>JANAVB010036993.1:0-75830 GCA_029216955.1 Iris pallida | reverse complement strand
CGGTATCCTCCATCTTTCTAATTATTTTTCTATATTTATTTGTCTTTTTAAAATAGTCGGACAAGGTTCAAACCAACCTAATGATGCTTTTGAAATTTATAATACTTTTTTGAGCAAAATCTTATTCCTGATGATTTAGTTGGTTCACCTCGTGAAGTTGCTAGCAATATCCGAATGTTGTAAAGAGAAAAAAAATCAAAGATTTGGAATTTTTTTTTTTGTTATTCTTAATGAGACTAAACCTGATAGCTCATTTTTAGATCAAAAAGGTGAACCAGTTCCGTACGCGGCACAATGCAAGAAATATTCCCATATATACAAATGGAAGAGGGGAGGTGGCACAGGCACAATGTCAAGACACTACGATACCTGCTACGCATCGAGCTCAATTACGATGACCCAAACTCAGATAAGTTTTGGAGGCGCCGTGGTGTCACTCTCGTTTTCGTTGTACGTATTTTCAGTATACGTATACGAATTTCTGACATTTGTCAGGTGGACCGTAATTAGACTTGTCTTGCTTAGCCTAGTCTTGGTTTAATCTTGACTTAGTTTATTTTAATTTGGTTGGTTCAATTTGACTTGGCTTGGTTTGAGATGGAGAGATTTTGTAAAAAACCAACTCCTTCTCTCTCCTCCATTATTTACATTTATTTCTTCATATTCTTCATTTACTCCTCCCACCTACCAAGCCCTAGGCAAGTGCAACTTGCTTCATGATGGATCTCAAGTTTTATTATTCTATTCTCTTCCTTACTTGATTCTAAGCCTCCACTACAACAAAAAGACCTATTAATGACGCTTGATAAGTGGATTCCATGACGGCTGATAAAGAAGCGTCATCAAAGTTCAGCAAGACTCCATTCTATGACGGGTCCAATATAAACGTTATTGATAGTCTTTCAGTCATACGAGCGTCATGAAAAAAGTACCAAAATTTGAGTCAAAACCTCCACTCCCCGTACTTAAGAAAAATTCTAAAGTAAGAAGCTCCATAGCTACTCCCCAAGGCCTTCGAAGAAGCCCTAATTTTCCTGGCTCGCCTCCTCTCCGCCTCCCTCCTCTCCCTCCTCTCTCCCCTCCGTCGTCGACCTCTCCTTCCACCTCGACTCCTCCTCGCCTCCCTCCTCGATGCCGCCAACTCTATCTCCGCCGCCCTCGACCGCCTCACCTTCCTCCGCCTCCACCTCTGCCTCTCCCTCTGTCATGCTCCGCTCCCGTAGGAGCGATCGTCCTCGCTAAGGCATGATGCCGCACGAGCCTAGATTGCGCTCGTGCAAGGCGGATTCCATAACGGCCGATTTTAGCGGCTGCGACGGGGTCGTCGCACAGAAGTCCCATGCAGGGACATTGAATAATAGCAGCAAAAATTAGAACAAAACACAAGTTATTCAATAGAAGCTCTCTATTGATATTGAAACAAAGATTACTATGGACACAAGGCCAAGATTACAAGTCTCTCAAGCTCACTCTTCTCACATTATAAGGCACTCAGCTCTCTCTCATCTCTTAATTACAAGTCTTGAGCCAGCGGATACTTCGGAAGGCGACGTCCATACATTATGTCCCGTATAAGTCTTGACTCCAAACGACCGTTCGCTTCGAATCACCAAGGAACTCCGTGCCTCGACGCATCCAAGCGAGCTTCGTGCCACGAGCTTCTATTTGTGCCTGCACATGGAAACTATGTGGGTGTCAGTACTCAACTGTACTGGTGGAATGAGCTCCTCGTCCACCTATACAAAACTGATACGTTTGATTTAGTTTGTACAACTTAGTCCTCTTTATGATTGTCTTTCTACTCTTGTCTTAGGATCAGTTTTAGGACCGACGCCTTGGCCTATTCTGTGTCTCTAGACCATCTCGTGCTTGCAATGACAACATTAACTCATACCTTGCCTCAAGACCCTTCTCGTACCAACAACGTTAACCTATCGAGTCGTGTTTGTCTTACGGCTTAAAATCAGAGACGCAACTACGCGATGAGGCTCCATTTTCGTATGACCGTGCTACAAATCCTTGCTGAGGCCGTGCCTCGCAACTCAATGAGACTCGATCATATCGTCGTCTCGCGGCCCTTGCCGCCTCGCGGCCCTTTGCTTCTAAATCATCAACTAACCCATCCAACTTGTGAACTAAGTGTCACTCGACCAACTTTGCCTTGCGGTATCTCCTAACTTAAACTCATGATAACTCAAACCATAACTATGCAACTTATATGCCAAAAACATATGACTCGACGCAATATCTCGTGCCGAAGCACGGTGTCTTCGTTGCAGCCAAATCTTAGGCCCAAACATTGTCTTCTGACAGAGCACGCATTCGACTCGACTCTTGATTCACTTCACCTAATACTCGACTCAGTAAAGGCATATACGCAGATCGCCATCCATGCCGACTCATCTATATGAGGTCACTAGCATAACAAGCTATACCAGGACTCATAGCTTGCGGTTGGCCGGGAACCTTCCAGTACAAGGTAGCTAGCCCCTGGAAGTCCCCGACTAACCCGGTGTTATCGATTCAGCATAGCTATCACCGTGTTTTCTTAGGCCGAAATGGTCCCATGGCCCTGGGTTGCCGTTATGGGAAAACTCTACATTGTCGACAAGTTGTCCAATGACTATGCAAGACCCTGACTCAAACTGACGTCTCATACAGTCATTCTTCCTTCGGTGTTACCCTCTCTTTCAAAACCACGTTCAGGACTGCTATTCCTTGAGACCCCTCCACGACCCACGGTCGCGAGCATTCTTTCCATGTTACCATATCATTCCATTCAACTCATGAATGCCTATTTGACAGTCCTTTCTCCAAAACTCACTTGAATCAAGTGTGGTCTTTATCTTAAACATTAAGCCCGTGCATCGTGCCTCAAATCGACTTATGTTCTACGCAACGTTATCGTCCAAGTCATACTTTATATGAGGGCCTTGAGACCGTAAGACTACGTGGTTATACCCAATCGTAAAACTCATAGGACCGTGCTTGGAATGACTTAGGTCGACCGCCATCACTTTGCCTAATTTCCAAGCCTACAACTTAACTCAAGGGACGAGCAAATGCTATGCCAAGCCTTGCATCATGGAAGCGTGTATGCTTTATCGAGCATTTACGCGGGCGACGCCTATGACTTAGGCTACGTTCATAACTTCGCCTACTCAACCAACTTTTTTTCTCCCAAGCCACGGGACGAAGGATCGAGTGTCATTTTCAAAGCACGCCGTGCACCAACTCTAAGCCAACCGTTGGACCTTTCCATATTCTACCTCAATTTGACCCTTCGGGATTACTCCCTTTAGCTATGTGGATTCTTCTCTTTTATTATCAAGCCTACTTGTGCAAGTTAAAAACATGCAATTTATTATGTGAAGGCAAAGATGAGGCGAGTTCACCGAAACTATCCCATTTGAGCGTGCGGTCGTCGACCAAGCGATGTCTTCGAGCAGCCGTTGTAAGGCTAAGTTCGAACGCCGTCGGCATTTCGATTCCTCCGATTGACTAAGCGGGACGGGGCACTACATCATACACCACTCAGAAAAAGTTTCGTCCTCGAAACTAACTGAGTACACTTATCGACTTATCACTCGACTCAATATCCTACGTTTCTCGCACACATTTCTCCAATACGTTCCCTCAATCCGAGCCACGCTCGTGCTATCCACAATCTTTTCTTCAAAACTCACGATCTTAAAATCCTCAACACTTTTCTGTTCCTCAAGTCTCACTTGAATTCAACGTATCACTTAGTATGGATCGTGCACATATCTTAGGCGTCCCCAAAATACATGCATTTCAACCAAGCCTCGTGATAGCGAATCCCGCCATCACCACTCGAGTCGGATCGTGCACATATTCAAGCGTCCCTGATATACATGCATGTCAACCGATACTCGCGAGTGTACCTCCACAAATCCTACCACTTCGCACTCGAACGACTGCCTAACCGCTAGGCTATGTCTTTCCGTCAGTATTGGAATCATAGTTCCAAACAATAATATCAATACTGACCCCATCCTAAGGTCAAACTAAATTGATAGTACGGAGTTTTCTACCCAAGCTCGCATCACTCCGATTTCTAAACTTCGAGCATATATTTCCTACACACATTCCAACATTCGTCGCACGAGGTCTGAGTTATTCAGCAAAGCCATCCTATGATAACTCACGTTTTCACCAACTCCTTGACATATCAATATCACTTCGTTCATCAAGCCATTTCGCATAGTCTATCTTTTGAACACGTTCGACATAATCCGTCTGTCGATCATTCTCAAGTCAAGCACGCTACGACATAATTCATCGCTAAACCATAATTCACATTTCACATTTCCTAAGTCATCTATTCCAACTTGCGTAATCGATCATAAGGTCGTCTAGCTTAACAATATGTTGTGCCCCGATCTCACGTGAGTCAGATTATCTATGGTGGGCATGAATCACCATGCACGCTCCCGGGATAATTATCCTCATCGGGACGTAACTCTTGTTTTGCGTCTAGACTAATTCATTTTCGATGCGCGGATTGGACCTACTCAATCCTCAAGTTTATTCAATCATCAATCGCAAGTCCAAATATCCTTGAATTTTCCTTCGCATTAAACCAACAAATGAGACAATCAACGTTGCCGCGTCCTGATTTTCGAGTTCGATCATTCCCGCGACATGAATACCATGTCAACGCTCACGCGGAACGATCGCCCAAAATTGATGTGATGCATGTGCGAGGCTAGAGTTGCGCTCGCAAGATAAGAATGTCGACGTTGTGGTTATCCGCGTAACCATCTAGACACTTTCATTTTCATCCAATATTCATCTCAATCAAAATCCTAAGTATAGCATCAACCGAATAATAGCACTTGCACGATCGTCATTCAGCGAGTCAGAGTACTGCCGAGTTATCGCATATCATCTTTGATACGCCTCAATACCATCGACGATATACGTAACCTGACGATCTTCCTTTGCAACCAAATTTGAGTCGTGCGAATGATGCTATCGTCCGACTGGATAATCTCTCAATATTCAAATTCAAGTTCGATCATTATTCCTCGAATCATTCACAACATCTATTTCCCTCAAACATAATTTTTATGTATTGTTCATCCATCTATCTTAAGTCATCGACCAGCGTATTTCCTCAATTCGTATCATTCCTTGCTAACTCAAATCAGAGCAACATCGATTTTAATCCTTAGAGTCATTTTCAAACGTTCGAATCAAATTTTTTATGCACGCTATCTTCCCATCGTGCTAACTTTTTCTATACGATTCACCTATCGATTTCCTTATCAAGTTATCCGTTTACACCTTAACTTTTCCTCGATTTGATTTATCTACTCGATATCTTCGCGTTTCATACTTGCACAATCTTCAATCCCGTGCACATTCCGTGCATGTCAATCTCTAAGTCGTTCGAATCAACTTGTCAAATCTCAAGACTACAACTTATTCAACGATACTCAATCTAAGGCTTTGCATAACGCGATGCTTGCTGATAGACTCATCGACACCCCAAATCCTCAATCGATTGATCGACATCCCTGAGGCTATCGCATACACCACTCAGGGATTAAGTCATTCAACAAATTCTCAACTTATTATTCGAATCAAAATCGACTTTATCAAGTTTTTCGTTTGAACCATTCCTCAATTTTCAAGTACGCTCATCTATATCGCACCGACGATATCGTCGCTCGATAGCACCCCTATCGATAGTCATCTCACTTTACTCAATCGAGTTCAACTCATTCTAGCTTGAAACGTTACGAATCCCGCACTCGACTTTGCTAAGGTCGACACAATCCTTGGTGTATATGTCCAGCCTGACTTAGCCAACCGAGCTTACGCAAACCATTTTGTTTTGTCAAAAACTGTTCTCCTACGTTTTGCAAAATATATGACTTATTGTATGGACATCCCGTGGAACATTTGAGAGAGAGCACACAACGATATCAATATGCGGAAGCAACATTCAGAGTTCGCGGAAACATCAGAGTTAAAGAATTCAGTCGATAGTCCAAGGACGTAAAGCCATATTTTGATACCATTATGTCATGCCCTGCCCGTAGGAGCGATCGTCCTCTCTAAGGCGTGATGTCGTACGAGCTAGATTGCGCTCGTGCAAGGCGGGTTCCATAACGACCGATTTCAGCGGCTGCGACGGGATCGTCGCACAGAAGTCCCATGCAGGGACATTGAATAATAGCAACGAAAATTAGAAAAAACATAAGTTATTCAATAGAAGCTCTTTATTGATATTGAAACAAAGATTACTATGGGCGCAAGGCCAAGATTACAGTCTCTCAAGCTCACTCTTCTCACATTATAAGTCACTCAGCTCTCTCTCATCTCTCAATTACAAGTCTTGAGCCAGCGGATGCTTCGGAAGGCGACGTCCATACATTATGTCCCGTATAATTTTTGACTCTATGCGGCCGTACGCTTCGAATCGCCAAAGAACTCCGTACCTCGACGCATCCAAGCGAGCTCCGCACCACGAGCTTCTACCTGTGTCTGTACATAAAAACTATGTGGGTGTCAGTACTCAACTGTACTGGTGGAATGAGCTCCTCGCCCACCCATACAAAATCGACACGTTTGATTTACTTTGTACAACTTAGTCCCCTTTATGATTGTCTTTCTACTCTTGCCTTAAGATCAGTTTTAGGACCGACGCCTTGGCTTATTCTGTTTATAGACCATCTCGTGCTTGCAACGACAACGTTAACTCATACCTTGACTCAAGACCCTTCTCGTGCCAACAACGTTAACCTATCGAGTCATGCTTGTCTTACGGCTTAATCAGAGACGCAACTACGCGATGAGGCTCCATTTTCGTGTGACCGTGCTACAAACCCTTGCTGAGGCCGTGCCTCACAACTCAATGAGACTCGATCATATCGCCGTCTCGCGGCCCTTTGCTACTAAATCATCAACTGACCCATCCAACTTGTGAACTAAGTGTCACTCGACCAACTTTGCCTTGCGGCATCTCCTAACTTAAACTCATGACAACTCAAACCATAACTATGCAACTTATATACCGACAACATAGGACTCGACGCCACATCTCGTGCCAAAGTACGGTGTCTTCGTTGCAGCCAAATCTTAGGCCCAAACATTGTCTTCTGACCGAGCACGCATTCGACTCGACTCTTGATTCACTTCACCTAATACTCGACTCAGTCCAAAGGCATATACGCGGATCGCCGCCCATGCCGACTCATCTATATGAGGTCACTAGCATAACAAGCTATACTTGGACTCATAGCTTGCGGTTGGCCGGGACCCTTCCAGCGCAAGGTAGCTATCCCCTGGAAGTCCCCGACTAATCCGGTGCTATTGATTCAGCACAGCTATCACCGTGTTTCCTTAGGCCGAAACGGTTCCATGGCCCTGGGTTGCCATTACAGAAAACTCTACCTTGTCGACAAGTTGTCCAATGACCATGCAAGACCATGACTCAAACTGACGTCTCACACAGTCATTCTTCCTTCAGTTTACCCTCTCTTTAAAACCACGTTCAGGACTGCTATTCCTTGAGACCCCTCGACGACCCACGGTCGTGAGCATTCTTTCCATTACCATATCATTCATTCAACTCATGAATGCCTATTTGACAGTCCTTCTTCAAAACTCATTTGAATCAAGTGTGGTCCTTATCTTAAACACTAAGTCCGTGCATCGTGCCTCAAACTGACTTACGTTCTACGTGACGCTATCACCCAAGTATACTTTATATGACAGGCCTTGAGACCGTAATACTACGTGGTTATACCCAATCGTAAAACTCGTAGGACCATGCTTGGAATGACTTAGGTCGACCACCATCACTTTGCCTAACTGCACCAAGCCTACAACTTAACTCAAGGGACGAGCAAAGGCTATGCCAAGCCTTGCATCATGGAAGCGTGCATGCTTTATCGAGCATTTACGCGGGCGACGCTATGACTTAGGCTACGTTCATAACTTTGCCAACTCAACCAACTTTCCTTCTCCCAAGCCACGGGACGAAAGATCGAGTGTCATTTTCAAAGCACGCCATGCACCAACTCTAAGCCAACCGTTGGACCTTTTCATATTCTAACTCAATTTGACCCTTCGGGATTACTCTCTTTAGCTATGTGGATTCGTCTCTTTTATTATCAAGTCTACTTGTGCAAGTTGAAAACATGCAATTTATTATGTGAAGGCAAAGATGAGACGAGTTCACCGAAAACTCCACTGAGCGAGCGGTCGTCTCGACCGACGATGTCTTCGAGCAGCCGTTGCAAGGCTAAGTCCGAACGCCGTCGGCATTTCGATTCCTCCGATTGACTGAGCGGGACGGGGCACTACACCCTCCGCCATGGATCCGTCCCCCTTGGGACCCGGAACCCGCATCGCCCTCGCCTTCCCCCTCTCCGTCCCTCCCCGCCATGCGGGAGAGCGGCCACCTCCGTCCGTCGTGTCGTCTACGCCGTCGAGGCGGTCTCGCCCGCGTGGTCGGCTCCGTCCTCGCCGGCCTGGCATGCCTCCCTCCCCGGAAATCCCTAATTTTTGACCTAATTTCTATCAGTAGGTTAGGGCTTATTTTCTATTTGCTAGCTTCCTATTCATTCCTTTCCTGTAGAAAAAATTCAGCCATAGCGAGAAACGACAGCGAGCAGAGGGACGACTCAATTGTTGTTAGAGCTGATGCTGTGAGTGTTCATTGGTGAACTGTTTATAGTAGATTGGGCATATTCCTACAAGCATTGAATAACTTCTATTTTATTTTTCTTACTAGACATATTATGTGATTTACTTTGCAGGATTTCTACTCTATTCTCGGTGTGTCCAAAAATGCAAGTAAATCTGAAATAAAAAGTGGTTAGTTTCTCTTAAATCTCTTATCTTGTTATTAACTTGTCGCTATTTTTATCTATTACAGTTGCATATATCTCTACTTAGTTTGGCTGACATCCATGTTTTACTGCTTTGAAATGTTGTGTTCAGTTGACCTTTCTAAGAGAGGCATTGTGTATGGTTCTATTTCCAAATTACAGGATTTCGTTTATCATTTTTGGATCCTATATGGTATGCAAATAACTGTAAACATATTGAAATTATATTTGAATTAGATTGCGTTTATTTTAAGAGGGACCAGAGGACTTCTTTGAGCGACTTTGAGAACTGGATTAGAAACTCTGGGGTTGGGTGGGCGCTGTGGGAATCATTGACCTAATTTCTCTGCCAAAATAGGCGTTCTTTATTCACCATTAAAAATTTGTCTGTTGAAATATCTTGACATCTCACTTAACATGTTGCTAGCATATGGAATTCAACTTCTAATTTTGCCAGGTCTTAAACAACTAAGCATGTTGGAATTTTTTAGCCTAATGGTTTTCCTAAGTTTAGAAATTGAAATTGAATTTTTTAGCCTAATGGTTAGAAGTTAGAAATTGAAATTGAAATTCTGAACTGACCACCCTAATTAGAATTAAAAGAAGCAGTTTTTGTTACCAATGTCCACACTAATGATTTAAGTTCTATTGCTCTTTTGGTAGGACATTTTTGGAAGAAAAGAGCCAAAATTTCAGTGATTATTTTGGTAAATAGTTTGGGGTTTAAAGATACTAAAATGACTGTTTTACTAAAAATGACTGTTTTGGTAAGATCAATTAAAATCTTTACTTTGGAGGCTTTTTGGGTGAACTTTGAATATTTTAAGAACTAAAGAAGACTGCTCCAGTAAAAAATGTTAGGGGCTATCTTGCACAAGATTGCCAGTATCAAAATTTGAGTTGCTATGCAAGCTGAGTCATTTCAGGACAGTTTTAAGTTTTGGATTCATCCGTTCCAAATTGGAATTGAACAGTACAAAAACTGACCAATTCAGAAACAACAAAACCCCTGAACTTCCAAAACGGTACTGATAGGGACAGTCTAAAACCAATACTGAAACTGAGTTAAACCTTGGTTCAGAATAATGGTTCCAAGAATTCATTTAAATATGACAGTTTCCCTGTCATTTTGAAAGAATCTTTGACCTATAGGCATAGGTCTAGTTCTAAGTATATATAGGTAGATGCAAATTATGATATGAAGTACCTCCCAAAAGATTTATGTTCTCTAGAATATTGAGCAAGATTCTTTTTTAGGTGAGGAATAAGTGAATTTGATTATGTTCTTTTGCATTATATAATCTCTCGCCCCGCTCTAGGTTATTACACGTAAATTAGGGAGAATTTGATAAGGACACGAAGGCAAGGAAGTGCACATATTGCAATTTGATCAGGCTTGTCTTTGTTCGATTCTTTTGTTAAGACGTGACTTAATGTTGTTGTTGTTTACATCTTTAAGGAAAATCCTCTACACCAGAAATTGGCCTTAGAGTTTCAAAGTCTACTATATTTTCTCCACGGCGTTCAAAAGTACCTGAAGACAACGTCAAATATGGAACGAATTGCCAGTTTATGTGGATGTGAGTATAATCCAGTGGTAAATCTTTTTGGTCTCGAAAGAGGCCTCAAGGTTACAACTCATTTAAACCATTCTGTCTTTAAAAAACATATTTTTATTCATCAAAAGGTTTCAAAACAAATTTGTTCATAGCAGGTGCGGTTTGCATGTGCACCAGCTGAATCTTTGATTGTGTTCTTTAGCTATATAGGTTATGATCAGTTGTTGGGTTTACAGCTTGCAGATTCCGTCATTATTTTTGGCTTATGCATATACAAAGACAGTTTATATCTCAGTATGTGTTTGTGATGCATGCAAGCACACATGCACACAGGTATATATATGTATCCCCACATATGCACAAATATAGTACAACTAGAAAGCCTTATATGCAAACATATAGCTATAGTATGCATTCACTTCTTATTTGGAATTTGTAGCAATTTTTTTAGTGGATGAACTCTATTCTGAATAGATGAGCTTTCGTATGTTTGTTTTTCTGGTAAAGCATCCTGGAAAGTTATCTATTGAATATTGCCAGAAACTTCTCTTACTTCAATCCTTTGCTCATTTCATTGTTATTGAAACTTTATAGTAGCAGCAGTTTTTAGTCTTGTTTTTCTGGTAAAGCATCCTGGAAAGTTATCTATTGAATATTGCCAGAAACTTCTCTTACTTCAATCCTTTGCTCATTTATTGTTATGAAACTTTACAGTAGCATCAGTTTTTAGTCTTGCTTACAAGCTCCAGCCCTCTATAATTTTTATCGACGAGGTTGATAGTTTCTTGGGACAACGTCGTACTACAGATCATGAAGCCATGACTAATATGAAAACAGAATTTATGTCTTTGTGGGATGGTTTTACAACAGATCGTAAGTACTTGAACACTAAATATAGTAGTGTGTTATTATCTGATTTTTGTTGACTAATATGATGCTCTCTATTAACAACTATCCTGTAGAAGCTATACCTTTCAGCTTGAACAAAGTATAGGTTTGGCATGTAGATTTAACATGAACTTTTAGTGCTTTTCTTCTTGACAGAATTATCTTAGATTAACTTGCTTATTAAGGATGATGCCTGAAGTAAATCCAATTGAATGAGATTGATTAGTGGTTTCTTGGTGTATGGGCTTGAACTACTTTATCATAATGAGTAGGGGTACCTGCCAATTGGTGTTGAAGTTGAAGGTTATTGAAAACTTTTTGTTTATAGCTTCTCTTCTAGTAACTTGGCACCAACTCGAAGGTTTGCTGTCATGTTGATAGTTAGGCAATAGTTGGTCAAATTATTTTGTGGATGTTTATGGATGATAAGTCATGCTCTAGGGCGAACCTAAATCTGAGAAAAGGCTTGAATATTACAAGACATGTTTGCAGTCTTTTGCCAAGGCACTTAAATAATATGTATGGAGTTTTGGTAGAGAGGTGTCACAACCATTCCTTCAAAGGGCTTTACATTAAGGTCTTGAATGATATAAGAAATGTTTGCATGACCTTGTTTCTCTTGCAAACGAGCTCAGATAATGTAGTATTAGTTTCATGTGAAAAGGTTCCATGGCCCTTAGTTTTGATTGCCAAAGAGTTTTGGAGGCTTCCCCTCTTTGATTAAGGAGAACATTACACGGTTATTGGATCAATCGTGTACATGTAATTGGAATTTTGTTTTGCATTAATAGTAGAGGTGTAGTAGACCCTAGTAGATGCATGTAGGCAGGTAAGGAGGGTGGAAATTCCAAGTTACTGGTATCTAGCTGTTCAAATGCGAAGCGAGGAGGTGGTGGTGAGCTAATTGCTTGAGTTTCAATTATTCACCTTGATTGGAATCCTCCGAAAGGAACCCTGGAAGTAAGTTAGGACTTGACCAATTATTTCCCTTGATTGATTGATTTTGACTATTCACCTTGAAGATCAATGAATATTGGCTTAAATTTTAATGCTGGAGTATAGGTTTCAGAAGTAAACTTTGATTTATCTTCACATTAGATCAAATTAGATTTGATTGCATCTTAAAGTCAAGTCCACAGAAGTTTAGCTTGATATTGTAGTTCTTTTTCCTCTGTCAACTGAGGTCAGGGAGAGGTGATGGGAATAGATGAGACTAAGAGTAGCCAGAAGAAAGAACTTTCAATCAAAATGTTTACGTTTAAAATAGAAGAAATGACTCAACCGTTTTACAGTCAAGTGTTTAGTTTTTCTTTGCCTGCAAGTGTGCAATCTTTTTTCCAAGCTATCTTTGTCCAATCTCCCACTCTGTAGCTCCATTATAGGCTATCTTTAGCTTTCCTTTGTCAATATCGTGCTTCTGGTCTCATATTCAACCTACCCTGACTGCTGACATTGTTATCTTCCATCCCATTCACCTCAATGTTACCTATGTTAACGTCTTACGATGCATCTATAACAGCCCTATAAACGTCTAATGCACCAATATTTGGGTCTGCCATGACCTTTGCCATCTGAACTGACCACCCTAGTTCTTTCCTAAGTTAGGCTAAAAAATTGAAATTGAAATTGAATTTTTTAGCCTAATGGTTTTCCTAAGTTCTAGAATTTTATTTTAGAAGCATCAATTGAAATTGGAAGTTTATGTAAGTAATATACTCTTTGATTGTTTAGTAAAGAAAAGTGGCAAATTATGTGGTAATGTTTATTTGCTTGTTTGAGCATAATAGGTTATGAATTCATTCATCAGATAAATTATTAGCTTTTAGTGTTTGTAGATTAAATAGTTACTGATGTTAGAGGTTTATTACTTAAAATTATAAAGGATCACATATATTAATATTATTTTCCTTATCCTAGTTTGCTTCTCTGTATCCATTACATCTATGTGTTGTTTATTTGCCAAGTAATTAAATTTAAATTTAATTTAATCAACCACTCACCCCCTTTCTATTTTAGAGAATCTGGAGCAGAGCAGAAATTTAAAGATATTAGCAATGCCTACGAGGTAAGATGCTGTGTGTCAGTTTATTGGCTAAACTGTTTCTTGTCCTGTTGTTTCCCTAAGAAAAATCCTATTGCAGGTATTGTCGGATGACGAGAAGAGATCTCTGTATGACAGATATGGAGAAGCCGGTTTGAAAGGCTCTGGTATGGGCATGGGGGTAAGTTCCTACCACAGATAAAGAGAATTGGCAATTCCTCATATTTAATGCAATCTAATATATTGGAAAACATATCTTTCAGGATTTCAGCAATCCATTCGATATATTCGAGTCATTATTTGAAGGCATAGGCGGAATGGGAGGAATGGACGGAAGCAGAGCTGCTCGCAACAGGCCAATGCAGGATGATGATGAAAGCTACAGCCTCGTCTTAACTTCAAAGAAGCAGTATTTGGTGGAAAAAGAGATTGAGGTAACCAGGCTGGTGAGTTGCAGCACCTGCGATGGCTCTGGGGCCAAACCTGGCACAAAAGCGACCAAATATAGCATATGTGGAGGCCAAGGACAGGTGATACAATAACCATATACAGATGTTGATGTACCCTATTTTCAGACAATGAAATATAGCTAGCTAAAGTACTCTATATCTGTGAGATGTTGATGTACCCTATTTTGAGATAATGAAATGGAGAATGGTACTTTATATTACATTTCAATATTTGTTGTGAATAGATCAAAGTGGTTGTTTTCGAATTGAATTGAGCAGCGCTTGGAATGTATAACATGCAGTATAGAGCGTTATAAATGTGATACAATGACCATATACAGATCATCTATTCATAACGCTTTCAAAATGTCATGACTTCTAAACCATATTAACTATTCATAACGGTTTTACATAAATATCCATAACGCTTTGAAAATAAAACGTAGCAGAAATTTAACCCATTAATGACATTTTGGAAGAATTATCTATAACGCTTTCAAAAACATTTATAACACCTATTTTTATAACGGTTGGATTGGAAAAAAAGACGTTATGGTTCTTAATTAATGATAGTTTTTAGCCGTCATTAAAAGGTATTTTTGTTGTAGTGCTCTTTAGAACTTGACATTTTTGGCTTTGATGGATGGATTCTTGTAGATCTAAGTTTGTAACTTTTTTCGGTTTTTCTTAGTTTTGATCTCTGAAACTTGGTTATTTTCGAGATCTAATAGTTCCATGTTGCAGGGAATTCAAATCTACCCAATTTTGGCATTTGAACCACTTGATTTCGACTTCGTATGAGAAAGTTATGTCATTTTCGTGTTTATGGGTTCTCTACACCTTTTGGTGTGTCGGACGATGAACAGTGTCGCGTGCAACTTGCGTGCCGTGCGCCGTGAGCATTTTTGCTCGCAACTTGCGCGTCGCGTACCGCGCTGCTGTGCAACGTGCGTCGGGCATTTTTGCTCGCACGTGCAGCACAACTTGCGCGTCGCACGCCGCGCAAAATTTTTACCGTGCAACGCTCGCCGTGTTGCGCCAACGTGAGCCATGGGTGGTTTTGCTCGCGCGCGCAGCGTAACTTGCGTGCCACGCACCGTAGGTGATTTTCTGCCGCACAACGTGTCACGACCCGGAATCACCCGAATCATCGTCCTCGCAGGGGGCGTGATGCCGCACGAGCCTGGGGTTGCGCTCGTGCAAGGCAATGTGACAAGTTCTCAAATGGTTATCTTTGAATTGATATTAGCAACAAAAAGAAAAACAGAGTATACGAAACAATTCTCTTTATTGATATTCGAACTGAGGTTACAAAGGCTTTCAATAGCCCAACAATATATGCCAGATTGGCTACAACACTCAGGTTCTCTCTTGCCCACAAAGGATTTCACCGTTCCATACATCATGCCTTCTATATCTCGGCCGCATCAATCATGTTGCAAGTCCGAGCGTTAATGTGGTTGCACGCCTCAATACGCTTCGGCATTCCAAGCCTCAACGTGTTCAGGCGAAGCTCCGCCACGAGCAGACCAATCTCTGAACCTGTTAGCAAACTAGTGGAGGATTAGTACTTTCGTACTCGCTGTACTGATCAAAGACCCACTTAACAAACCGACATTTAGTATTGTATTGATTCATGCAAACATACAATATGGTTCTCTTTCTATGTTCTCCTTAGGATGAGTTCATGGCATATTCGAAGACTGTAACGCATGTTATCATGGCAAGCATGTTATTCGATTCGCATAAGGAAACAGACAACCAATAGCAAATCCTGTGTTGTTTTGTGACTTCTTACCAATATCGACGCACTCGCCCTTGCACCGACGCAAGGTGAATACGCCTATCAGCTTTCCCTGTCATGTTATAAGTGCCCTCTATTCAGAATCTATATGTGCACGATATGAGTTTTCCTTGCACTATCGACCCATCGTCCTTAACTATATGAAGGTCACTAGCTTTTCGGGCTAGAATGGACTTATGTTTCTCAAATCGAATATGTAAGACGATGATCACTCTGTTGCGGTTGCTAACCCAAACAATCAGAGGACCCCCGAAATACTTGGTAAGTGGCTTATCACATTCAATAGCATGTCGCTAACCGTCTATATGAAGTGCACCAATAATACCAACTTTATCTAATATCCCTCCTCGGCCGAACGGTCCCAGCGCCCTGGTGTACACGTTCGAGGGATGCCCGTACACAGGCTTCTTCTTAGCTTTATGTCCATTTGACCATGCAACGCATCTTATCTTTCATACAACCAAACAAGTTTGCCTATCTATTTCAATTGGCACAACGTCCCAATGTTCTCAACGAACGTCCGAAGGCCATGAATATTTCAAAGGCACCATGCCGCATCGACAGTTATGTCACATCTATGCCACAACCGTTCTCTTTCAACGGAGCCATCTTTTGTAGTCTCGTTCAACTGCGCACCCGTTGATATAGTTATTCGCCCTTTACTTGCATCGTGCGTTCGATGCATGCCTCAAACCGTATTTCAATGTTCTACGCCTTAGTGTTCAACGCATTATACTTATGTTCCATCCTTCCGACCCATGCAACTGAGGCACGCCTCGATAGGGTATTCAACGTTCTATAGCTCGTGCACTGAGGCACTCGCGCCGATATAGTCTTTCAATGTTCTAGTATTCTAACTCGTGCACGGGGCACGAATGACTTGTGCACTAAGGCGCTCGTCGAAACAGTTATCCCATGTTCTTATGGCTTGCGCACTGAGGCGCTCGCCTTTGCGATATTCAATGTTCCGTAGCGACTCGTACATTTGTTGTACGATTCATTTCAATTGTTCTATCAAGTATTTGACACATACTATGTTTATCTCTCTATCGAGCCACGCCCGTGGCATCGATAAGTCAACTCAGCATTTAATTATATATTTTTACTTTGGCATAAAGGAGTAGGAAAGAGAAGTCAATGTCCCCTCACCTTGAGTCGATACGCCTTGTCGTTTCATCGAGCCGATGCGGCTCGATTTTATAACTTCGTTGCACAGCCAACTCTCATGACTTAGCCATTCGAGCACTTCGTGCTTCATTGAATTATACGTTCGATTTGGCTTACCGTGCCAATACATCAGTCCGTCGCAAGGCGACGATTGGTTTCGCGGACCCTTTTCTGAATAAGGCAAAATGTCGACCTCTAATATTTCAGCGTAAACGTATAGCCTGCACATGAAACCAACTAAAATCAATACTTGCATCGATTCGGACTTGCACCTTGGTCGATTCGATTTCTTAGAATCTTCGAGCCGTCTCAACGCACTTATCCTTCGGGGCAATGCGGCACTTCGCATCGATTCAATTCGATGCATTCTTTCGGACAATGCAACTCTTCGCATCGACTTAGTTTGATGCGTTGCTCGGGATAACGTAACTCTCGTATCGATTTGCATCGATACATTTCATTCGGTCAACGCGACTCTTTGAGTCAACGTCTCAGCGTAATGCGCCGTGCGGAGCGGGGCATTACAGAATATACCACTCAAAATAAGGTTCATCCTCGAACCAAAACCAACAATCCAATTAAGTGTTTTATAGATCGTTTCACGATCTCGTCCTACCAATGTTGTTCAGTTTCACACTATCTTGCAAGCTTTTTATTAACATTTTAAAGTTTTTTCCTTCAGCTCGATTTGAATTTTGTCTACAGCTCGATTTGGATCCGTACCTATATTCAAGGCGTCCCAAAGATATTGTATTTTGACCCAGTCCAGTGGTAGCAAATTGGAACAAAGCTGACAGGTAAATTTCAATCCTATGCTTGCCATCTCGTACTCTCGATCGTACTTATCTTTAGCAATTGTTCTCAAAATTTTATCGCATACGTATATTCGATACATTCGTGATTCATTCAATAAAGTCACTGCACGCGACGTGATTCAAAATTTTATTTCTCATTTCGTATATTTCGTATGGACTATCAACTCTATGTATCGCGTCGAGCCGTCGCGCATCCGATCGCAACGATCCTTCGTAACGCCTTGCGTTCGATGTCGCCACCCAAATATTTCCGAAGTCTGGCTATGCAACTTATCCCGATACGATTTCCTTTGTTGGCTTGCAAATGTATCAACATTCAGGACTACGCCTGCTAGGTTACTTACCTAGACACCGTGCTTAATTTTTTCCGACGCAACATTTAAATTGACATTGCACAAAGACCACAATCTGTCCAATACGAAGTTTAATTCGAGTCGACAATGCTCAAGGCAATGATTCGCCTTAACACGAAGGTCTTTACGACGCGTCTTACATTCGATTCCTAACGAGTAGGAGTTTCTAGCCAAATTCTAAACTCGTTCGTTTCGCAACATCGAATATAAGTTTGATCCACGCAAGCTCAATTCTAAGGTGAATCCAAATCTAACGACATAGCTCGTAAGTCATTCCCTTATCGTTCTCTCTCGTGCATAGCACGATTCTCACAATCGCCTATCCGAGTCACCAAGTTCGTTGGCGAATTTCTAGTTGGATCGTCGGCCAACATGACCATTCAAGCATTCATCCGACGAATACTCAAAAATAAGCTACATCATTCTCAATCGAAGGCTGTTCCAACAATTTTCGATCGCCTAGACTTATCGTCAACATGCACCATACTATTTGTTACCGATGCAATTTTGTATACGACATCGCATGGGTCATCTTACGGTCTGCAACATTCAATTTAATTTGGCGGTTAAGTCTTCTAGGGTCATCTGTTCCGAAGCTACGCTCGATAATTGTGGATCATCACCGAAGGACAGTTTACTACGAACCATGCTATATCTTATTTCAGAGCCAAATCACGTTCCGACTATTTTTATGCGACTATCCAATTTCGGACAAAACCATTTCTATCGGCGCAACTGATGCGCAACTATCCTCCGAGTAAAGTCATGCACTACCGTCGATGATTCTGCTATTCACGAAGCATCTAATCGCATTGAGTTCGAGTCTATCCTATTTGCGGTCGACACACGAGATGCTATACACATCGAACAATCGTCGATGACTTATAGTCTCGCCTTGATCAATCACAAAGTTCATGATCAACCAGTTCGTCCATTCTCGTATTGTTATTTACAAAATTTTGATAGCGCGAGGCACACTCCATTTTGTATTCTCACATCGTGCTTACGTTTTCTTACGTATCGATCCGATACGTCTTATCAATTTCGATATAGTAAGGGTCAACTTTGATTCTGTTTCAACGTCGACAACTTCTATTACATACATCAAAGTTCTCCACAAACATTTTACGTCTCGAATCATTTCTCGATTGTTGTATTCCGTTATGCATTGATCGCGTAACCGAGTTACCGATTATCCAACATCGAACCCTCGAGTTATACGATCACGCCCTCTAAGGTTTTGCGTGTTTCAGTCGTACTCAAATGAGTTTCGTCGTAATGTTACCAACTATCACTCAGGCACTATTTACCCGCATCAACCAACTCTTCATCGAAGTCGCACATCGTGCGATCCTATTATAATTTGCCTCGCCCAACATTTCTATCGAGATCGCAAGTCGTGCGACTCATTTGTAAGTTCGAGTTTTCCTTTCCCGTCGATCCGATTATTACTTCAAGACATAATCGTTCCGCTAGTCTCGATCGTCCGACCGACTTATAATTTTTGTCCGATGTATCATTCCTTGATACAAGTCTCGCCTTATCGTCCCAACCGATTTTCGAAGAACACTTGCATCAACATACCGTCATACAAATTTCCAATCGAGTCTCGGTACTCTCCCGTCCGTTGCGGATAAACCTTCTGCAATTCTCACAACACGTCGATGCAATTTATCGCACAAGTGGTATACCATATACCACTCAAAATCGAGTCATTCATCACATATGTGGTACGACATATACCACTCAGAAATCAAGTCATTTTCTTCGCATTATAATCACTATGAACCAACAATCTCTTCCGACTCACGATTTTCGCAGTGATCGTGCTTGATCACAACCGTAACTTTGATTAAATCAAATACGACACAACTCGGCCAATATTTTCATTTGCCAACACAAGTTCAGTGTGCAACCGAACGATTCATTCTATCAATTTATGATTTTAGTTCCTTCCGTTGCATCTTGTGCAACGATTTATTTTCAATCTCCTTTACACTCCGTACAACGATTACTTTGATATGCGTTGCACTACGTGCAACAATTTACTTCTGACACGCGTTGCACATCGTGCAACTATTTATTTCCGATATTTATTTCACTTTGTACAACGATTTATTTTTTAACATCTGTTGCACCTCGTGCAATAATTTACTCCCGACATTCAAAGTCAATGCCCAAAATTCAACATATTCGATATTGACTTATCACTTTCATTTTAACGTATATCACAATCAACTCGTTGCACTTCCTGTAACAACTTATTTAAGTTTTTCGTATTGGTTTCAACCAATATTCACAATCTATTGCACCTTGTGCATCGTTTCATTTCTCATTCAACATGTTACATTGCAACAATATCTCAAATCGTATTTCACAATTTGTTGCACTTGCAGCAACTAACACTTTTACGGTTCGTGCATTCAATGCAACGAAACATTTTACGACTTTTTTCTGCAACATCATGTAAATTCGAAGAACTTACGGCAACGTTACCTGGCTTTGTATTAGACTTATTGTATGGAACATCCACTGCGGCATCGAGTAGAGTCAAGAGTGATTTCGATTGGTGGTGGACAACTCTTTGGAATTGAAACAAAGCAAACTTCCGGAGAAAATTGAGCCTAGAGCTCTGATACCAATTTGTCACGCCCCAATCCGAAATCACCCGAATGATCGTCCTCGCAGGGGGCATGATGTCGCACGAGCCTGGGGTTGCGCTCGTGCAAGGCAAGGTGACAAGTTCTCAAATGGTTATCTTTGAATTGATATTAGCAACGAAAGGAAAAATAGAGTATACAAAACAATTCTTTTTATTGATATTCGAACTGAGATTACAAAGGCTTTCAATAGCCCAACAATAACGCCAGATTGGCTACAACACTCAGGTTCTCTCTTACCCACAAAGAATTTTACCGTTTCATACATCATGCCTTCTATATCTCGGCCGCATCAATCATGTTGCAAGTCCGAGCGTCAATGTGGTTGCATGCCTCAATACGCTTCGGCATTCCAAGCCTCAATGCGTTCAAGCGAAGCTCCGTCGCGAGCAGACCAATCCCTGAACTTGCTAGCAAACTAGTGGAGGATTAGTACTTTCGTCCTCGCTGTACTGATCAAAGACCAACATAACAAACCGACATTTAGTATTGTATTGATTCATGCAAACATACAATTTGGTTCTCTTTCTATATTCTCCTAAGGATGAGTTCATGGCATATTCGAAGACTGTAAAGCATGTTATCATGGCAAGCATGTTATTCGATTCGCATAAGGAAACAGGCAACCAATAGCAAATCCCGTATTGTTTCGTGACTTCTTACCAATATCGACGCACTCGTCCTTGCACCGACGCAAGGTGAATACGCCTATCATCTTTCCCTGTCATGTTATAAGTGCCCTCTATTTAGGATCTATATGTGCACAATATGAGTGTACCTTGCACTATCGACCCATCGCTCTTAACTATATGAAAGTCACTAGCTTTCCGGGCTAGAATGGACTTATGTTTCTCAAATCGAATATATAAGACGATGATCACTCTGTTGCGGTTGCTAACCCAAACAATCAGAGGACCCCCAAAATACTTGGTAACTGGCTTATCACATTCAATAGCAGGTCGCTAACCGTCTATATGAAGTTCACCAACAATACCAACTTTATCTAATATCCCTCCTCGGTCGAACGATCCCAGCGCCCTGGTGTACACGTTCGAGGGATGCCCATGCACAGGCTTCTTATCTTTATGTCCATTTGACCATGCAACGCATCTTATCTTTCATACAACCAAGCAAGTTTGCCTATCTCTATTTCAATTGGCACAACGCCCCAATATTCTCAACGAACGCCCGAAGGCCATGAACATTTCAAAGGCACCATGCCGCATCGACAGTTATGTCACATCCATGCCACAACCGTTTTCTTCTCAATGGAGCCATCTTTTGTAGTCTCGTTCAACTGCGCACCCATTGATAGGGTATTCAACATTCTATAGCTCATGTACTGAGGCACTCGTATCGATATAGTCTTTCAATGTTCTAGCATTCTAACTCGTGCACGGGACACGAATAACTTGTGCACTAAGGCACTCGTCGATACAGTTATCCCATGTTCTTATGGCTTGCGCACCGAGGCGCTCGCCTTTGCGATATTCAATATTCTGTAGCGACTCATACATTTGCTATACGATTCATTTCAATTGTTCTATCAAGTATTTGACACGCATATTTATCTCTCTATCGAGCCACGCCCGTGGCGTCGATAAGTCAACTCAGCATACAATTATATATTTTTGCTTTGGCATGAAGGAGTAGGAAAGAGAAGTCAATGTCCTCCCACCTTGAGTCGATACACCTTGTCGTTTTGCCGAGCCGATGCGGCTCGATTTCATAACTTCGTTGTACGACCAACTCTCCTGACTTAGCCATTCAAGCACTTCGTGCTTCATTGAATTATACGTCCGATTTGGCTTACCGTGCCAACGTCTCAGTCCGTCGCAAGGCGACGATTGGTTTTGCGGACCCTTTCTGAATAAGGCAAAATGTCGACCTCTAATATTTCAGCGTAAACGTATAGCCTGCACATGAAACCAACTAAAATCAATACTTGCATCGATTCAGACTTGCGCCTTGGTCGATTCGATTTCTTAGAATCTTCGAGTCGTTTCAACGCACTTATCCTTCGGGGCAATGCGGCGCTTCGTATCTATTCAACTCGATGCATTCTTTGCGACAATGTAACTCTTCGCATCGACTTAGTTTGATGCGTTGCTTGGGACAATGTAACTCTCGTATCGATTCGCATCGATATATTTCATTCGGTCAATGCGTCTCTTTAGTCAAAGTCTCAGCGTAATTCGCCGTATGGAGCGGGGCATTACACAACGTGCGCCGTGCTTGCGCGCAACGTGCCCGTAGGCAGTTTTGCTGCACACCAGTGCGCAAATCACTCCAAATGACTGTTTTGCCCGTTTGAGCTATTTTGATGCTAAAATCTTAAAAAACTAAAAACATGAAAGTTGTAGATCTTTGTCTTAGCTTCAAGAATCTTCATGTCTCACTTTAATCAGAATTCATATGTGACTTATGGTTTCAGTTACACTTGGGTGCTCTCGATCTTCTTTACATGTTTTCTATACTTGGCCTAAATTACAACGACTCGACTTAACCACTAGTTGGCATTGAACTAGTGACTTGGACTTGAGCATGATAATTCTAGGCTATGAATCAGAATTTGACATGAACATGATAATGTGATCTACCTTGACATGATAATTCTTGATAGTGGCCCGTCGAGGCGCACTCTTGATAAGCAACCTTGATATGAAAATTCTTGATAGTGGTCCATTGTGACGCACTCTTGACATCATAAGTAACCTGACATGACATGATAATCTTGAACGCTGTTGCGACAGCTACCTGGACTTGCTAAGTAACTGTTGTCTTGACACCGTGGTTGATTCTCTTGGTTGTGCCTGTACAAGCTACATGTCTCATCTTGCATCATGCCTAGGACATGGATTTCTAATTACCACGGTCAGAAATTCATACTGAATCTGACTAGGGTAATAACTAGATTGATCAAGTAGTTCATAAAGAGATTTCTCAGCTACAGGCAGTCCCGTTATCTGGGCACTTTAATTGGACTTATAGCCTGCCGTCGAGTAGGGCACATTTCCAGCACACTGTCATGTGTTGCACCCCCAAGTCACCTAATCCAACTCTCTCAACTTGCAACTGGATAACCTGAATTAAGTCTGCAGGGCTTATGGCTGTTGAAATATCTCATTGCATCTTGTTAGTAATTAGGCTTGTGATAACCTTAGTTAGTTAAAGTATCAAGCCGTACTTGTTGCTTGGCCATGATTGATGGATGGAGTCTAGTCTTGTCTAGACAGTGCTAGTTCAGAATTACTTTAGCACATTACTTTTATGCTTTACTCTTGTCGATAAATGAGTGGAGACTAAGCTCTGTTCAGGTGAAGGGTTACAACCACGGTCCTTGTTTGGTTTACAGGTTGTAACTTGGTTACCGGAATAGTTCCTTAGTTATCTTATCATTTATCATCCTGATTTCCTTAACCCATGTTCATTATCAATTATGTCTTTATGTGCTAATATGGTTTTAGTTTTTAAGTGAAGCCTTCCTTGTGGCACTTGCTCTTTCTGGGGTCCGATCTAGCTGGTTTTGTATAGCCAAATTTTGGAGTAGCTCCCGAGGATCTTCCATCCTTCCAGCCAGATGGTGAACACTAGACGCAACCCTGGCAACGAGTGGGTTTCTTTTGCTTTCTCACTCTATTATAAATTATTCTTTTGAGGCGTTTAGCCGCCGAGCAAGTGTTAGCTCGTGTTGAAATTTTATTTTTGTCTGCCTAAGGGCTGTAACATGAATGACAAATCTTAGGGTTGGTCATGTATGACTTAAACTCTTGCTAGTCTTCACATTTTGTACGACTAGCTTCATGATCATCTGAATATATAATGTTTGGGACGCCTTACTTTGTATGTCTGATGATCTTACATCTTGTAACAATTACTTGCTTGCTTAAGATTGAGACACTAGGCTTGTTCTTGACCATAAGTGACTGTTGGCTTGTAGATAAACCCTCATACTTCTAGACAGCCATGACCATATTGCGAGGTAGAATTTACTTCAAGGTACGTAGCTGGCTGTGTCTGTCTCCCGCTCTCCAGTATTCTGGTTCTGGGGCATGACACGGTTTAAGTGGTAGCCCATGAAGGTCTTGTAAATCAAGATGTGTGGAGATTTTACCGAATAGATGTCTCAATCAGCACTCGCCCTTGATCTCTACCCGCGTCTCCTAATCTTTCTGAAATCTTGACCTGATCACATGCTTATATCCTCGATCTATCTTGGTCCTTTCTTATTGTTTCCCATGTCATTTCTTCACTGACATTGTTCCTGGTCCTGTCGATCGGCCCGACGGAGCACCTCCAGTAAACTAGCAACAACCTGGGGACCAAGCCCAGCACTCTGGAGCAGCTTTCCGAGTCATGTATTCTGGGAACCCAGAGCCCCGGTTCAGCCAGTCCAGCCTGCAGAGCCTGACAATGGAACCCTGGTGGGACTCATCCGAGAATTGCTTGCGTCATAAGACCGTCGAGGCGATGTCTTACACCAGACAGTACAAGATGCTATAGGAAGAGTTGGTTATCAAGGGAACAATGCAGCCAACAACTTCAAGCGCCCATGTCACGATCCACACCCTAGCTAGAGTAAGGGCACGAGACGTGGGTATGTCCAGCCTACGCCGCAGTGTCGACGGTAGAACGCTGTCCTAGGTCTCATGCATCTAACAGTATAATGCTAAGCAGTTTATACTCCCCGAATGGGGGTGACATAGCAGAATGTAAACTCAATCACAACTAAGAAAGAAGAAGCACGATATGATATAGAACTCAAAATGAAATACAGATGATCAGAAGAGTCTAAGTGTCTAAGATAACAACTCTGCAAACATCCAGAAATACAAAGTCTCAACTACAGAATGTGAAAGAATATATACAATCCAGATCTCAAATGACAGAAATAATAAAAACCTAGACTAGGGAGCCTCAGTCTCTATAGCTAGTGGATCCGGCTGGAAATCCGGATCACAGGTGTCATCTAGAGTTGTCCCATAAAAAGTGTCAACACCAGCATCATCCTCGTCCTCTGTAAACATATCAACGGTGCCCAATCAGGACGGAGCGAGCACAATACATCTCAACAGATCATAACAGGTTAGAAAATATAACCATGCAGTAGAGTAAGATACAGAAAACTGAAAAAAAGTACAGAATGTAAAGGAGATAGCTGTAATAGAAATATCTACTATAAATCGAGAACTAACAGTGGCTAGTGAGTCAGAGTACAATATAGACATGTGAATGGCATAGGATGATTCTGATGCTACACTACAGAATGATTCTGATGCTACACTACTTGGATATTATTCACATGTCCATTTCTACTCCTCCGTACCCCCAATGAATACACAAGGATCCAGCCAGGTTATGTTATGATTCATGTAATGGCCCCTGAAGGGTGATACATGATAGTCCCATAAATGGGGATTCTAGGAATGCCCAAAATGGGTGATTCATGGAAGACTCTGTGATGAGAGTACATGTCACAAGTGATTCAATGAACCATGAAGCATAGTGATACACAATGTAAGTGAAACACACAGAACATATAGTATCCGATGCTCCCTGAGGGGATAACATCTCAAGAAAGGATCCATATAGTACTAATCCGTGTGACCAACGTGATAGCATCAAGTAAAGTAATTTAAAGCAGAAGAATAATTCTAACATGATATAAAATGATCAGAGAATGTACTCGCCTGTATCCAGAGTATCTGAAGAATATCTACTGTCCGAGGAGTGGTGTCTGTCTCCTATAGAACAGTACAAGTCACTATAAGTCTAAAATGATAATAAGATGCAATTCAATGCATTCTATATGAATCTAGGTCAATCTAGACCAAAGTCAACTCTTGGTCAACTCTGGTCAACCCTAGAAGTCAAACTAGGTCAACTAAGTCAAACCTAAGTCAAACAAGTCTATACTAGTCTAACTAGTCTATTCTATCAAGCCCACATCAATTCTAGACTATACAAGTCTAACTAGACTCTATACTGGCATTCACGCCACACCCATAGGCTAAGAGCCCTAGGCTATAGGCTATATCATGCTTAAGCCAACCCACATATCATATATACACATATAATATATATATATAATATATTACTACACATTAACATATAGGCTATAATAATATATAATATATATATATATATATATATATATATATATAATATATATAATATACATAAAATATATATATTTACATAATATATATATATATATATATATATATATATATATATTATAATTATACATAGAAGATAGGAAATGGGCACATGTACATTGTGTTCATGTGTGTGTGTGTGTGTGTTGAGAGTACAAGAGAGCATGTGTGTATGAGTGACAAGAGAGCATGTGTGTGAGGGTGTCAAGATAATTCCTGGAAAACAGTGAGGTAACATGTGAGATTGTGTGAGTGTGAAATCCTGAAAACAGGAAAACAGTGAATGGTATTAGGAAATCAGGGTAGTGTATATGGTATCAGTGTCAATAGGAGTTAGTGTAATACCTGTGTGTGTGTAAACAGGAATAAGAAAACAGTGAGTAGTAATATGAAAATCAGTGGTGTACATTTGTGTGTGTGTAAATAGGAAGTAGTGTGGCATGGTGTGTAAACCTGGGAAATATGGTACTGTAAAACAGTGTGGTGTATATGGAAATCAGTGAGCTAACATTTGTGTGTGTTAAGACATGACAGTTCAATAGGAACTAAAATCTCAGGTTTAAGAATCCCATGACAGTTCTAATATAGCTCAATTGACAGTAACTTGATAAACCAATCCACTATTCAACCATGAAAACAAACCAATACAAAGTATAAGAGTTAACATTCAAATGTTTAAGGAAAGGAAATCAATTCCAGATTTTGGGATTCCTGTCAATTTAACTGACAGTTAACTCTCTAACCCATAATCAACCCAAACAACCCAATGCAATGTATGAGAAATAACAGTTCAATATGGAATCACATCTCAGGTATTGGAATCAAAATTAGTTTTCACATTGAAACAATCATTCAATTTTCAGTTAAGAAGAGAAAATCAGTTCAGGTATTAATAGGAAAACAATGTATCAGTCATGCATTTTCGAAAGCCCAACTCAAAGTCCAAAATCCCATTCATGAATCATAAACCTATTCGAATAAGTAAAATCGAACTAATAAAGGTTAATACACATGTAGGATCAATTGATAACTGAACACATTAATTTAAATCAGAAAAAATAGGAATTGAAGTTCAGGGAACAACAAGACTGAATCATGAGTATCAGTCAAATACCAAACTCAATTTCGAATCCCATTTCACATGACAAAACCTATTCTAATATAAATTCAACTTAACAGAGATTATTAAACATGTATAGGATCTTAATTAGCAATTTAAATCATAATTAAACCATTTAAAACTAGAAATTAATATAGAACAAATAATTGGACTGAACACAGCACAGTGCACGACCAGTGCACACCCAAAAGCATGTCCGACACGACACGAGGACTCACGAAACTTTGGGAGCCTCGTGTTAGTGTCAGCCCTGACCCGTGTGTCGAGTTTCACGTGTCCACGTGGTGTATCCAGGGAGCTGTGGCCCCCGGGTAGCAGGGGACTGCTACTCGCGTGCGCGCGTGCTGAACCCCGTGTGTTCCCGTGTCCAATACGACACGACACGACACCACAACCACCTCAGTCCACCAGAAAACATTAAGCAAGGCCAAACCCTAATTTTCTATTCAAAGAAAATCAGAAAAAAAGGATGAAATGCCCACTGTGGCATTTCATCAAACACCTAGGTTAGCCACTGATATGTGTCCGATACGGACACGTACCTGACACAAAACCTAACAATGCCTATACCAACAGTTAGGGTAGGCCCAGGGCTTCCTATTCATGCATTTAAATCACTATTTTATGGTAGGAATAGGAAGTTACCTAGGTGAGTGAAATGGCTCAAAAGCTTCAAAGAGAGTTGTTCCTCTAGCTACCCAAACTCCTCCAAATTGCTCCTTCACTGAAATTTCTCACCATAGCCAGGAAATACACAGAGATTAGAACCTATTGCAAGAAATTTGAAGGAAAAAGGAGTTGAAATGGAGAAGAAAGGGGTTTACCTCTATTTCCAAACTTGCTATTTCCTTAAGGAGGCTAGCCCTAAGTGGTAGAGACATTATATAGGGTGGGGAAACCAATGTTGACCGGCCATGTAGTATAGGCTAGGGTTAGGGTTTCACTAGTTTGGTTATGGGCCTCTATGGGCCTAAGCCATAAGTCATGGCTTATGAAATCACAAGCCATTATCTAACCTATTCATTAATCCTATTTCCCAAATTTAATCCTAATGACTAGAGTGTCACTAACTTGGGTTAACTAGGATTTCATAATCTAACCAAGATAGTCATGACTAGGGTTAGCTTCTAGGACAGTCTCCTAAGTCACCATGAGTCAAAGTCAAGAATAGCACTAAATTAAATTATACTAAAAATCACTTAAATTCCAATAATTATAATTAATACTAAATAATTTCAATAATTCCCAAAATTTTAAAAATGACCAAAATACCCCCAAGCTAGAAATGTGGTAGTGACAGCCTGAACCCTCCTTTCTTTAACGGAACTGAAGATGTTATTGCTGATGATGCATGGCTTCAGGACACAGAGGTTATCCTGGAAGCAGCTAGGATTCCTGAGGATGAGAAGGTGGCCGTTGTGCGCCTGCAATTATTGGACTTAGCCCGTACCTAGTGGGCGATGCTAGCAGTGGGTTTGGCAATGCTTGTCTTATGGACGATTCAGCAACAAGTTCCAGACCAAGTACTTCGACGCAGTAGCTCGGTATGATCTGCAGACGAGATTCACTAATCTCAAGCAGATGGGAAGGACGGTCGATGGATATGCGGCCGAGTTTTCTAGACTTAGTCGGTTTGCTTCCACCTTGGTGGCAACCGAATTGGACCGAGCACAGCGATTCCAGCAAGGACTCCACCTAGAGATCATTATATCAGTGGAGCAGTTTGAGCACCAGACATTTAATGCCGTCTTACGAGCAGCGAAGAGGCATGAATATACTTCGCAGAGGATTGTAGATAGAAGCGGATGATGAAAGAGGTCTCATGGGCAGATGTCCCAGTCATCAGCTCTAGTCCCAGCAGTAAGGGCTTTGACTATTGTAGCTCCTAGGAGGGCGATCACAGTTTCATCGGTTCAGCACTCGACACCAATGTATCCTCAATAACAAAAGCAGAAGCAATCTTCCGTAATAGGCTGCTCTCATTGTGGAAAGCCAGGATATGTAGTATCAGAATATCGCAGAGCACATGAATTGTGCTTGGCTTGTGGGACACCGGATCACAAGATAGGGTCTTGTCCGAATAGAGCCAGTTTATCGTCATCAAACCTAACCAGTCCATCGGTTAGGGGTCCAGCACCAGTGCAACAGCAGTACCAGCCTCCGAGGCCATTGTCGCCTCAGGCTCAACAGTATACCCAAGCTCAGATTCAGAACCGACAGAGAGATTTCCAGCAGAGAGGACCAGCAGCAAGAGGACAAGGTCAGGCTATGGCTCTGATGGTAGAAGAAGAATTGGCATCAGGTAAGGTGGTGGCAGATACCATTCTCGTCAACTCTTTTCCAGTATCAGTATTATTTGATTCGGGTGCATCGCATTTATTTATGTCTGTACGATTCACAACACGGATAGGACTGGAGCCCGAGTCATTATCAGTAAGGCTCAATATACTTACTGGTAACGGTCTTGTGGGGGTAGATAGAGTCTATTCTTCGTGTCGAATCGTAGTTAGCGGTAGAGAGTTTCCTGCTAGATTAATAGAATTTATGATGGCCGACTATGATGTGGTCCTAGGAATGGATTGATTGAAGGATCAATACGCAAGAATAGACTGCTATATTGGCAGGATTATTTTTGGTATTCCAGGCGAACCAGAGTTTTCATTTTCCAGAGGCTAAGTAGAACCTTCTCCACCAGTATTGCGGATGTCAGAAGTTGAAGTAGTTCAATTTCCCAGAATAGTATAAGAGTTCCCTGATGTGTTTTTCGAAGAGCTTCAGGCATGTCTCCAGAGAGAAATAGAGTTTACCCTTGATTTAATTCCAGGAACGGCACCAGTGTCAGAAAGAGTCTACAGAATGGCACTATTAGAGTTGGAGATCCTGTACAAGATGATTGAAGAACTCAGAACCAAGGAATTCATTCGTGCTAGTGGATCACCTTGGGGAGCCCTGATGCTTCTTGTGAAAAAAGGATGGTACGTTAAGATTATGTGTTGATTATCGTACCTCAAATTTGTAACAATCAAGAACAGATATCCCCTACCAAGGATAGATGATTTATTTGATCAACTCAGTAGGGCAGTAGTATTCTCGAAGATTGACTTACGGTCAGGGTACCATCAGATCAGAGTTAGAGAGCAAGACATCCCGAAGACAACATTCAGATCAAGGTATGGACATTGGGAGTTCTTTTTTATGCCATTCGGAGTGACCAATGCGCCAGCGGTATTCATGGATCTCATGAATCGTATCTTCATGCCCTATTTGGACCAGTTCGTGATAGTATTTATAGACGATATCTTAGTCTATAGCAAGAGTGAAGCAGAGCATGAGCAGTATCTCCGAATAGTCCTTCATATTCTTCGAGAGCACCAGTTGTACGCGAAGTTCAGTAAGTACGAATTTTGGCTTGATCGTATTTTGTACTTAGGTCACATCATCACCAGAGATGGAGTGGAAGTGGACCTCCAAAGATAGTGGCTATAGAGACATGGCCAGTACTTAGCACTGTCGTAGAAGTTCGAGGTTTCCTAGGATTGGTCGGCTATTACCGGCAGTTTGTGTCAGACTTTGCTCGGATTTCAACACCATTGACGCAGTTGACCCGCAAGGATGTACAGTTTGTCTGGACAGCAGAGTGTCAGAGTTCATTCGAGAAGTTAAAGCAAAGATTGATGACGGTCCCCATTCTCACGCTTTCAGATGGGACGGAAGGATTTTCAGTTTATTATGATGCTTCCGACAGATGATTGGGATGCGTCTTGATGCAGCATAGTAAGGTAGTAGCTTATGCGTCACGTCAGTTTCGTGATCATGAGAGGAATTATCCAACCCATGACTTGGAGTTAGTATCGGTGGTTTTCGCGCTTAAGTTGTGGAGGCATTATTTGGATAGAGATCGGATGGAGATTTTCATCGACCACAAAAGTCTTAAGTATGTGTTTACCCAGAAGGATCTCAATATGCATCAGAGAAGATGGCTAGAGTTACTAGTGGATTATGACATCAACCTGCAGTATCATCCTGGGAAGGCCAACGTAGTTACAGATGCGTTGAGTAGAAAAATAGGAGCTTATTTTCTAACAGCACAGCCAGAGTTATTAGCTGATCTTTAGAAGATGGGAATAGAAGTAGTTCTTCCTACCAATGTGGCATTGATGGATAGTATGCAAGTTCAGTCCAATATAGTCGAAAGAATCAAGATAGCTCAATCAACTGATTCTAAGCTTCAGCGGCTTAGGGCAGAATATGAAGAAGGACGAAGACCAGAGTTATGCATTCACGAAGATGGTACACTTCGACATGGAAGGCATCTTTGTGTACCTAGTGGTGATATCAGGGAAGAAATCATGACAGAGATTCACAGTTCACAGTATTCGATTCATCCTGGTGGTACGAAGATGTATCGTGATATCCGTCAATATTTCTGGTAGAATGATATGAAGAGGGAGATAGCCCGGTTTGTCTCTCGTTGTTTAGTTTACCAACAAGTTAAGACTGAATATCAGAGACCAGCTAGACTACTTCAACCTTTATCGATCCCAGAATGGAAATGAGAGCACATCACCATAGATTTTGTATCTTGGTTACCTAAATCCCTAGCTGAAAGAGATGCTATCTGGGTTATAGTTGACAGACTCACCAAGGTAGCTCATTTTTTCTCTTTCAGGATTGGTCAGTCGATGGATCAGCTGGCAGAGATGTACCTCAGGCAGATAGTCAGGTTGCATGGAGTACCAGTCAGTATTGTATCCGATAGAGATTCAAGATTTACATCACACTTTTGGCGGAGTCTTCAAGAGAGATCGGGGACTCGTCTCAAGTTCAGTTCAGCTTATCATCCGCAGACAGATGGTCAGTCAGAACGCATGATACAAACTCTCGAAGATATGTTACGATCATGTACACTCGACTTTGGTAGTTCGTGAGAAGATCACCTGCATCTCGTAAAGTTCTCCTATAACAACAGTTCCAGGCCAGTATCCAGATGGTACCCTTTGAGGCCTTATATGACAGAAAGTGCAGATCTCTGTTAACATAGGATGATGTCGGCGAGAGACGGATGCTTGGTCCAGAGATGATTACGTAGACTATTGAGGTAGTCAGACAAGTCATAGATCATCTTCGAGTTGCGCAAGATCGCCAGCGTCATTGGGCCGATTCTCATCGGCGTCCTCTTGAGTTTTCTATCGGCTACCACGTATTTGTTAGGATCTCGCCTACCCGTAGCGTCATTCGATTCGACATACGGGAAAAGCTTAGTCCTAGGTATATAGGGCCATTTGATATTGTCGAGCGGGTAGGTGATGGTCATATCGTCTCGTTTTCTACCGTCGTTACGTGAGGTACATGACGTATTTATCCCAATTACAACGGTACATCCCAGATTCGAGCCATATCCTTGATCATTCAAAATTGATTTTTGGTACCAACCTTTCGTATGAGGAAAGACCCGTATCCATATTGGACCAAAGGTAAAAAATACTCAAGAACAAGACTATTAGTTTAGTGTTGTTTGGGGTCATCACTCTTTGGGTGAGTCAACCCGGAACGTGAGGATGATATCCGGTCGCGATACCTCCACTGTTTGACTCATAAGGTATAATGTCTTCCTTATGTCTTATGCCTTTACTTCCTTGCTTGTATGAATGATTCTTGGTTGACTGCTAGTTATAGATTGCCAATATTAGTATAGCTTGCCCCGACACCTCTCTCTTGATTAAATTCCGAAGACATAATTTTTTAAGGTGGGTAGAGTTGTCACTCCCGTTTTTTGTTGTACGTATTTTCAGTATACGCATACGGATTTCTGACATTTGTTAGGTGGACCGTAAATAGACTTGTCTTGCTTAGCTAGTCTTGGTTTAATCTTGACTTAGTTTATTTTAATTTGGTTCGGTTCAATTTGACTTGGCTTGGCTTGGTTTGTTTTGGTTTGAGATGGAGAGATTTTGTATAAAAACCAACTACTTCTCTCCTCCATTACATCTTACCTCATCTTCTTCATTTACTCCTCCACCTACCAAGCCCTAGGCAAGTGCAACTTGCTTCATGATGGATCTCAAGTTTTATTATTCCATGCTCTTCCTTACTTGATTCTAAGCCTCTTTAGAACTTGACATTTTTGGGTTTGATGGATGAATTCTTGTAGATCTAAGTTTGTAATTTTTTCGGTTTTTCTTGGTTTTGATATCTGAAACTTGGTTATTTTTGAGATCTAATGGTTCCATGTTGTAGAAAATTCAAATCTACCCAATTTTGGCTTTTGAACCGCTTAATTTCGACTTCGTATGAGAAAGTTATGCCATTTTCATGTTCATGGGTTCCTATACCTTTTGGTGCTGTCGGGACGATGAACAGTGCCGCACGCAACTTGCGCGCCGTGCGCGTGCTTGCCACAACGTGAGCTGTGGGCATTTTTCTCGTACAGTACAGCGCAACTTGCGCATTGCGTGCCGCGCTGCCGCGCAACGTGCGCCGTGGGCATTTTGCTCTCACGCGCAGCGCAACTTGTGCGCCGCGCGCAATTTTCTGCCGCGCAACGTGCGTCGTGCTTGCGCGCATCTTGCGCCTTGGGTGGTTTTGCTCGCGTGCGCAGCGTAACTACGCACCGCACACCATGGACAATTTTCTGCCGCGCAACGTGCGCCGTGCTTGCACACAACGTGCGCCTTGGGCAGTTTTGCTCGTGCATGTAAGCCTCTGATTTTCAAATTCATTTTTAATTAGTGCTAATTAATTTTAATGTTAATTATAGCCTTAAATAATTATTAGGAATTTTAGGAATTTTTAGAATTTTTAAATGATTTTTAAATGAGTTTTATATATAAAAATATTAATTTGCAATTTTCTAAAATGTTTTAATTGACTTTTGCAATTAATTAGATTGTTTTAATATCGTTTTGCAAATCTAAATTTGTTATGTGCAAATTTATTTGCACATTAGCTGTGCGGAATGGATTATGCAATTCTATTTTGCATTTAGACTCTGCTAAGGACCTATTTGCAATTACCTAAATTACAAGGACCTAAGTGCTAATTTCCTACCCACCCCCCTGCCGACGACCGACGGCTGACCGGCGACTGCCCCCGCCATTTTCGGCCAGCACACAGCTCCCCGACCGACCTTGAATCCCTATTTAAACTCCCCTCCTCTCCCCAGACTCAACCCTAACCTTAATCGACCACCACGACCACCGCAAACTCCTTCTTCCCCACTCTTTCCGTCGGAACCCTAACTCCGACGATCACCACCCCACCCCTACACAAACCCTCACGGCCAACACCACCACCATCACGTCTGCCTCGACGACCGCGTCCAGCGCCACCCAAGCGCCGCGTCCCGACGCCCCCAGCGTCGATCGCCTCGACAGCAGCCCGACTTCGGAACGTACGTGTCACCCTCCTCCCTTCGATTTGTGTCACGTGTACGCGGACACGGACTCGCCTGGTCCCGACGAACCTAATGGTAAGCTCGGACACGGCCAACTGGACTCGTGCGCATCGTGCACGCCCAGGACACAGGACTCGTGTGTACTCGTGTCCTAAACTGTCTGGACACAGAGACGCAACGAATGGATTTTCGGGTTTAGACCCATTAAAAACCAAACTGAAATAAATTAATCAAACCCCTTCCCTAACAGACCGGCCGGACTGGCCTACTGGCCAGCCCCGCACAGTTTAGAAACCCCCCCCCTCTTCCAGAGACTCGGGTTCGAGCCCCCTGTGCTGCTGTTGTTCAACCTTTCTTTTTTTCTTTTTTTTCTTTTTCTTTTTTTTTTTTGCTGTTATATATATAATATATAGATATATATATATATATATATATATATATATATATATATATGTATATATATATATATTAGTATATATTATATATGTATATATTTATAGTTAGTAAATTATATGTATGTAGTATTTATATATATATACATATATGTATATATGTATATATTATCATGTGTGTGTATATATTAATTTATACACTTTATTATCAAATGTTTTCTATATATATTGTCTATAAACATTATATATATACTTATAATTAATTATTTCCTTACATATATATATATATGTAACTTTTAATATATGGATGTATATATATCCTTGATATAAATATCTATAAATTTATGTATAAATATAATATTGTAGATGTACTTTTATATATGTGTTTTACTTTACTTAGTGTAAATTATCTTTATAAAATAAGTTGTCATAAAATAAGTTGTCATACTTTTGTAACTACTATGTATAATTTTGCCTTATTAAAATAATAATATTTACTTTGCACTTTTATCAATTTGTATTTTTTGTATATTTAAATTACTGCAACCATTTGGTGTCCAAGCCTAGCATGGGTATTTGGGCTCAAATGTGTTTTCACACATTCAAGACCTGTACAAATCATATTGGACTTGATTCATGGCCTTGGGTCCTGTATTTGAACTTTGGTTCAAATTATATACATGGACAAATACGCAGATAATTAATTATTGTGTGCATTGCTGTTTTTGATTTTCTAAAAATACTTAAAGTATTGCTAAAATTATGGAAAAATAGTTTTTAGATACTATGTTAAGTTAGCTAATTTAGTATAATTTTTGTAGTATTTAATTTACTGTTTTGCCACTAGTTTGGCATGTGAAACCAAAACTCATTTTCTGTATACTTAGGAAAACTGATTTTTATAAAATATTTGTACTGGCTAATAAATTCCAGAAAAAAAAATTATTATAATAAATTTCTATGATTAACAAGGACCGCTTTAGTACTTTACTTTAAGAAAAATTAGGCTTTTTGTCTACTTTAAGAATTGTTAGAACACAATGATCTTTTTGATTTATTTATTGATTAATTACGACTTGTAGCTTTTTGTGTTATTTGGAGTTTTAGTCGTATTGAACCCCATCCCTCACTAGTGTAAAGACCCTAGAAAGTTAGTTTCACCCCACATTGGTCTCCTATGCCAAGTTATCATTTTGGCTAGGTACCCAGTCACAAGTCGTGTCGCACCAATTAGTGTCCTAGTGATTTAGCTTAGTGTAAAACTAAGTTATTATATTTTACTTCTACAGCGACGAGTTACTGGACATCCATAGCACTGTTATCGCAGCTTGTTTTGTTTTGCTTTGCTAGAGGCAAGTACTTTCTACGAACTTTACATATTGTCACATAAATGAACTGCAAACCCTACCATGTTATATGCTGATCCTTGGGGTAGCAAGTTAGATCTCTACATGTTGCACTTCCAGTTACTACCATGCTTAGAACAGTCTTGATGTATCTCTCACATGATTAGAATATGGGTTATGGGGAAACTGATAGTATTGTACGTGATCACGACCCCCCTACAGTAGCGAGCTCGGTCGCATTCTATATGCATACCTTGCCGCAGGCCATTATCCCGCATTTCTGTACGGATGTACACCTATGCCTGTTGACTTACGTATGTACATTTTATTTACATGTACCACAGTACATTGTACATCTATTGACCGATCACGTACTTGCTATAGTTTTAAACATTACATATACATCTGTCTCTATGACATATGTGTCCTTGCCATGATAGACTATGTGATGCCATGCTTTCCAGTTATTCCTAACATGTTCATTCTCATGTTCATTTCCATGTTTCATATGCTAGTTTGCTAGATTTAGTACTTGCTCCCGTCCTGACAGGATAACGTTGTAGGTGTCCTTACTGAGGAGGAGTTACTCTGCGACTCATACTATGGAGATACTGCCGAGGACCCGGCTCTGCTTTACGAGGATGTTCCTGCGGGGAACCTCGCCTAGTTGTCTTTTGTTTACTTAGACTTTTGAGAGTAGACATGTATTAGACTATATCATTTTATAACTGGACATGTATCCAGTTTTACATTTCAGTTTACTTGTACTTGGATATTTTACTATATACGACGACTTTTGTGTTTGGAGCATTTATGATTCTTCTTCACTTATAGAACTGTTAGCACATTTAGTCTTATCCTGTTGTCTTTAGAACAGCTTACTACGTTTTATCTCAACGTAGGCTGGGCATGACTCGGCCTGGCCCAACAATTTGGGTAGCGGGTCGTGACATGTTTTTAGTGGTGGCCCATGCAGGTCCTGACTAAACTGTTTGGTTACGTTATTGTACCAAGCATGCCTGCAATTAGGAACTTAAGGTAATTAGACAACATTAGGAAAGACGCTTAGAACACTTAGAGGAATGCTAGGATTGCAACATAGGAAATACATCACATGTTTGCTATTATAATTAGATTTTCTTGCATATGATTGCTTGCTTTAAATAAGTCCTTATAAGTCTTTTTATGTGTAATTTAGATGGTGCTTACTCGTTCGTCCCAGTATGTTACCCCCGAGAATGGGGCCCTCCATATCCAGTCAGCTGACCGGTTGACTAATACACCTCCACCTACCACATTCCCCCACTCTACAGATCCACAGACCCAGATACCACCTTCCACATCCCAGTCCCAGCAGGACCCGATACTTCCACCACCCCCTATCACTATACCCACCCAGGCTTCCGTCACTCTCGACGGGACCCAGCTGCTCACACTGATCCAGGGGTTCCTAACAACCCATCAGGAGCAGACTACCCTACTCCGCTAGAGCATGGAGCGTTCTGAGGGACGTCCCGTGGTCCCACCACATGTAGAGCTACGACAGAGAGCGGGGACAGTCAAGGACTTCATGGGTCTGAATCCCAAGGAGTTCTCAGGGACTGAGGGCATAGTAGTAGCTGATGACTGGCTAGATTCTGTAGAGAGAAAGCTTCTGGGAGTAAGGATGCCGGATGACCTTCAGGTCGAGGCAGCAGGATTTCTGCTGATAGACTTAGCCGGAGTCTGGTTCAGGAATGAGCCGTTGTTCGCGAGAGGTAGAGCCACCTGGGACCAGTTCAAGACCCAGTTCAAGAAGAAATTTTTCTCGACCACTGCTAGAGTAGCCATGGGGCTACGATTCCAGAACATCCAGCAGGGGAACCGTTCTGTTGACGACTATGCGGGAGAGTTCAGTCGCTTGAGCCGTTTTGCTCCTAGTCTGGTTGCTGATCCAGAGGAGATGACCCGTAGGTTTTGCCAGGTCTAGTTCCAGACATTGGCATCCTTATAGTGGCGAACGGTACGACTGACTACTACCAGAGCCTAGAGTTGGCCCGGAGTATTGAGGAGCGTCTTCTGTCATGCAAGAGGCCGACTTCTGTACACCATGACGGACCGTCCAAGCGTCAGGCTTTCCAGCAGAGAGCGCCGACGCCACCCCAGCAGACTTACCGTCCCCCTACACCACATCATCAGACCCCGCCAGTTAGAGCCCCAGGACCCCGACAGCAGCAGCAGAAGGAAGCCATATGTTCTTTCTGCGAAAGACCAGGGCACGACAGGTCCATTTGCAGGAAGAGATTAGGGCAGTATTTAGTTTGTGGGTCTACCACCCATCAGATTCGGGACTGCCCAGCGGCAAAGCCTAGAGGACCACTCCCGACTCAGCAGCAGAGGTTTGGGCAGCATCTGCAGCAGCAGAAGGGACCTCAGGGGAAGGTCTATAGCCTAGCCATTGAGCCGAAGCCGGAGCAAGTTTCAGAGCCGGATTACTTAGCTGACGTCATCACAGGTCATGTTTATTTGCATACTTTTCTAGCTGTATGTTTGTTTGATTCTGGTGTATCTCATAGCTTCCTATCATTAGAGTTTATGCATAAACATCATCTAGTAGCTACACCTACTGCGGAGATTAGTAGAGTGATGACGGGAGGAGGACCAGTGCCTATTAGATCTATCTATAGATGTTCTATTTTTATAGCCGGGAGAGAGTTCAGGGGGCGATTCTTTGTGATGCCGCTCCTCGGTTATGATATCATATTGGGGATGGACTGGCTTAGCTATGCCCATGCATCTATAGATTGCCATGAGGGTAGTATTGTGTTTAGTCCCCCAGGCACAGCACCATTCAGTGTCAGGAGGACAGGGCCGGAGATCAGCCTAGAGCCGAACTGTTGTGCTACAGTCGGGGACGCAGCACCGCCACACCCTATCATTAGGGAGTTTATGGATGTATTCCCAGAGGATCTTCCAGGACTTCCGCCTGACAGAGATGTGGAGTTTACTATAGATCTAGTGCCGGGTTCATCACCAGTATCCCGGGCTTGCTATAGAGTGAATCCCAAGGAGGCCATAGAGATGAAAGAGCAGATTGATGACCTGTTGAAAAAGGGTTTCATTCGATCCAGTGCTTCTCTATGGGGAGCGCCAGTGCTCTTTGTGCCTAAGAAGGATGGTACAGTTCGGTTGTGTATTGATTACCGGGCCTTGAATGCCATCACTATCAAGAACAAATATCCTCTGCCCAGGATAGATGATTTGTTCGACCAGTTGAGCGGGGCGAAGGTGTTTTCCAGGATAGACTTGAGATCCGGGTACCACCAGGTGAAGGTTAGGCCAGCAGACATCCAGAAGACGGCGTTCAACACGAAGTACGGGCAGTACGAGTTTCTGGTGATGCCATTTGGTCTCACAAATGCATCAGCTGTCTTTATGAACTTGATGAATAAGACATTTCACCAGTATCTGGATAAGTTCGTCGTAGTGTTTATCGACGACATCCTGATATACTCGAAGACGCCGGACGAGCATGCAGAGCACTTGCGGATAGTTTTGGGGATTCTGAGGCAGGAGAGATTGTTTGCCAAATTGCCGAAGTGCGAGTTCTTTTTAGACCGAGTGGAGTTTCTCGGCCATGTAGTCACTGGAGATAGAATCTCGGTGGATCCCAGGAAGATTGCTGCAGTTGAGACGTGGAAGGCTCCGACGTCAGTTTCAGAGATCAGGAGCTTTCTGGGTTTAGCAGGCTATTACAGAAAGTTCGTCCAGGACTTTGCTAGGATAGCTGAACCCATGACGAAGCTGACACGGAAGGACGCAGAGTACATCTGGTCAGAGGACTGCCAGGCGGCATTTGAGGAGCTGAAAAGGAGGCTGACGACCGCTCCAGTTCTGACTTTACCTTCAGGTTCTGGAGGTTTCACCATATACAGTGATGCTTCTGGGAAGGGGCTAGGATGTGTTCTACAGCAGCATGGGAAAGTAATTGCTTATGCATCTAGGAAATTGTGGACTCATGAGAGGAATTATCCTACCCATGACCTCGAGTTAGCTGCGGTGATCTTTGCACTCAAGTTATGGAAACATTACTTATACGGAGAGCGTGTGGAAATCTTTACTGACCACAAAAGCTTGAAGTATGTGTTCACGCAGAAAGAGCTGAACATGATGCAAAGACGATGGTTGGAGTTGATGAAGGACTTCGACATCGATTTACAGTATCACCCCGGAAAGGCAAATGTGGTGGCGGATGCACTGAGCAGGCATCCGATGGCATGGTACCTGATGATTGATCGGCATTTGCGGGAGGATCTGGAGAAGCTCGGTATTGAGCTAGTTCGGCCAGGATCAGTGATACAGATGATGGCGCTTAACATTCAGTCAGGTTTGATGGAGCAGATCCGGGAGGCATAGTCTACAGATGAGAGCCTTCGCAGACTTCGACCCCAGGCATTAGCTGGATTGCTGGATGACTTCACTATAGCAGAGGATGGATCTCTGAGGCATGGCAGCCGATTGTGCGTGCCGAAGGGAGTGCTGGTAGAGGCAGTCTTGCAGGAGGCGCATCGATCGAGATATTCTATTCACCCTGGTGCTAACAAGATGTACCGTGACTTGCGGGAACATCTTTGGTGGCACGGGATGAAGAGGGATGTATCGTGTTTCATCTCGAGATGTCTAGTTTGCCAGCAGGTCAAGGCGGAGCGCCAGAGGCCAGCTGGTTTGTTGCAGCCGTTACCCATTCCTGAGTGGAAGTAGGAACATATTACGATAGACTTCGTTTCAGGGCTTTCTCGTTCCCAAGGAGGGAAGGATGCCATCTGGGTCATCGTAGACAGGCTGACGAAGTGTGCGTACTTCATACCCTTCAAGGTGGGGCTTTCCACCGAGAAGTTGGCGGAGCTATACATGCAGTAGATAGTTCGCCTACACGGAGTGCCGGTGAGCATCGTGTCAGACAGAGACAGTAGATTCACATCCCACTACTGGAGGACCTTGCAGGAGGAGTTGGGCAGTAGGCTCAAGTTCAGTACGGCGTACCACCCGCAGACAGACGGGCAGTCCGAGAGGACAATACAGACGCTGGAGGATATGCTGAGGACTTGCGTGCTGGACTTTGGAGGATCATGGGAGAGCCATCTGCACTTGGTAGAGTTTTCATACAACAACAGCTACCAGGCCAGTATTGGTATGTCTCCTTTCGAGGCGCTATATGGACGACGATGCCGGACACCGCTCTTTTAGGATGATGTCGGAGACAGAGTTATGCTTGGGCCAGAGATGATCACGGATGCAGCAGAGAAAGTCGGGATGATCAGAGACAGGCTCAGAGTAGCTCAGGACAGGCAGAAACACTGGACTGATGCTAGTCGCAGGCCGATGGAGTTCGCAGACGGTGATATGGTGCTAGTGAAGATATCACCTACTCGAGGGACGATCCGGTTCGGACGAGGAGGGAAGCTGAGCCCCAGATACATCGGGCCGTTCGAGGTGCTTGGCAGGATCGGAGAGGTAGCTTACAGGATTGCACTTCCACCCAATCTAGCAGGAGTTTACAACGTCTTTCACGTATCTCAGCTGAGGAGATATGTTCCAGACCCCAGTCATCTGCTAGATCATTCAGAGTTGGAGGTCGGACCGAGCCTTACAGTTTCTGAGCAGCCAGTGGAGATATTAGACCGGAGAGAGAAGAGGCTGAGGAACAAGGTTATACCCCTAGTACGAGTAGCTTGGAGCCGTCACTTCCCAGGTGAATCTACTTGGGAGAGGGAGTCGGACATGAGGGAGAGATACCCTTACTTGTTCGATCCAACCGCTGCGAGGGAACCACCCGTTCCCGCTTGATACCCTAGAGGTTAGTTTCGATCATAGCCTTAGTCATTTGATTGCAATACTGCTATGTTAGAATATTGTCGGGTCTTCAATCCTTGTGAATTTCGAGGACGAAATTTTTCAAGGAGGGAAGACTTGTAAGCCCCTATTTTTCAAATTTTAGTTAAATTAGTGTTAATTAATTTTTTATGTCATTTATGGCCTTAAAATAATTATTAGAATTTTTAGGAATTTTTCTAGAATTTTTAAATGATTTATAAATGAGTTTTATACATTAAAATATTAATTTGCAATTTTCTAAAATGTTTTAATTAACTTTTACAATTAATTAGATTGTCTTAATATCGTTTTGCAATTATAAATTTGTTATGTATAAATTTTATTTTGTACATATACTGTGCGGGGTGGGTTATGCAAATTCCTATTTGCAGCTACCCACTGTTAGGACCTATCTGCAATTACCTAAAACTAGGAGGACCTAAACGCTAATCCTAAACCTACCCCCCCCCCCCCGACCGACGACCGCCACGCCGACGGGCAGCCCCCGCCATTTCCGGCTGCCCGACCGACCTATCGACCGCCTTAGCCCCCTATAAATGACCCCCTCTCTCCCCCAAACTAAACCCTAACCCTAAAACCCCACCACCATCGACCACCACCCTGTTCTTCCCCACTTAATTCCGCCTGAACCCTAGTTCCGACGACACCCTACCACCACCTCACCGGCCGTCGTCATCGATCGCCACCACCACCAATCGCTTCGCAGCGCTGAGCCGTGCCCAGCGCCACCCGAGCGCCGCTTCCCCATCACCTCCTCCGCCGCACAGCACGTTCGAAACCCTTCCTCTTCACCGGACACGTAGGTTACAGTTTTGTTTTGTGTCGTACGTGTCTCGTTTTGACCTATGTTGCTCGCCAGGACACGGAGATGTTCGTCCAGTAGCTGAACACGAGAATCAGTGGTCATGCGTGTCGTGCGTAGCACGGACACGAGGATCCCTGTGTCCCAAACTGTCAGGACACAGGACAGATTTTATATTTTTTTTTATTAATTAACCTAACCTAAAACCTAAATAAAATAAACCCGAGCCCCATCCTAACAGCAAGCCCGCTCAGGCCTACTGGCTAGCGGGTGGGGCTCCGAGTCTTCCTCACTGTGCACAGAGGGCCGAGTTCGAGACCTCTGTTTGTGTTCTTTTTCTTTCTTTTTGTTTTTCTTTTGTTTTTCTTTGTTTTTATTATATATATATATATATATATATATATATATATATATATATATATATATATATATATATATATATATATATATATATATATATATATATATATATATTTGTGTATATATGTATATGAATATTTCTTTATGTATAAATAAACTATTACATACTATATAATATTTGTTGTCTTATATATATATATATATATATATATATATATATATATATATATATATATATATATATATATATATATATATATATATATATATATACTATGTATACATATGTATATATGTATGTATATTATATATATTTATTTCTTTATATACATATAAGTATTATATACATATGTATACATAGTATATATATATATATATATATATATATATATATATATATATATATATATATATAAATATATATATATATATATATATATATATATATATATATATATATATATATATATATATATATATATATATAAATATATATATATATATATATATATATATATATATATATATATATATATATATATATATATATATATATATATATATATATATATATGTTATAAGTATATATATTTAAGTACATAATTATTTAGCCTAAGTAAATTATGTAATATTTACATATGTATATTTTAAATATATAAATATTACTTGTCATATTTTTATGACTATTTTGTAAGTTTTCACATAAATAAAATATTAACATTTACTTTGCTTTTCTACCACTTAGTATTTTTTGTATATTTAAATTACTGCAACCATTTGGTGTCCAAGCCTAGCATGGGTATTTGGGCTCAAATGTGTTTTCACACATTCAAGACCTGTACAAGTCATATTGGACTTGATTCATGGCCTTGGGTCCTGTATTTGAACTTTGGTTCAAATTATATACATGGATAAAATACGCAGATAATTAATTATTGTGTGCATTGCTGTTTTTGATTTTCTAAAAATACTTAAAGTATTGCTAAAATTATGGAAAAATAGTTTTTAGATACTATGTTAAGTTAGCTAATTTAGTATAATTTTTGTAGTATTTAATTTACTGTTTTGCCACTAGTTTGGCATGTGAAACCAAAACTCATTTTCTGTATACTTAGGAAAACTGATTTTTATAAAATATTTGTACTGGCTAATAAATTCCAGAAAAAAAATTATTATAATAAATTTCTATGATTAACAAGGACCGCTTTAGTACTTTACTTTAAGAAAAATTAGGCTTTTTGTCTACTTTAAGAATTGTTAGAACACAATGATCTTTTTGATTTATTTATTGATTAATTACGACTTGTAGCTTTTTGTGTTATTTGGAGTTTTAGTCGTATTGAACCCCATCCCTCACTAGTGTAAAGACCCTAGAAAGTTAGTTAACATAGTGTGTCACCCCACATTGGTCTCCTATGCCAAGTCATTATTTTGGCTAGGTACCCAGTCACAAGTCGTGTCGCACCAATTAGTGTCCTAGTGATTTAGCTTAGTGTAAAACTAAGTTATTATATTTTACTTCTACAGCGACGAGTTACTGGACATCCATAGCACTGTTATCGCAGCTTGTTTTGTTTTGCTTTGCTAGAGGCAAGTACTTTCTACAAACTTTACATATTGTCACATAAATGAACTGCAAACCCCACCATGTTATATGCTGATCCTTGGGGTAGCAAGTTAGATCTCTATATTTTGCACTTCCAGTTACTACCATGCTTAGAACAGTCTTGATGTATCTCTCACATGATTAGAATATGGGTTATGGGGAAACTGATAGTATTGTACGTGATCACGATCCCCCTACAGTAGCGAGCTCGGTCGCATTCTATATGCATACCTTGCCGCAGGCCATTATCCCGCATTTCTGTACGGATGTACACCTATGCCTGTTGACTTGTACGTATGTACATTTTATTTACATGTACCACAGTACATTGTACATCTATTGACCGATCACGTACTTGCTACAGTTTTAAACATTACATATACATCTGTCTCTATGACATATGTGTCCTTGCCATGATAGACTATGTGATGCCATGCTTTCCAGTTATTCCTAACATGTTCATTCTCATGTTCATTTCCATGTTTCATATGCTAGTTTGCTAGATTTAGTACTTGCTCCCGTCCTGACAGGATAACGTTGTAGGTGTCCTTACTGAGGAGGAGTTACTCTGCGACTCATACTATGGAGATACTGCCGAGGACCCGGCTCTGCTTTACGAGGATGTTCCTGCGGGGAACCTCGCCTAGTTGTCTTTTATTTACTTAGACTTTTGAGAGTAGACATGTATTAGACTATATCATTTTGTAACTGGACATGTATCCAGTTTTACATTTCAGTTTACTTGTACTTGGATATTTTACTATATACGACGACTTTTGTGTTTGGAGCATTTATGATTCTTCTTCACTTATAGAACTGTTAGCACATTTAGTCTTATCCTGTTGTCTTTAGAACATCTTACTACGTTTTATCTCAACGTAGGCTGGGCATGACTCGGCCTGGCCCAACAATTTGGGTAGCGGGTCGTGACAACATCTATCTAGGTGGTGTGAAATATCGGTTTCGACATGTGAACGGCTAGGGGGTAAATCTGGCACACTGCACGTGTCGTGCGCAGTGGCTATTATTCAAGAATAGACTCATGGGATAGTTCTGCGTAGTTCACATGTCTACTTAGATATTTTCCCTCCCGACTATTTCGTGTGACGAGCGTGTCAACAAGCAGCAAGATATATGTATAGACATGAAATGAAAACACTACTATGAATCGGAAATCAGAAAGTGCACTTGCCTAAGGTCCTTAGCTGGAGAAACCAATAATACTGTACCACTCAATGAGCCACAATCAGTCAACACATGTAGAAGTCTCCGGATGCTGAAATAGACATTACCAACGTTCTCAGAATAGTCAAATTAGCTAGGATTGCCTGTCCTTAAGTCCAATTCTGGACACAGGGGCAAAACGGTAATTTTGGGCAAAAACGATGTCCGTCGTTGGACCCGCTTTACACCGAAAAGTGTGCCAGAGCCAACAGTCTCTAAAGTCGTCATACTACTTGTCTACGGATCCAGTTTTTCGATACGAACCCAACCGTATGTCCAGAGTTGGATTTCGGTGGGCCGTGCACAAAATCGCCCGTTGAGTGGGACCGTGGGACCCGCAAAACGGTGATTTTATCAACTGTCTCAGAATCGGACCAAACTTGGCAAACAGGACCAAAAAAAAGATACGGTCCTGTTGGCACAAGTTTCGTCTCGATCTGACGAGCGTGCACAAAGTAATTAGAGAATTTGTAAAGTGCACGATACGGTGAATTTCGACGGATACGCATCAAATTCGTCGCACACACGCGACCAATTTGAATTCCGTCAAAGCCCACACGACCACGAAGCCGTTATGCAGCTTTTAATGCTTACGGTTCGCGACCACATCGCCCGGAATGGCAGAACGTACGTCGTGTGGATGGTTTTCTATGTTTTCGAAAACAGTTTTTCGGTGAACTTTACAATCCAATTACTCATTAAATTGTGAACGAAAAATTAATCTATCTGAAGGGTCTTGTTGTCCTACATGCTGTCTAAATAATTGTTCAATTAGAATTTCTAAAACGATACTATAACGATCGTATTCGATCTTCAAATATGGGCAGTTGGACTGTAATCGTCCTATTTTTGGACAAATTTTTCGGGTTTTTGGGTTCGATTTCTCTTCGATTCTGGATCGCTTTACTATAAACTAATTAGAGGGGTCTAAAGACCTATATGTTGTGCTTCTATCGAAGCAATTGGTTCGAAATTCTATGGAAGAACTAGGGAGAACCTTACCTGTGAAGTCGACCCTTCGGGGGGATGCTGTTGTTGCTTCCCGGTTCAGTCGCTGTGCGCGGCCTTGCTGTTGCCGGCCGACGACCGACGGCGCATGGCGGAATAGCGCGCGGTCAGCCTCTAGGGCGCACAGGATGGGGTGGCAGTGTGAAGTAGTTAGGGTTTAGAGGAGTTTTGTCCCTCACCCTCCCGACCTCTTTATAAATTTAGGCTTCGATTTTTAGCAGAACGCGGGAGGGAGGGCTTTACTGCTCGGTTTGTCTCAGGGTTCCTGAGCTGTTTATGGGCCGGGCCTGGGCTGGCCTTGGCTCGGGTTGGGCTCGGCCCTGGTGGGCCTGGGCTGGGATTCCCTCCTTTCTTATTTTATCCTCATCTCATTTTCTCCTATTTCCTTATATATATATATATATATATATATATATATATATATATATATATATATATATATATATATATATATATATATATATATATATATATATATGTACATTTATACTTATATAAATACACACATAATATATATTACAATACCTACTTATATATATCTTTATATAGATTTATACATACATACAATCATTATATTATATCTATATATATGTACACGTATCTATGTATATATTAGTATATACACATATATGTACACAAGGTATTATATGTATTTATATACACACATACAAACCTATAATGTTAATATTTGTATTTACCTACGCATACGCGTATATAATATATATATTTATATATAAACATGCATATACACATATATATTTATAATTCTAGTACACAATTATATATTGTATATTAGTATATATATATTCCTATTAATACAAGCTACAATACTGTAATTTATATATATATAATGATATATACCTATATACCATAATACAAACACGAATAATAAATATTACGTATAAACGCTATTTGAAATCCGATCATTTATTTTATATACCGAAAATTCACAAATGAAATACATTGATATTTTATATACAAATAAAGACCTAATTTTTATATATTATAAATATACTTCTATATATAAATACACACAAGTATCTATACAACTTAGCTAAATCCCATAGGGTCCAAAATATTTGTTAAAGAAAATATTTATTAATTTATCAATAAACATTATTTAATATCAAGAACTCATAATATATATAGTTAACTACAATTTGTGAAAATCGTCTACTAGGTTACTGAATTAAAATATTATTACTCAATACATGTCTACAAGGACGCCTTGGGATGAACTACATGACTACCTGGGCTTGGGCTTGGTTTGGTTCCAGTCTGGGCCAATTTGGTACAATCGGGTCACTCAAAGTCAAATAATATTAATAATAAATAATTAACTATGTATAATGGTCATGTCACAACTTGGCCTGGTTTTCCTAGTTAGGACATCATTATGGCTCGGCCTTCTCCTACCATGACTAAACACTAGTCAAAGCACGCCACTGGACTACCCGTACCATGATTCCTAGTCACCTTGTACTCCAACTCTCAACCATGGCTAAAATCATCTACCGTAATAATTAACTAAATAATTATTTATAAGAAATAAAGACCACCATTTTAAATTAAATAAATAATAGAAAATATTTCAACAATTTTCGGGAAGGGAGGCTACAAATCTACCCACCTTAAAAATAATTTCGTCCTCGAAATTCAAATTCATAACTATTTCTTAAAATTCAAAGTCTAGTATTCCCTTAATCTCCTCAAATTTAATTTCTCAAAAATATTTATGGCCTTCTCTAGTCATTTGGTATCTACGGAATCTCGAGGACTGCTACCCACCTTCGGTCACACTACTTTTTCCAACTAAAATCTATAATCCTCTAACTAGTTGCTAACAATCCTACCAACAGACATCTACAGCATGAGGCATCTATAAGTTTTTCTTATCTATCAAGCAATCCAAGATTTAACAGGCAACAGATTGACACAAGTAGCTAAGAAATATTGATAAATTCTAATAAGCATGACCATTCATCGCTCCGAAATAGGAAGGACGTGAAGATAAGAAGGAATAATCGAGAGCAATTATGAAGTCTTAAGAGCGATAGAGTATCCAATGATGCAGGTAGGAAGGAAGTTTATGACCCTATTGATTTATTTGCTAAATTAGGCTTACTCTAGTCTAGTCACTAGCTACGTCGAAGAGCCCTTCGCTACTTAGAGTGGCCTGCAGTCCGTGCAATACAGAAGTCTCGTTCTCAAAATTCTAATTCAACAAGGTTCCATGACGGAACAGAATTTGAGAAATCAAGATTGTGGTCTTAATGGGTTCTCTATTTGGACATCAGTCGTTGGTTGGATGAACATTGGGTTTCAATCTATATGGACTAGATGAGATTCCAATGATAAAACTATTCCTACTAACTTAGAGTATCCTAGAATAGGTTTCTACCCAGGGGATTGAGCTAGTTGCTAGTCAAATTGGTTAGCTAGGTCCCTAAAGCTGAAATTGTGACTTTGTGTTTAAGGAGCACCTGAGACCTCAATTGGGTGGCACACTAGTGGCATGTGCATAGTGGGCTCCGAGTATATCACAACCATATATGTGATCGAAGGAGTTGAGTCAAGGTTGAGGTTCTAATGGAAGTCGAGAAATATACCGGTATTACGGTAAGGGTTATGCCTAATCTTTTTAACCCGAAAGTTGTACCCCAAAAATAGAGTACAAGAGGGCAAATTTGAGTGGGACATGATATACCTAGATGAAGGTGGACTCGTCTAGATCTTGTACATGAAATTTGTTGGAATATAACAGCTGGTTTCGTGCTCCAAATATTAATGACACGGCCGGGGCACAAAATAATCGAAATGGAAAGTGGAAGTTCATGGGGCAATAAATATCATCCTAGTGGAAAATCATTCTAGTCAATCGGTAATCTTTATATATTCCCAAAATTTTAGAAGGCTTACAGTCTATCCACCTTAGAGGCTAGGATATGGTGGCAAGGTTCCTGTCACAGGGCTGGCTGATGGTAGCTACACTTGCATATACGACTATCATAGTCATGGGGATACTATGTATCTACCTATCAATCACGAGCTTTCGTCTTTCCAATCAATGAAAGACAAAAATAATGTAGGGTTCAAGGTAGATGTCACCGAACACAATTACGTGATTCAAAGGCGAATGTATAATTCAAGAGGAATTGTCAAAGCAGTCGCGGTTGAGATCCTTGAGACATCTCTGTCCACGTAGGGTAATTAGATAAAAAGCGAACCAAATGTATCATGGTTGATCAGACCGTAATACAATGATTCTGATTAGACAATACGTTAGCGGGCGTCCCCAATAAATATATGTCTTGAATCAAGCTCGATAAAAGAGTAAGCTTGCAAAACTAGGCTGTAATAGCAGTATTGGTCAAGATAGTCGAAATACAAGTACGCGAGATTTTTGGAAGGAGGAGATAGTAGTTCGAGTTTTGGAAAAGTCAAAACCTTACCTGGTGTTCTTGCCTATACAGTCACCTATTATCTTCTATCCATTCGGCCTTAGTCGACTAACGGTTTATGGAACTATAATTTCTATATTCTAGGTAAACCTATTAACGTCAGTCAATTACACTGTCAATAGATCACAAGAACCACATAACGCTAGATTGGGAGATATCCTACTCGACTTACAGAACTTACACTAGTATTGGTTTTGGATCTTAGGGTCATACAGGGCAGTCTCTATTCTCTGTAATATCCTAAACTTGTAATCACATCTGAAATCATTTTACCGAGAATTATGTATTGTCCGTATACTCTGGTTATGGCAAACCCTTGGTTTCGTGATTCAAATATGATAGGCTATCAGACACTCTACCTATATTGACACAAGGATATCTAAGTTCTAAAGAGGTCAAGGGGACATAGTTTTAGCAATATTTTATAGACTATGATTCTTCGGAATGATTTCAACTCTGTGGGTTGTGCCTCACCAGTGAGCTGCTGGCTGCAGTGAACCCACATTCTCCACCCTCAAATATTTGACGACAGTGCGCTGCTGTCTAACCCTTATTAGCTAACTAACATTCTTTTAACTATATCCGTAAGAACTCATGAGTTGCTTAGAGATTCAACAAGTTGGCAAAAAAATAAGTGTAGGTATTCGTCCTGTCAGTCATAACACCTAAACGAAAGAGTTAACATGGAGAGATTAATTAAAGACAAAAGGAATATAAACATTCGAGTATCTATTTTATATGCATTTCTATGGTTGAGAGAAAATCTCAAATCAGTCTACCTCGAGATTCGTAGGCAATTACAGAATCCGAAAATTTAAACTAATTCCCTAAGGCAACATAAAATTTAAAACAGGCAATTCTAACTTATGATATGAGATTTATATATAATACAGCAAAAGAAAATTAAACAGTTTATCAAAATCAAAATTAACTCATTAATTCTAGGCAAGTCTAACATACCAAGCGAATAGTATATCCACATTGGATCACATTGTCATATTAAAAGTATAGTGTACCTATAGGGATCTAACAAGCTATCTAAATTGCATGGCCTATATAATACTCTTAATTATCCAACGGTCAATTTGAACAAGGGACTCCTAGTCCTAGTCATTATCTTAAATTATTTTAATCCTATTTTGTGAATGAGCATTTCCTGGGCGCAGCCTCGCAATGGTACGACTAACTTAGTACCATCACGAGTTCGCAATCTTTTGCGAAAACTGACCTACATGGGCCACCACAAAAACTTGTCATGACCTGCACCCGCTTTTCGGATACGAAACGTGTCTAAGCCAGCCTACGCCGCAGAGTCGGCGGTAGAACGGTGTCAAGCCCACAAGAAAATAAATGCTCAAAATAAATATTTGCTGCTCATTCACATTTCTAATTTATTACAACATTTACAACATTTATATTTAAAGGAAAAATAAAACTTTACAATTAAAGAAATTGATACAATTGCTTTCTATTCTAGGTTGTCCTCAACATACCCAAGTCTTCCCAATGCTAACAGTGATCGCGGCTAAACTTAAAAATTGTTGGTTTCCAGTCAGGAATGGAACAAGTACACAAACCGACGACAATGCAAAACACAATAGAATTAACAAGACATGAAAATAGCATATGGAATATGAAAGCTAGTAAGAAAACTGATGACATAGCACGATAGAGAAATAAACAAGAAAAAACTAATAAAAGACATCTATCTAGGTGGTGTGAAATATCTGTTTTGACATGTGAACGGCTTGGGGGTAAATCCGGCACACTGTACGTGTCGTGCGCAGTGGCTATTATTCAAGAATAGACTCATGGGATAGTTCTGGGTAGTTCACATGTCTACTTAGATATTTTCCCTTCCGACTACTCCCGTGTGACGAGCGTGTCAACAAGCAGCAAGATATATGTATAGACATGAAATGAAAATACTACTATGAATCGGAAAGCAATCAGAAAGTGCACTTGCCTGAGGTCCTTAGCTGGAGAAACCAATAATACTATACCACTCAATGAGCCACAATCAGTCAACACATGTAGAAGTCTCCAAATGCTGAAATAGACATTACCAACGTTCTCAGAATAGTCAAATTAGCTAGGATTGCCTGTCCTTAAGTCCAATTCTGAACACAGGGGCAAAACGATAATTTCGGAAAAAAAAATAATTTCCGCCGTTGGACCCGCTTTGCACCGAAAAGCATGCCAGAGTCAACGGTCTCTAAAGTCGCCAAACTACATGTCTACAGATCCAGTTTTCCGATACGAACTCAACCGTATGTCCAGAGTTGGATTCCGGCAGGCCGTGCACAAAATCGCCCGTTGAGTGGGACCGTAGGGCCCGCAAAACGGTAATTTTATCAACTGTCTCAGAATCGGACCAAACTTGGCATACAGGACCAAAAAAACGATACGGTCCTGTTGGCGCAAGTTTCATCTCGATCTGATGAGCGTGCACAAAGTAATTGGAGAATTTGCAAATTACACGATACGGTGAATTTCGACGGATACGCATAAAATTCGTCGCGCACACGCGACCAATTTGAATTCTGTCAAATCTCACACGACCACAAAGCCGTTACGCAGCTTTCGATGCTTATGGTTCGCGACCACGTCGCCCGGAATGGCGGAACACACGTCGTGTGGATGGTTTCCTATGTTTTTGAAAACAGTTTTTCGGTGAACTTTACAATCCAATTACTCATTAAATTGTGAACGAAAAATTAATCTATCTAAATAGTCTTGTTGTCCTACATGCTGTCTAAATAATTTTTCAATTAGAATTTCTAAAATGACACTAGATCGATCGTAATCGATCTTCAAATATGGGCAGTTGGACTGTAATCGTCCTGTTTTTGGACAGATTTTTTGGGTTTTTGGGTTCGATTTCTCTTTGATTCTGGATCACTTTACTACAAACTAATTGGAGGGGTCTAAAAACCTATATGTTGTGCTTCTATCGAAGCAATTGGTTTGAAATTCGATGGAAAAACTAGGGAGAACCTTACCTGTGAAGTCGACCCTTCGGGGGGGTTGCTGTTGTTGCTTCCCGGTTCAGTCGCTGTGCGCGGCCTTGCTGTTGTCGGCCGACGGCCGACGACCGACGGCGCGCGGCGGTGGAGCGCGCGGTCAGCATCTAGGGCGCGTAGGATGGGGTGGCGGTGTGAAATAGTTAGGGTTTAGAGGAGTTTTGTCCCTCACCCTCCCGACCTCTTTATAAATCTAGGCTTCGGTTTTTAGCAGAACGCGGGGGGAGGGCTTTACTGCTCGATTTGGCTCAGGGTTCCTGAGCTGTTTATGGGCCGGGCCTGGGCTGGCCTTGGCTCGGGTTGGGCTCGGCCCTGGTGGGCCTGGGCTGGGATTCCCTCATTTCTTATTTTATTATCATCTCCTTTTCTCCTATTTCCTTATATATATATATATATATATATATATATATATATATATATATATATATATATATATATATATATATATATATATATATATGTATATATATATATTTTTTTTTTTTTTTTTTTGGGTGTCCACTTCTTACCGGAGCTTGGGAGCGCGCTCCCAAGGAGGCTCGAACCCGTGCCATCCACATATATATATATATATATATATATATATATATATATATATATATATATATATATATATATATATATATATATATATATATATATATATATATATATATATATTTTTTATATATATATATATATATATATATATATATATATATATATTTCCACACATATATATATATATATATATATATATATATATATATATATATATTTTATATATATATATATATATATATATATATATATATATATATATATATATATATATATATATATATATACATAAATATATATGTTCATTTATACTTATATAAATACACACATAATATATATTACAATACCTACTTATATATATCTTTATATAGATTTATACATACATACAATCATTATATTATATCTATATATATGTACACGTATCTATGTATATATTAGTATATACACATATATGTACACAAGGTATTATATGTATTTATATACACACATACAAACCTATAATGTTAATATTTGTATTTACCTACGCATACGCGTATATAATATATATATTTATATATACACATATATATTTATAATTCTAGTACACAATTATATATCGTATATTAGTATATATATATTCCTATTAATACAAGCTACAATACTATAATTTTTATATATATATATAATGATATATACCTATATACCATAATACAAACACGAATAATAAATATTACGTATAAACGCTATTTGAAATCCGATCATTTATTTTATATACCGAAAATTCACAAATGAAATACATTGATATTTTATATACAAATAAAGACCTAATTTTTATATATTATAAATATACTTCTATATATAAATACACACAAGTATCTATACAACTTAGCTAAATCCTATAGGGTCCAAAATATTTTTTAAAGAAAATATTTATCAATTTATCAATAAACATTATTTAATATCAAGAACTCATAATATATATAGTTAACTACAATTTGTGAAAATCGTCTACTAGGTTACTGAATTAAAATATTATTACTCAATGCATGTCTACAAGGACGCCTTGGGATGCACTACATGACTACCTGGGCTTGGGCTTGGTTTGGGTCTAGTCTGGGCCAATTTGGTACAACCGGGTCACTCAAAGTCAAATAATATTAATAATAAATAATTAACTATTTATAATGGTCATGTCACAACTTGGCCTGGTTTTCCTAGTTATGACATCATTATGGCTCGGCCTTTCCCTACCATGACTAAACACTAGTCAAAGCACGCCACTGGACTATCCGTGCCATGATTCCTAGTCACCTTGTACTCCAACTCTCAACCATGGCTAAAATCATCTACCGTAATAATTAACTAAATAATTATTTATAAGAAATAAAAACCACCATTTTAAATTAAATAAATAATAGAAAATATTTCAATAATTTCCGGGAAGGGAGGCTACATTTCCCCTCCTTGGGCCATCAAAGACTTCCTTGCATACTATAACCATGTGCAAAAGAGCGGATGGATGAGTAGAAACGAGCATTCGGGTAGAGTATACGTAGCTCGGTTGTACTGGTGGCAGTAGATATTTTGAATTTAGCACCAGCATATGCGGTGCTGAAGTATCTCCATGCTCTTGCACCGTCAATCAACTTTCTATAATAATAGAAGCTAGTGGAAGGATTTCCAACGTGAAGTTGGTCACATCCAAACTGGCGAGCGAACCTACTCGATAGATAAGGCTCAAACGCACAGTTATCTTCAATCCTGTACATCAGATGGGAGGGTCTGATGCACATTAGCCATGTGAAGACAGGTTTTGGTAATGAAGTTGTCCTCTCTCCTCTGTCTTCAAATTGCACGCCGAGCAGTCGGCTAGAACTGGTGGCCTTGTACAGAAGGAGTTCCAGCCATGAGAGTAATTCAACGCTGCTCGGGTATCTGCCACTGTCGTGGCAGTCCAAGTGGCTTTGCTGAATTTCTGGAGGAAGATCTCTGCTTCATCTTCAAGGCCTGGTGGCAGCAAAGTGCAGTGGTGGTGTAATAACCAACCCATCAGATATGTATACGGCAGCTCCACTCTTGGAAAATTGTCTCGGTGAGGAGCATTATTAATCAACTCTTCACCAAAAGTCCGTAGACCTGTATTTATTCGGCACACCATTGCCGACAGCAGGTTGATTCTGTCTTTGAACACCAAACGTACTGCCGGCCACAATACGTTTCGGTGGATCCTGTCTATGGTACTGATCCCCGGCACGACCCATCTTCGTAGCCATAGGGATAGAAAGCCTGCCAGCAAGGCTTTCTTTGACATCTTTTGACTACCATGCCTCAGGTAGCTTAAGGTTTCAGTCCCCGCAGGGATGTCTTCGGTCTTAGTGGATAGATATTGGTCTCGAGATTTCTGTGAGACCATCAATTCCTGGATTACATCTGCAGGAATTATGGAGCAAGGGTTGATGGTTTGAGTCTTGCTTTCTTGGAACCTACCATTCTCATTCTTGGATACCCTATTTTCCTGGTAAAATAAATAGGTTGTCCATTTAGTGACATATGCCAAATGTGACCCAGTTTCATACAAACTGGTGCAAATTATATAATGGCACATGAGTTCTTCATAGACCTACACCAATTCAGGGTTCTTCTCTCTTATTTCTGCTAGTTCCCGATTGGAGGGAACATATTCTTCATAAGGGGCTTCACCCATTGGCAGCTTCGAGATAAATTGTATCTCATGCAGAGCAAGACCCATTTCACCTTGTGGAGTTGCGAAAGTTCCTGTTGAACTCATATACAATTCCAATAAAGCCAGAAACAAGTTATTGTTCAGTGGTATGCCGTAACTTGTAGAGGCTACCGCTTCATATAGGCTGACAGTTTCCAGGTTCGTTTTAAAGTGCTTCATGATCCAAGCACTGATTTGAATCCAGTTATTACTATAAGGAGTCAGCCACCCTGTCAACCTAGGGTTGGTCTGAGGATATAATACAACAGCCTTCATGAACTTATTAATAAACATGGGAGTCTGTACTAGTTGGATCAGAGATGAGTCTTCATTCGGTGTGAACCCGGGCAATAGACCAGAGAACGGGACGACACCACCACTGGGAGTACTAATGTGGTAACCCATGTCACTAGCTCTCTCTCTCTTGAAAATAATCTTTGCCCGGCCTGCCGTAGCTACTGGGAGTCAAATTCTATAGCATCTGACGAGGGTGAGTAGCATGGACAAAAGCAGATAGAGGGTAATCCCTGTCCATGTCAGGGAGATACATCGCCCTTTCTCCAGACTTGAACACCCAGGCCTCTTTCTTGGGGTGAGTTTGCGATTTGAAGTCTATCGCATCCCTGAATAGAAAAGCTGGCTTCAAAAATTATTTGTCTTCTAGTGACACCAACACTTCTCCATTTATCATGGACAGCAGCATCCTGTCCCCTTGAGCAGCTATCAGTTGAGCTCTCCCTTCAGGGTATTCAGGGTTGGATTAAGGAAACTCTACATGTGATAAGTTCTCCAGATAGTTTGAGCCCACCATACTAGCTGGCGAGCCAAATATTTCTGCAAGAGAGTGAATTTGCAAGTCCACTGCCAAAAGAAAAAAAAAGAAAAAAATCAAGTTAGTGAAAATCTAATTTGAAATTTTTACGCAGATGATTTGGTCTGAGTTTTACGCATAAAAATTGAAGACTCTGACTATGCAAATTTTACGCTTATTAAAGTTGATAAAAACTTTTTAAGTGTAAAAAAAATTCTTTTTACGCAAAGTCTGTTATTGGTGAAATTTTACGCTAGTACATACAGACGTGAGCGTATTTTGAATTTTTACGCTACCACATATAGACGTGAGCGTATTTTCAATTTTTACACTAGCACATATAGACATGAGCGTATTTTAAACATTACGGTGGCACATGTCGATGTGAGCGTAATGCAAATTTTACGCTGACACAAGTAGATGTGGGCGTATTTTAAGTTTTATGCTGACACAAGTAGATGTGGACGTATTTCAAGTTTTACGCTGACACAGGTAGATGTGGGCGTATTTCAAGTTTTACGCTGGCACATATCAATGTGGGCGTATTATTTTTAAGTTTTACGCTGACACGATAAATGTGGGCGTATTTAAGGTTTTTTACGCTAGCACGTACAACGTGGGCGTAGAGTTTTTTTTATGATCGGTTTTCGTTTGGTTCCTCTTCTCCGACGAACTCACGGTCGAAGTTCAGCGCTTTACCCCTCATTGCCGGAGCCACGGTGGGGTTGCTCTGCTGAAATGCTGCTGATGACCGAACGGGATTTTGCGCACGATCGACCGACGAGGAATCGGCGGCGGGCTTCTTGCCCTTGCTGCCGGCGGCGGACGACTTCTTGGGAGCCATTGGATTGAAAGTAAGAGTTTGAAAGAGGGAGAAAAGTAAAAGAGATCGAGAATATGGGAGATAAGTAAAGTTTTTTCTCTCTTCAAAGAACTCTATTTGTAGAGAATTTTGAATCGGTTTAAATTTCTGATTTTTACGCCGACGGTTGAATATCTCGACTTTACGTGGATTGTTGACCGTTGCGTATCCCGAATTTTATGCAAGACTGTTGAAATGTCCCGATTTTACGCTTCTGTTTAAAGTATTTTAAATTTGAAAATATTTGAAAACTTTGAAGGGGGTCTTGTAGGAGCGTAAAAAGTGCTTCATGGACTTAGTCAAAGAAGTTGAGAGTTTTACGCGAGCTATTCTCTATGCAAGATACTCTTTACGCTAGCTACTTTATGCTGGAGCTGTTCATTGAACTTTACGCTAGGGACAGACTGTCAGGCCGTATTTAATGCCAGAGATTTGATCTGACAGAATGATTTTTCTGACAGCATGCAGCACAGAAGTCGAGAAGATTGGATTTACACCAAACCCAATACTGGTCGTATAGTGTGTAGATGGGGCTATTTTACGCTCAATAAAATTACTTCTTTTTACGCACGATAGTTATTCGAGCTTTTACGCTCAAGGCTATTGTGGGTGTAAAGTCTATTTGGGCTAAGTTTTACGCTCAAGGCTATTTTAGCCACTTTACGCTGGAAGTTTATTTTGGGCTATTTTTACGCTAATTTTCCACTTTACGCTCGGAGCATATTTTGGGTCATTTTTACGCCCGATCCTTCCTGACTACTTTAGAACGTGGTTTGCCTACGTGGCTTTCATGCCACACTTATCGAGGAACGTGTATACGTGCTCCCTATTTTTGTTGAAATAATGGGACACGTGTCAATGTGCGTAGAGGGTGGCTTCCATCGTGGGTGACAGTTACTAGCGTAAAGACAGGATTTTGTTGCTTTTTACGCACAAAGGGCCAAGTCTATAAATAGACTTACTTTTAATATAAAAAACAGAGAATACATAGAGATCAGAGCCCAGAGACTTTGATTTTTCGGAGCATTCTTCTTCAACTTTTCTTCAAGAACAGAGTGAAGCAAAGCAGGAACGCATTCGACCTCGCCATCAGTGTCCAAGTGCGTCGATACCTTTCTGGTGACTTAGTTCTTCCGGCTGTTCATCTTCCAGCAGTACTCTTCATCATCATCGTATGGTCCAAAGAACAAAGTGATCGCCTTCAGATCAGACTTCCATAGCAATACTTCCCAGAACAACTTGTACTTTCCGTACTTTTTCTCGTTTTATTTAAAAGCCAATTTTAGGCATTTTGTTAAGTGAAACACCTAACATAGAAATGGATAGAGACAGAAATAAGTAAATGCAGATCGAGACTCATGCACTACCAATGCACTTATCCCGAGAATAGAAAGGACAATAAGCAAAACAACATGGAGCATAAAGTAATTAACGTGTGACATAATATAAAGTATGGACATGTAAAGTAAATGGATGCACGTGAATACGTAAGACAAACTGGTCATGTGAGCATGTGAGATATCTGAACATGTGAGCATGTGAGATAATTGGACATGTGAGCATGGGAGACAACTAGGACATGTGAGCATATAAGGTAACCGAGCTATGTAAATATGTAGAATAACTGGAACATGTGGACATGTTAGATAACTAGGGCATAAGTGCATATGAGAACTATATAGAACGACAAATGATAAGATGACTTAGGAACTATTCCAGAACCCATGTTATAACCCGTAAACCAAACAAGGACCGAGGCTGTAACCCTTCTCCCGAACAGAACTTAGTCTCTAAACAATGTACAACATAGGAGTATAGTATTCCCTATGGTCTAAAAGAAATATTTATATACAATTATCTTTAGAATATTAATTATTTTGAAGTATCTATGATATTATGATATAAATGTTTTCACTTTTTCTTCAAACTATTATTTTTGGATATTACTTCTAGCCCAGTCATAAGTCAGCCATTTAGGACAGTGGATTTGAAATGAATAACTTTTGTTTCAAGTTTTGAATTGCAGTTCCTCACTAACACTCTCTCAACCAGCAGAGGCACACACTCATGCAACCGATATTGTGATTTTATTTTTCCCGCCATAGCTTTCCTCTTCATCAAGGAAGCTAACAAACTCTCAATTCCTTATAAATTGCTCTGCTCTCTCTCTCTCTCTCTCTTCCAGTTCTTTAGTTGGTAGAATTCTGAGGACAGAGCCTCACTCTCATTTATCTTCTTCCAAATCCAATTTATCAAAACCCTAAATTCAAGACGAAGGGACGGCCATGGCGGAAGGCTGCTCCGGCCACAGCGACGTTTAGGCGTTCTCCGTCCTCAACAAGCTCGATTGCACGCAACTCTCCACCGTGGCTTCCAACTTCGATCAAGCGCTCTTTCGACAACAGTAGCGGTAGATGGACCTTCGCAGCAACCGCGAGCGGATCGTCTTTACCCTCGGGGAATCATCACCATCTTCATCGACATCAATCGAGGTGAGTGAGTTCGAATCCCTCTTTCTTCGATGAGAACTGTTCGGATCATTCCATTTCCTTGACAATAGGATTCTTGTATTAAGATCGAGATCGAAAAATATCGATCGATCTAATTCTTCTCGCAGAGTAGCAGTCGATCTGTCAAAGTATCGATTTTGCTTCGCCGATCATCAATTCTGGTGGGTATCAATTTTCCTTGTTGTTTCGATCTAGATATTCTTCTGTGTGCGTGGATGGATTTGAATGTGGATTTTCTTGTTCTTAGATAGAAATCAATCCAGATGAGTTAAGGATCGGTTGTTGGTGGCAGTAGTGAGTATTTGATTGAACTATGAGTGTTAAATTTTAGTATGATGATTTTCTTGCTAATTTTCTGAGTTCGAAAAATTCAAATTTAGCTAACTGTTCGTCCAATTTGTGATGCTGTGTTCTTGTTCGACAAAATGCCTCAACAAAGCTTCAATTTCCAAATCGGACTCGAAGAGACGTGTTCGACTCCTCAGAGCAATCTCTCAGATAGGAGTTACCTTCCTTCTTCAGGTATTGTACTAACATCTTGAGTATGTTGATGTTGTGTCGTATCTAGAACTAATGGAGTTGTCGGTCAGGGATGGGGGTTGGATACAGATAGTGATTCGTTCGTATCGAACATCTTGTTGTGTCCAAGTCTAACCTGTGTCCGGTTGAAGGGGAGGTTGTGTCAGGGATGACCGGATATGAAGGGGTGTAGCTCGTGTCAAGTGTTAGCTGTGCATGTTGGAATGGGAGTACGGGCAAGCAAATAAGAGTTGCAGGCTAGATAGTGAATTCTATATAAATTGAGTAGGGAAATTTGTATTAATTGGTCTGCATACAGTTTAGTAAGTTGCCTTGAGTTGTACACAGTTGCTTGAGTTATATACTTATTTTTTTGAAGTTGCTTCAACCAATTTTTACTTATGTGAATTGCTTGTTATAAATTTGAGTATAGTAATTTGATGAATGGAAGGAATAGCCATTGGGCTTGTAGTAGGTCCAAACTTAATAATGATGAGCTCTGTTACTATGTCCAAGAAGTCTATTTGAATTGCCTTGCTATTTTGTTGAGGTAACATTGATTTGGGTGAATGTATATTGAAAAGGGGATACAACAGCCATGGCTTGTGAATAAGATGCTGGTGCAAAGGGAGTCACTGCCTATATATGTTAGTCTATCAGCTAATGGTTGGCAAAGGTTAATAGAAGATGGATTTGGGATTTTTGCATATGCAGGTTAATTTAGCTTGTGGGAAGTTCTGTTAGTAAACCTTAGCAACAAATTATTTAGAGTTATACCATTGATGTTTATTTATAAATTATCCTAACTAACCATTAAATCTGTAACTAGTAACTAATATGTATGTATGTACCCTTCCTGTAACTAATTAGGATAGACATGGCTTGTAATAATTAAGTTAAATCAATTATTAATTAGTAATACATAATTAGTTTAATTTGGAAATTGACTAGTATAGTGTGTAGAACTTAACCAAACTATACCTATATTCACAGGAGGACATCCAAATTTACTTCATACTCTCGACCACCCTGTGTAAGGCAAGTACATTCTATGGTTCATATTCATTTACATTATTCCTATAGTTTTCTTGTGACACGTCATAACACGATATCATGTTCTCTCGTACTTTCATGTCTCGTACCTACCTGTGGTCGGGGAGGGGAAATACACTAGCTATGTGACCAAACCCAAAGATCAGAAATTCATGTTGATAGCTTAGGCCTCGCACCGTACATGCGGGTCCTAAGCCGTACCATTATTCCTGTGCTCATGTGCTTATTCCTGTACTTACCCCAGCCGGTCACATAAGCTAGTTGTATTTCAAACATTGTGCACATGTCATGTCTTGTTCTTTAGGTTTATGGTTTACATTCTTGTACTTTATTTCTTATACTTTACAGTCATGTACTTTCTTGTTCTTTCATGTGCTTTATATGTTCTCTTGTACATTTTTCATAGCATGATGTTCTTGTTCATTACCTAGGACTGTACTTTGCTCCGCTTCTAACTGGATATGTTGCAGGTGTACTTGCAGGGTATCATTATACCTTATGGGCCAGAGCCCGAGATCTTAACTGAGCAGGATGGAGCCATGACTTAGCTAGAGGTTTCAGGTTTAGATTGTTTTAACTCTTCTTATAGATATTGTATATTGTGAGTTCATAGTGTATTTTCATTCTTGTTGTCTCTAGTACTTTTATGTTATTATGATTGGTGGATTATGGTGATCATCGTAGGATGGTTAGATGCTGTGATGTTATTATCATGTTATTCTTGGAGTTTTCCTTAGATGTTTACAGCTTACTATGTTGATTCTTCCAACGTAGGCTGGGCGTGTCCGACTCGTGTTCGATTATTCAGGAGCGGGTCGTGACATATTTTTAGTGGTAGCCCATGCAGGTCCATCCTAATGGCACTTAAGCTATAGAGTGCTACTGGAGAACCTGTTCAACTAATAAAAACTCATCACAGCATAGGATTGTGGGAATAGTTATGGGTATATTTTACTAAGTTGATACTTATTATCTTGTAGTCTAGGTCATTTTAATAGTTTTTATTTTACAGATGGCTCAGACAAGCAACACCGAAATTGTTGATCCACCTACACTTTACGCTTCTGAGCTACCACCACCTCATGTCGCCTCTACTATCATCATTGGTAGTACCCAATTGATGGAGATGTTTTAAGAGTTCCTCGATGACCAAAGGAAGCAAGCTGTACTTTTTCAAGCCAGACTTGTGGATGCACTCGCCGAGCCAGGTAGGACTTCTGATTTCCAGACTCTCGGATCTTTAGACTTCCCCGACACCGAGCGCATTCCTTGTACCGAAGAGCAGATCGAGAACCTGGAGCCGCCACTTCTGAAGATTATTCAAGTCTCCGAGGATCCAACTTCTTCGAAGATTGAAGCCACCAGACAGGAGATATTGAACGTAGCACAGAGTGTAGAACGAGATGGGAAGCTGAAGCCCAAGAGAGACCTGAAGACTTATGACGGAGAGAGCAACTACCCTAGACTCGCAAAGCGTTATAACACTCAGACAGCGCCTCATCATCCGCGTCATCAGAGACAGATTCAGACCCACTTTTCTTCTGTGTTTTGCAAGAAGACGGGACATCATATTTGACACGTGCCACAAAAGGCTCGGACTCTGCCTATTCTGTGGATCTTCTGCCCATCGAATGAAAGATTGCCAGTAGGTCATAGATCGTAATGGCCGAGGAGCATCAGAATCTCAGCAGCCAGTACTTCAGCCACAGCGAGAGATTCAGACTCAGATTCAGACGACGATCACTTGCAATTTCTGTCGCCGCACAGGACACCACTACGACGAGTGCCGCAAGAGACTAAGGCTAGGCTTGTTTTACGGATCGCCTGCCCATCAGATTAAAGATTGCCCGGAGACCGCTGATCGTACAGCCCAAGGACGAGCACGATGAGCACAAGGACCTCAGCAGAGGGGCTCACCTCTCCAAATTCAGCAGTCGCATGGAGCACTACCGCAGGGACCAGTCATCTACACAGCTGAAGAAGTTGAAGTGATTCCAGTTCGGGGAGAATGTTGAAGAAACTGAAGGCAGAAGACTCTTTTTCATGGATGGAGAAGACCATGGATCGTAATTTGCATTCCAATTCCCTTTAGATTTTCTTTTAGCACCTAAAACTCCTTATTTCCTATTCGAGAATTGTTAAACTTTGTTGGCTATTATAAAACTTTGGTTGCTATTCGAGATGTATTTCGAGATATTATTTTATATTCTAGATCTTGTTTCTTATTCATAACTCTGTTTCTTATTCGAGATTTTTTTGTTTCATAGTTATTATTCATGACTCTGTTTTCTATTTCGAAGATTTCTTTTCTCATTTCGAAACTTTGTCTCATTCAAAACTTGTTTGAGTTTTTATTTTCTGTTCAAGATTATTGGGGTTCAGCTCCTACTCCAGACTTTGTTGAAGACGTCATTCAAGATTTTATTTGAGATTTTGTTTTTATATTCGTGATTTTGTGTTCTATTTTTATTTCAGCTTCCTATTCGCAACTTTGTTTCGACTTTGTATCCTATTTGAGATTTTGCTTTCAATTCGAAACTTTATTTCACTATTCGATATTGATACTTTGTTTCCTATCCGTGATCTTGTTTGAAATTGTTTCTATTTAAGACTCTTCTATTCGAGATTTCGTTCCCTACTCGAGAGTCTGTTTCTATTTTGACTCGTTCTCTATACGAGGTTTTGCTTTTCATATGAGACCTTGTTTTCTTTTCTTTATTCGATACTTTGTTTTTTCATTCGTAAATTTGTTCCTATTCGAGATTGTTGTATTTGAAGTTGATTTTATTCTAGCCTTTTTTTCCCTTTCAAAACCTTATTGAAACTTTGTTTTATAATCGAATTGTTGTTTCCTAAATTGAGATTTTGTTTTATATTCAAGACTTGTTTCGGAAATCTACATATCTTACTGGTTGTTTCGTAGCACCAATAACTGCTTGTCCCATCTTTTCTTAATCTTTGTTGACTAGTACAGAATAAAAATCTAGTTGATCCTTATCATACCTGATAACTCATTATTGGATCTTTTGTTGTTCTTAGTTCGTAATAAACCCTTGCGTGATTAATACTAAACAAAACTCCTTGTTTTCTAAAAAGAACATATAAACATCACTTTTCTCATGACTTAGACTATTGGAACTCATTTCGAATTCTCTGAAATTCCTTTGTAATTCCTATGGATAAGGTTGAGAGACTATTCGATGACCTACTATGGCGGGACAGTTGCACAATGCGGCCATTTGTCTAAGGTGTGGAGACTGTGAGTTCCTGCAGCCAGCTACGCACTGGCGAGGCAGGAACTCTAAGTTAAAGTAATTTCAGACATTCATAGGTTTTCGGGTATTATTGAGACTTTGTCCTAAATCCTTCACATTTTGATCTATTGAGTTGCTTTGTGAAAATTGTTTGAAAATAGATAAAGTTGATAGAATATTCGGTAATGTATCATTATTTGAGTCATGGAATGAAAGTCCATTGCAGCCAGATATACACTGGCGGGGCATGGATTCTAAGTGAAGTGACTTCAGATATATATATATATATATATATATATATATATATATATATATATATATATATATATATATATATATATATATATGTTTTTCAGATACCATAGAAGCTATATCCTATTCATATGAGTATTGATTTTCGTGAATCACAAATCCTTGCACTTTCACCTTGATTTGATACAAATACATCCTGGGTAGTTTCCATACGATTTTCAATCAACCCTTGCGATTTCCTCTTCTTGCGTTTAATAGTTGGATCATTTGATTTCTCAGTATATACATATTGCTAGATTTTGATTTCGTTCCACCAAATTTTTTTATCGTACTTATTTTATGTTTTGTCTAAACCTTGATCTTAATCATGCCTATCTAACCGTGATTTTCTATTTGTTCTATTTCAATCGTGCTAAACTTTCGAATTAGATTGTGCTTAGAAGATCGTGCCTTCATGACTCTTATAAGTCATAATTAAATTCATTCACCTCGTGCCTAATCAAATCTCGATCACCATTAAAACATGGTATTTCAACTCTTCTTACGTACTAATTGTTCCTGGCCTTAACTAAATTTTGTTTCACCTCGCGCCAGACTAAATTTTCTTATCATTGACGATCGTGCCATCTATCCATTTATTTTGTCATCTTTATAATTTTTGTACCTGGTCATTGAGCATATTCACACTTGTGCCTAACCGATTTTGAACTCCATGTCATGTCGTGCTCTTTGAAATTTCGAGGACAAAATTTTTTTGAGGGGGAAAGATTTGTAACCCCACTTCCCAGAGCTCAATGGAGTATAGTGTTCCCTATGGTCTAAAAGGAATATTTATATATGATTATCTTTAGAATATTAATTATTTTGAAGTATCTATGATATTATGATGTAAATGTTTTTACTTTTTCTTCAAACTATTGTTTTTGGACCTTACTTCTAGCCCAGTCATAAGTCAGCCTTAGGACAGTAGATTTGAAATGAATAACTTTTGTTTTAAGTTTTGAATTAGTTCCTCACTAACACTCTCTCAACCAGCAGAGGCACACACTCATGCAATCGACATTGTGATTTTATTTTTCCCGCCATAGCTTTCCTCTCATCAAGGAAGCTAACAAACTCTCAATTCCTTATAAATTGCTCTGTTCTCTCTCTCTCTCTCTCTCTCTCTCTCTCTCTCTCTCTCTCTCTCTCTTCAGTTCTGAGTTGGTAGAATTATGGGTACAGAGCCTCACTCTCATTCTTCTTATTCCCAACCCAATTTCTTAAAACCCTAAATTCAAGATGAATGGACGGCCATGGCGGAAGGCTGCTCCGACCACAGCGACGTTTAGGCGTTCTCAGTCCTCAACAAGCTCGATTGTACGCAACTCTCCACCGTGGCTTCCGACTTCGATCAAGCGCTCTTTCGATGACAGTAGCGGTAGGTGGACCTTCTCGGCGACCGCGAGCTGATCGTCTTTACCCTCGGGGAATCATCACCATCTTCATCGACATCAATCGAGGTGAGTGAGTTCGAATCCCTCTTTCTTCGACGAGAACTGTTCGGATCATTACATTTCCTTGAATAGGATTCTTGTGTTCCGATCGAGATCGAAGAAGATCGATCGATCTAATTTTTCTCGCAGAGTAGCAGTCGGTCTGTCGAAATATTGATTTTGCTTCGCCGATCATCAATTTCGGTGGGTATCAATTTTTTTTGTTGCTTCGATATGGATATTCTTTTGTGTGCATGGATGGATTTGAGTGTGGATTTTCTTGTTCTTAGATTAAAATCGATCCAGATGAGTTCAGGATCAGTTGTTGGTGGCAGTAGCGAGTATTGGATTGAACATGAGTGTTAGATTTTAGTATGATGATTTTCTTGCTAATTTTCTGAGTTCGGGAAATTCAAATTTAGCTAACTGTTCGTCCAATTTGTGATGCCTTGTTCTTGTTCGACAAAATGCCTCAACAGAGCTTCAATCTCCAAATCGGACTCGAAAAGACGTGTCCGACTCCTCAGAGCAATCTCTCAGATAGGAGCGACCTTCCTTCTTCAGGTATTGTACTAACATCTTGAGTATGTTGATGTTGTGTCATATCTAGAACTAGTGGAGTTGTTGGCCAGGGATGGGGGTTGGATACAGATAGTGATTCGTTCGCGTCGAACATCTTGTTGTGTCCAAGTTGAACCTGTATCCGGTTGAAGGGGAGGTTGTGTCAGGGATGATCGGATAGTGAGTTGCCTTGAGTTGTACACAGTTGCTTGAGTTATACACTTATTTTTTTGAAGTTGCTTCAACCAATTTTTACTTATGTGAATTGCTTGTTACAGATTTGAGTATAGTAATTTGATGAATGGAAGGAATAGCCAGGTCTTGTAGTAGGTCCAAACTTAATAATGATGAGCTCTGTTACTATGTCCAAGAAGTTTATTTGAATTGCCTTGCTGTTTTGTTGAGGTAACATTGATTTGGGTGAATGTATATTGAAGAGGGGATACAGCAGCCATGGCTTGTGAATAAGATGCTGGTGCAAAGGGGAGTCACTGCCTATATATGTTAAGTCTATCAGCTAAGGGTTGGAAAAGGTTAATAGAAGATGGATCTGGGATTTTTGCGTATGCAGGTTAATTTAGCTTGTGGGAAGTTCTGTTAGTAAACCGTAGCAGCAAATTATTTAGAGTTAACCATTGATGTTTGTTTATAAATTGTCCTAACTAACCATTGAATCTGTAACTAGTAACTAATATGTATGTATGGACCCTTCCTGTAACTAATTAGGATAGACATGGCTTGTAATAATTAAGTTAAATCAATTATTAATTAGTAATACATAATTAGTTTAATTTAGAAATTGACTAGTATAGTGTGTAGAACTTAACCAAACTATACCTATATTCACAGGAGGACATCCAAATTTACTTCATACTCTCGACCACCCTGAGCAAGGCAAGTACATTCTATGGTTCATGTTTATTTACATTATTCCTGCTCTTTTCTTGTGACACGTCATGAGTCACGATACGATATCATGTTCTCTTGTACTTTCATGTCTCGTACCTACTTGTGGTCGGGGAGAGGAAATACACTAGCTATGTGACCAAACCCAGAGATCAGAAATTCATGTTGATAGCTTAGGCCTTACACCGTACAAGCGGGTCCTAAGCCGTACCATTATTCCTGTGCTCCTTTTCTTATTCTTGTACTTACCCCAGCCGGTCACATAGGCTAGTTGTATTTCAAACATTGTGCACATGTCTTGTACTTCATGTTCATGGTTTACATTCTTGTACTTTATTTTTGTACTTTACAGTCATGTACTTTCTTGTTCTTTCATGTGCTTTACATGTTCTCTTGTATATTTTTTATAGCATGATATTCTTGTTCATTACCTAGGACTGTACTTTGCTCTGCTCCTGACTGGATATGTTGCAGGTGTACTTGCAGGGTATCATTATACCTTATGGGCCAGAGCCCGGGATCTTAGCTGAGCAGGATGGAGCCATGACTTAGCTAGAGGTTTCAGGTTTAGATTGTTTTAGCTCTTCTTATAGATATTGTATTGTGAGTTCATAGTGTATTTTCATTCTTGTTGTCTCTAGTACTTTTATGTTATGATTGGTGGATATGGTGATCATCATGGGACGGTTAGAAGTTGTGATATTATTATCATGTTATTCTTGGCGTTTTTCTTACATGTTTACCTCTTACTACGTTGAGTCTTCCAACATAGGCTGGGCGTGTCCGACTCGTGTCCGATTATTCAGGAGCGGGTCGTGACACTAGACATGATATGCAAGACTGGACAATACAAGAAAGTGCATTATAACAAACCACAACAAGAAAATATAATGAACTGGAAGCTAGAGTACGCTACGACGAGCCACTATAGAGAAAATAGGGGGTACGCCATGTCAGGCCACTATCATGTAAGCAAGGAAAGACATGTACAAGAGTGCACAACGACCGGTCACTATCTAGTAAGCAAAGAAGACATGTAACATAAGTGCACCACGACGGGCCACTATCCAGTAAGCAAAGAAGACATGTAACATGGATGCCCCACGATGGGCTATAACAAAAAATTCTAGACATGGCATAGACTGCAAGGTACAATAAATCTGTGAAGGCATGGCAATACACATCATAGCATATAAGAAAGAATCGAAAGAAAAGACATATCATGGCATGTGAGAATGAATAAATAAAAGTAAGTACATGACATAAAATAATAATTGAACATGTGCTAGTGTCAAGTGTATATAGGGTGTACAATCATTATCTAACTATACAAGATCATCAAGATGAGATCATGTTGTCATGTTCAAGTTAAGTTCGATATTAACAAGTTATCGAGTCGGGTCGTCACAAGTTAGGTCAAATATAGAAAACATACAAAGAAGATCAAAAACTGTAATTGAAATTATCAGTTGCATATAAACTCCAATTAAAGTAACACAAGAAGATTATTGAAGCCAAGACAAAGATCTACAATTTTCATGTTTTGAGTTTTCAAGATTCTAGCTACAAAATACATTAAACAAGCATAAACAGCCATTCAAGGCAAACTTCGCATGGGCACACTGCTCATGCGGGCAAAAATGCCCGCGGCGCAAGGTGCACACATGCACGGTCTGCGGACTGCGCACTGAGCGTAAAACGCACTGCATGCGTGGGAAAAACTGTCCATGGTGCAAGATGCGCGCAAGCAAGGTGCACGGCGAAAAATTGTGCCGACGTGCGGCACGCAAGTTGCGCAGCGCACGCAGGCAAAAATGCACACGGTACAACGTGCGCGCGGGCGTACGGCAGAAAATCGCGCGGGCGCATGACACGCAAGTTGCTCAACACGCGCAGGCAAAAATGTCCACGGCGCAAGGTGCGCGCAAGCACGGCCGCGAAGAAATCGCGCGGGCGCATGACGCGCAAGTTGCGCAACACGCGTAGGCAAAAATGCCCACGGCGCAAGGTGCACGCAAGCACGGCACGCGGGCGTGCGACAAAAAATCGTACGGGTGCGCGGCACGGCAGTTGCACTGCGCGCACGGGCAAAAATGCCCACGGCACAAGCACGGCGCGCGACGAAAACACTGTACGCGACACTGTTCATCATTCTGACAGCACCGAAAGGTGTGGGGAACCCATGAACACGAAAATGGCATAACTAACTCAAAATAAATTAAAATCAAGTGGTTCAAAAGCCAAAATTGGGTAGAATTAAATTTTCTACAACATAGAACCATTAGTTTTTGAAAATAACAAAGTTTAAGAGATCAAAACCAAGAAGAAAAAAGAAAAATTACAAACTTAGATCTACAAAATGTAACCATCAAAACTGAAAATTCTAAGTTCTAAAGAGGCTTAGAATCATGCAAAAAGAGAATAAAACAAACAAAAATGGCAAAATAATATGTTCAAGATTTGGCAAGATGTACTTGCCTAGGATTGGGGGAGGAGTAAATGAGGAAGAAGATGAAGAAATAAATGAAGTAATGAAGAAAGAGAGAGGAAGTTGGTTTTTATACAAAATCCTTCTCATCTAAAACCAACCCAAACCAAGCCATGCCAAGTTGAACCAAACCAAATTAAACCAAGTCAAGTTTAAACTAAGGCAAGGCTAAGAAAGACAAGTCAAAACACGGGTCACCTGGCAAATGTCAGAATCCCGTACACATATACTGAAAATACGTATAACAGAAAAATAGGAGTGACAGGCATGCCGTCGGTATACACTTTTATATTGGCGGTATGTCAGTCAAGAAAAATCTATAAGTTAGAAAAAAATTAAAACATTTCGAAAACCAAAAAAATACGAAATACAGTACAAAAATACGTATCCATATATAAATATCGATACTGTGAGATGAGTCTCACACAAGTTAAGTGGAGGAAATCAAGAATGAAAATATTCTCGATCCTTGGAATAAGTTAGGAAATATCAATCAATATTGGAATTTTTTGGAAAATAATTTCTTGGAAGATTCGTGAACTAGCTATGTTGAACAAATTCTTTTGGTAGCAATTAAACTTGGGGCTTTATGGTTTCAAAAGAATTTGGTTTGGGATTAGTTTCGAGAAAGTCAATTAGAAATAAGGTCAAGACAAATGGTTGGATACATTAGTCGTAGAAATACTTTGGTAGATAAGAGTTTATTAGGTTTGCTAAAGGAGAATTTGAAATTCTAAATAGTGAATAGATTTAGATTCCAAATAAAGATAGAGAAGTAATATTTGATCAAATTAGAAATAGGTTTGCTAAAAAAGGAGATTGAAAAATCTAATATTAATCCATAAATAGCGAAAGAGTATAGATCATAAGGGATGCTAGAATCTGATAAAGATATGAAGGAAAATAATCCCGAAAGCCATAGGACACTAAAAGATACATAAAATTTAGAACATAATATAGGTAGTAAAATATATCATCATACAATCGGCCTATGCTGGGTAAGGTTCAGGTATAAACATAAGCAAGGTGACCTACGAAACTATAGGTAAGCAAAAAATAGATATTATATAAATAGATAAATTCAGTCCTATGTTGTTACGGAGTAAAAATAATCTAAATTTCTAATTGTTTCCAGAGTCTATTTTCCTAAAGTCATACTTAGACCTAAGTCAGATTACAGGACCGCATGCTGGTGTAGACTAAGTTGACTAGACCAATTTACAGAACTGGTATGCGTGGGCCACCACTAAAAATATGTCACAACCCGATCCCAATATACTTGGTTTAGTCAGATCATGTCCAGCCCGCACCGTTGTGAGACGACGACAACAAGCTGTATCTAGCAGTGAACACAAGCAGACAAAACTAAAGCGAAAAGAAAAATATTTTATTAACCTGGAAACTGGTATAAATGAAGATACAAACAAAACAAGCATTCATTTAATACATGGTCTTTATTGCAACAAAGGAAAATAACTAAATTAAGGTACAACTAAAACTATGGGCTCCCTGGTCGGGTTCAGCTACCTCGTCAGGGTTCGGACCAGGTCCATAGAAAAGCTAAAGGCGTGATCCTCGCCGTCTCAGTCACCTAAAAATGTTGGTCTCCAGTCATGAGGGAGCAAAAACATATTTCCACATTTAACATTCTAAAATAATAATAAATGCAAGATAGTTTAAAAGCATTATATATTTTGCTAAATAATAGTAAAAAGATAGCAGGAAATATTCTCAGGAATTACAATGATGTAATTCTATAATAGTGTTTTGAGTATATAACAGAATCTATGATCGGCTGGATAGAGACAATATGTATACTAGCATTCTGGCCAAAATGATAGTATACAATATGGCTCAACCCCCTGTGCGGTTGGGGTTAGCATGAGAGATTCAATCGGTAAACAATAGCTTTGATCACAGATATTATACTACTCCCCCAATCAATCCCCGCCAATGAGTCAATGAGACAATGAGATAATCAATCAATCCATCCATCGATGTGGAGCCCGAGAGGGATCCACAGTGAATCAGTGTCACTACAATACATGATTCTACTAATGCAGTACATTTAATTATTAAATAAAATGCAAACATGAAAGATATAAAACTTAACTTGGGTGTATCCTCGGCGTAGAAAGCAACAGCTATAAGGGTATCGCTAGGGTTCAGGGATCCGAACCTACATTAACAATAATCTGTCCTTAGCACTTAAACCAAGATTGGTTAATAACCACTAACGTAAAACAATGCTAATTATAGACATTTGCCGTTCTTATTAAAGAAACTAATAATTTACATATGTAATATTTGGTAAAATAACTATTTTATTAGTATTTTGTAAATAGGGCGGGAAAATAATATATGTTGGAATATTATCACAAATAATAGCAATTTTTATCGAACATTATTTTAATAGTAAATATCACGTAAAACTCAGAATAGTTGAAATCTAATTTAATAATTTTTCTAAATAAATATTTACGAAATATTTTACTAATACTTTTCTTTTGCAAAGAATAATTATTTTTAATAAATATACGTAAAACCTCATTTTAGCAAAATTATGATTTTATTAGAAAATATACGCTATCCATACTAATTTTCATTCCCATAAACTTTATTAGCAGAAAAATGGCTAAACTACGAAAATAAATATTTTTTACCTAAAACCATGAATAGATGATTTTTGGCCTATAAATACAATTTCTTATATTAAAATTACTTTTGCTATATAATTAATTATTTTGATACTAAAATTTATCAGTTTATAGTAATAACAAAATTATGGCAAAAATACTATAATTGTTGAAATTAAAGTTAATACGACATTTTCCATAAAATAACGGTTAAAAATACTAAAATACATATTTTTCTTAAAACGTAATTATATAAGGTTTTGTCTATAATATACAAATACGTTTTTGCTGCTAAATTATAAATAAATTAATGAATAATAATGAAACTGTGTCGATAGCCAAACCCAAACCCAAGCCCTACCTGAAAACCCATTCAACCCACGTACCCCTCTCTCCCCTGGTCCCCCGCGCGCACAACCCCCCCAACCGGATCTGGAACTCACGGAGAGTTTAATTCAGAAACTCACTTCTTCTTCACAGAATATCCCAACTTCTCCACTTTCCTAAACTTTCCTTAACTCCTTCACCGCTCCTACATTCTCTAAACCGAAGATGTCACCGCACTCCCCGTGATGCCCCGATCGTATTGTCACCGCACTCACCCTCTTTTCGTGTCGATCCCCGATCCCCGACCGGCAACCCGGCACCTCTGCTCCCCGCAGCACCCGCGCGGCAGCCGCCCCCGGCACCGTTACTCCCCGCAGCCCTTCGTACGGCCTTCCCCCAACCGACAACATCCCTCCGACGACCCCCTGGCCGACAGTGCCTTTCGCGCGGCTTCCCCCGCCAGCAGTGCCCTCCATGCGCCCCCGTACGCCAGCAGCAGGCTTCCATCATTGTCTCGCCGTCCCGCGTGTCATCGTTGCCCACGTGTTCGTGTCTGTGCCGTGCC
>JANAVB010036992.1:0-49406 GCA_029216955.1 Iris pallida | reverse complement strand
TCAGCATCAGTATCTGGAGCAGGCTGAGCACTAGGAGGCAGAGAAGGAGTAGGGTATCGACGAGACCTGCTGAGCTCTATGGCTGTGGAGGAGTAGGCACAGGTTTGAAGATCAATTTCAAACCTTCGAAGATGGAGGCCAAGTGCATAGGATAGACCAGGTTGCGTCCTGCATTTTTGTAGTTCAGCATCCAGGCCATCATGGTCTTGGAAACCAAAAAAGGAATGCCAAAGTGGATATGATATGGCGGACAGCTCCAAGAAAGTGATCTCATCAGATGATCCTTCTTTGGAAGGAGAACTGAGAAAATAAATCGATGGAGTTCATAGAAGTTTTGGTTAAGATCTTTTAAAAAGACTCTTCTAGGAACAGGTCTTGGATGGCAAAGCAGTTCTTTGATGGAGTCGAGAGTGACACCTTCAGGGAATTGGATATGATGGATATCCACTAGTGCTTCACCTACATCAGAAATATGGAAGTATTCGCTGATGTCGGTGGCGCTGAACTCTAATTCTTGCCCATCAATGCAAGAATAGAAGTTTTCATTTGATTTTACCTGCAAGTTGCAGTAAAACATACGAACGGCATTGTCGTAGATGTTCTCGGCTACTTCAAAGAAGTCACGATAGCCGAGACGGTCAAATGTGGGAGCGTATTCAAAAAATATAGTAAAGTTAACACAAGCTCCAGCACATATTCTACGACCAAAGAATGAATCAAACCAAAGATCAGAAAATTCCTTATCAGGAAATAGATCGGAATCAAAATCATCTGACCCTATAGGTCTAGCTGGACTGAAAAGACGAGTGGGGACGTAATCAGAAGAGGAAGATCCTGTTTGTGAGGGATCAACCAGTCTTCTCTGACGCTTGGGAGCCATAGATGAGAGTAAAAGGAAATTGAAGTACCTTAGAAAGGAGGAAGAAGATGAAGTAGAGTAGTCCACTAGAATTCCTTGGAAGCTTGAAGGGAAGGAGGAGAAAGAAGTTTTGGGGGTAGTAGAGGGTTTTTCACGAGTTGGTTGTGTGAAAAAGAAGAAGAAATGAGGGGTTTATAAAGAGCTAGGGCCGGCTGTTCGGTTCTGGAAGCTGAACAGTGCCGACCGAACTCGGCCTGAATTCGGTCTGAACTCAGTCAGAGTTTGGTTCGAGTTCGGTTACTTGTATTTCCGAGGCCATAAATGCAGTTTTGGTATTTAAATTGTAACTTTATGATTGTTGACTTCTACATTTAATAACGTTTATTACTTTGGGTTAGCTGTAGGGACCGGATCCCAGCTAGCGGTAGTCCGAAGACTAGTGCACCGTGTCGCTTCAGGCTATTTACACCTGTATGACAGAAGGGCCCTTTTGGCTTGTACCCAAAATAATTTTCGTTAAATAATTTTCGAAATTTCAAGTCATAAAATTTAATTTAATTACCATACTACAATATGAATCTGAAAAATCAAGTATACCGAGCTCTCGCCTCATTATGTTAAAACGGTCTTCCGCCAGTGGTTTTGTGAAAATGTGTGCTAGTTGATAATCTGTGTCAATAAACTCTAAGCAGATATCCCCGTGTTGTTGGTGATCACGTAAAAAGTGATGACGAATCTCAATGCGTTTTGTGCGTGAGTGACATACAGGGTTCTTAGTCAGATTAATGGTGCTAGTGTTATCACAATAAATGGGAATCTTAGTGTACTGCAGATTGTAGTCTTTTAGGGTTTGCTTCATCCACAAAATTTGAGCACAACAACGTCCTGCGGTGATATACTCAGCCTCAGTAGTTGATAATGCAACAGAATTTTGCTTCTTGCTAAACCAAGAGACTAAGGCCTTTCCTAGGAAATGACACGTACCGCTGGTACTTTTACGGTCTACTTTGCATCCTGCAAAATTCGCATCCGAGTAACCTATTAGGTCAAAGGATTTGGTTTTAGGATACCACAAGCCGACTGTAGAAGTTTCTTTAAGGTATCGGAAGATACGCTTAATGGCACTTAGGTGTGATTCCTTAGGATTTGCCTGGTATCGTGCACAGATGTAAACACTGAACATAATATCAGGGCGACTAGCAGTTAAATATAATAAGCTACCAATCATACCTCGATACTTACGCTAGTCGACAGGTTTGCCACTTTCATCAGAATCAAGCTTTGTGGATGTAGCCATTGGAGTTCCGATAGGCTTTACATTATCAAGTCGTACTTTTTCAGTATATCCTTCGTATACTTGGCTTGATTGATGAATGTTCCCTTTGAGTGTTGTTTGATCTGAAGTCCTAGGAAGAAGTTTAGCTCTCCAATCATACTCATCTCAAATTCACTCTGCATACACTTAGCAAACTCTTGACAATGTTTTTCATTACTAGAACCAAATATAATGTCATCAACGTAAATTTATACAAGAAGAATGTCATCGTTTAAAGATTTGATAAACAAAGTTGTATCAACTCTTCCTTTTGAAAAACCATTATCAAGTAAGAAGGCACTTAGACATTCATACCAAGCACGAGGTGCCTGTTTGAGTCCATATAGTGCTTTCTTAAGCTTGAAGACGTGATCAGGTTTTTGAAAATCCTCAAAACCAGGGGATTGTTTCACAAAAACTTTCTCTTTTAAAAATTCGTTCAAAAATGCACTTTTCACGTCCATTTGAAATAATTTAAAATCATTAAAACATGCAAATGCACAAAACATGCGGATAGCTTCTAGTCTAGCAACAGGAGCATATGTCTCGTCATAGTCAATACCTTCTTCTTGATTATAACCTTGTGCCACTAGACGTGCTTTGTTGCGTAGAACTTGACCATCTTCACTAAGTTTATTTTGGAACACCCAATTGGTACCAATTATAGATTGACCAATAGGTTTAGGAACGAGTTCCCAAACTTGGTTTATCTCAAATTGATTTAGTTCCTCTTGCATGGCATTAATCAAAAACTCATCGGAAAAGGCATGTTCTATATTCTTAGGTTTTATTTGAGAAATAAAAGCTATATTTGTTGCTATTTCAGAATTCCTAAGAGAGGAGCGTGTACTTACACCTTTTGACACATCACCTATGATGAGTGTCTCTGGATGATCTGGTAAGAACTTTAATGAATCAAATTTTTTAGTCAGATCTTCCACAGGACTCTTCTCAATTTTTGCCTGTACATCTTCATCATCACTGTCGCTAGATCTGTGACTATTAAGCTCATCAAAAGTAATGTTAATTGATTCTTCAACAATTATAGACCTTTTATTGAAAATTCTATATCCCTTACTCTTAGCAGCATATCCGAGAAATATTCCTTCATCTGCTTTAGAGTCGAACTTTTCCAAGTTATCCTAGGTGTTCAGGATAAAACAGCGACATCCAAAAACTTTGAAATAAGAAATGTTTGGAATCCTTCCAAACCAAAGTTCATATGGTGTTTTCTTCAAGATAGGTCGAATTAACACCCTACTCAAAACATGACAGGCTGTACTAACAGCTTCTGCCCAAAAGTATTTAGGAAGATTATGCTGATTCAGCATGACTCTAGCTATTTTGCTTGAGTACGGTTCTTCCGCTCCACAACACCATTATGTTGAGGAGTTCTAAGACAAGAAAATTCGTGGTAATACCCACTATCATCACAAAACTTTTTGAAATCAGAAATTACGAATTCACCACCATGATCAATTCGAATTCGAGTAATCATGAAGCCTTTTTCGTTTTGTACCTTTTTGTAAAATATCTAAAATTCAAAAATAGCATCACTTTTGTTTGAAAAAAAGTAAACCCAAGTAAAGCGAGAGAAATCATCAACAATAACAAAAGCGTTGAACTTACCGCAAAGACTAGCGACTCTACTAGGACCAAATTAATCTATATGTATCAACTGCAAAGGTCTAGAAGTACTTACAACGTTGATGGATTTAAATGTAGAACTATGTGCTTTGTTCTTTTCACAGCCAGCACATACCATATCTCTCTTGAATGGAATCTCGGGAAGTCCTTTTACCAACTGCTTAGTGCTCAGTCGTGAGATAGTATCCATATTTGCATGCCCTAGTCTCATGTGCCATAGCTAGCTTTCATCTAAATTAGCTACTAGGCATCTTCCTGTATTATTAGTACTCTCCAAAAAGAAAACATAAATATTGTCTTCTCTAATCCCTTCATATACGGGATTACCAGATGATATATCATATATGGTACATTTGTCTTTTACAAAATTGATACCATAACCATTATCAGCCAAATGACTTATGCTTAGTAGGTTATGTTTCAATTCTATGACTAGACAAACATCCTTTATTACAGGATAAGGAGATATACCAACAGTGCCATTACCAATTATATCACCTCTCAAGTTATTTCCGAAGGAGACGTATCCTTCTTTTTTCATCGATAGCGTGGCGAACAAAGATGCATCACCAGTCATGTGCCACGAACATCCGCTATCGAAAATCCACTTGCTTTTAGCATGAGAGGGTTGAGGGTCCACCTACAAAATAAGTAGATGAATCCTTTGGTACCCATTTACTTAAGGGTCCATATTGATTAGTCTTAGGTCTCCAAAACAAAGTGTGATTGTCAATAAGTTTTCTTGCTAAGCAATAATATGATATGTGTCCATATGTACCACAATATGTGCAAGTGAGTTTAGAACCAGTGGTGATTGAAACTGTGTTGACATGCTTATTTGGTTTCTTGGAAAACCTATAAGTTAAAGCATGGTGATAGTCGTGTTTCTTTCATGCTTTCTGATTTTTAGTCCTCTTAGGTGTATGCTTAGCATTAGGACTAAACTTAGGCTGTGTCACAGGTATTGCCTGTTTGCCTAACTTGATTTCTAACTTTTTAAAAATTGCAACAGACTCTTCATACTTAGTAGTCATGTCTGAGAGTCTTTGTTCTGTGACTAAGTGCTTCTTCTTCTCTATGTCATATAACTCTTGTATTTTGACATAGTCTCTTTCTTTCTTATCAACCTTGAGGATAGCCTTATGATAGTCTACATTGAGTTTGGCTATCTCTTCCGTATTACCGGTAGTAGATGTCTCTTTAATATCTTCAATAAGACTGGACAGTCTAGCTATCTCGGTTGTGTATGCCTTAATCTCTTTTCGAGATTGCTTATACTTGTCAAGCACAGTTCTGTATTCTTCAAGTAATTCGCTAAAGGCATTTTCTAATTCATCGAAAGTAAAGTTATCATATAGAGGGTTTGAAGATACCTTATCAAAAGCCATAAGACAGACATTGGCATTTTTGCAGGGTCTGTCTTCTTCCTCCATATCACTGGCATCACTTCATGCCAGATACTTGTGTTAGCATACTTTAAACTGGTTGTTGCTTTTCTGCTTGATCTTGATCTGTCATATGGACTGCTTTTCTTCGAATTTGGACAGTCCTTTTCATGTGCACTGACTTCTTGCATCCAAAGCATATGGTTTCATCTTCATTGCTTTCTTGGATATCTCCCTTCCTTCTGTTTGATTTCTCAAACTTTAGGAATTTCTTGAAGTTCTTCACTAGTAGGGCTTATTCATCACCACTTGATGATTCTTCATCAGAATCATTGCATGTAGATTTTCTGGCTTGAGCTTTGAAGGCAATAGACTTTTCTTTTGGGGTTGCTTCTTCAAACTCTTGCAGATCAAGCTCATGGGTCATGAGCTTGCCCATCAGTATTTCTAGAGACATGGTGGTGAGATCGTTTCCTTCAATGATTGCTGTTGCCTTCGGGTTCCAGTTCTTGGTTAGTGCCCATAGCACTTTTTTGATCTTCTCATGATTGCTGTAATCCTTACCAAGAGATTGAAAGGATTAGTAATATCAAGAAAACGTGTGAACATCTGTGTAATTGACTCACCGGGTTTCATCTTAAAAGATTCATATTCCTGTGTTAGTCTACTGATTTTGGATTCCTTCACTTGGGAAGTACCTTCATGAGTTACCTCAAGAAGTTTCCAAATCTTGTGAGACATTTTACAGGTAGAAACTCTGTTGAACTCCGTTTTGTCAATTGCACAAAATAATGCGTTGATGGCACGAGCATCTAGACTATCCTTTACTTTTTCAGCCTCTGTATATTTGTCATGAGGCTTGTCTACAAGCTGTCCGTCAACCACTGTAGGTGCCGATTTCTTATAACCGTCAATAACTATAGACGAAAGATCAAAGTCAAGAGACTTTAAGAAAAAATTCATCCGTATTTTCCAGTAGGTATAATTTGTACTATCAAATAGTGGGGGTCTATTTGTGGATTGCCCTTCACCGTTGAATATTGATTTTACGGCTGCCAGATACTCTCTGAGGTTTGTTATATTAGAATATAACCTGCTCTGATACCAATTGTAGGACCGTTGAGCACCTCTAGAGGGGGGTGAATAGAGTGAGTGCGAGTGCAGCAGAAAATAATCACCAATTTAAATTTTAAACTATGGCAGTAAATAAGAGACAGTAAATAAATAAAGCAAGAGATAGAGAGATCAAACTCAGTGACACAGCGATGTATACTGGTATCCCTCTGAGAGGACTAATCTAGTCTCGAGTACTATTGCTCGATGTTAATCCACTAAGGCACAAGCTAATTGAGAGCTTGCAGTCTCTTATAACACCGTGCTTGGTGACAAGTGCACGACCAACTTCACAACACCGTGCTTGGTGACGAGCGCACGACCGGCTCCACAACAAAGCTCTTTACAACTCTTGCGAACCAAAAGACTCTAGATCGAAATAAATATTACTGGCTTTTGGCTAAGAGGAGTATAGGTGTGATATAAAAATTTTTGATCGGATGAAAACACTTATTGAATAGAGAAGAGAAGATGAACAATGAATGAGTGATTTGAAATGAAAAACTCTCCTATTTATAGGTGTTTTCTGGGACCGAACTCGGGCAGAGTTCTGGCAGAGTTCTGATGCAAAGATTTCTGGTATGAACGTTGCATGCAGATTTGGAGGCAACGGATATTTGAATTCAAACAGACCGAACTCGGTTTGAGTTCTGTCTAGGAGAATTTTGAATATTTGTCAAATTCTGTTGCAAAATAAATTTGAACTTTTGGTCAAATGGAATATGAATAGGTAGGCTTTATAGAAAGGTGGACTGAGATTAACCTAAGCCAGTATTACCTAGTCGATCTTACAATTTAAATCCTAGACTCAATAAAGATAAAATACATAATAAATATAAAATGACTCGGACTGGATCCCAATGAAAGTAATCGTCAGATTGATAATTTATGTGCTTGATGATGCAGTAGTACGACGCTTGTTGATTGATTTCACACGTCCTGAAATGATTAGCAGCAGTTCGTATATTTTGTGTATTGACTTAAGTTCATGTCGATTATTAAAATCAGGTGTGACCATGGAATAGGCCAACATATACTTTGAGGTTTCTGCTGGAGAGGTGGGTTTCTCTGATCTGATTGAGTCACATGATTTGGCTGAAATGGTATGGTGAAGGGCCTGTCACGACCCGTACCCGCTTTTCGGGATACAAGTGCGTGTCCAAGCCCTACGCCGCAGAGTCGGTGGTAAAACGCTGTCAAGCCCGCAATAAATAAATGCTCAAAATAAACTGTATTGCTCATTCATATTTCTAAATTGATTACAATATTTACAACATTTATATTTAAAGAAAGTACAAGGTTCTTACAATTAATGTAAATGATACCACATCTATCTAATTTCCAGGTTTCTGCATGCAAGTACACCCGTATCTTCCAAAGCTAAGTGAAGCCACAGCTAACCTGAAAAATATTGATTTCCAGTCAAGATTGGAACAAGCACAAATCGACGGCAATGTGACAACACAATAGAATTCACAAGACATGAAAATAACATATGTGAGATAAAAACTAGAAAGTAACTGATGTCATGGCAAGCGGTGAAGAAAACAAGGAAAAAATAAAAGACAACTATATATGTCTTTTGAAATATCAGTTTCGACATGTGAACGGCTAGGGGGTAAATCAGGCACCCTGTACGTGTCGTGTGCAGTTGCTATTCTCTACGAATGACACGGGGGATAATTCTGGGTAGTCCACATGTCTACTAAGATATTTCTCCTCCCGACTAGTACTCATGGACTCGAACAAGTCACGAAATACGAAAACACGACAATCACGAAATATAGTATGTAGAGATCCATGACACTAATTCGTGTAACAATGTGTCAACAAGCAAGAGCATATGTATAAACATGAAATAGAAAGACTACTATGAATCGAAAGCAATCAGAAAGTGCACTTGCCCGAATCCTTGCACGAACCGTAGTCACAAGTCGAGGATGAGGGGATTGTCGATATAGAAGCTGTCAACCTATAACATATATCGTACCACAAACCATGCACGAAAACCATAAGTCAATTCTAAGGTTCTAGTTCTAAATTCATAGAATAAGTGGCTAATGGGTTACTAATCTAATAATAGTTAATTCTGAAATAATTTACTTAAAAACCTAATTTAACCTAATAATAATCTGAATATAATCTAAACATGTAAGTTTGGTCATCAAAAGTCATGTTTCCAATTTTGGAAACCATGGCACGCAAATCGAGGCATGTCGTTGAATATCTAGTCAAGTGTCGTGAACTCTAGATTTTGAAAAGTGCAACTTGGAAGATTTCAGTGCCATGAGTGCGCTGGAATCAACCGTGCCACAAATTCACATTTTGGTCAAAAGATATCGCCGTTATAGCTAATCGTGACCAAAACGGTGATTCACCGATCAATTCTGAGTTCAACAGAATAACTAAAATACTAGATGAGCGAGAAAATATATGTCGTAGAGCTCTGTGTTAGATTTTCAAAACTTCAAACGGTTCATGATTTCGATTTTCGGTCCTCCCGGAATCTCGAAAATACCAAAACGTGTCAAGTTTCGGACAACCGACACTACGAATTTTACAAAAATTAAGGTTCAGAGATAATAAAAATAAATTAGATATTCGAAAATTATACCTCAATACGAATCCAACAAAAAAATGGCACGCAAAAAGGAGGCGGAGTTGTCCGCAATCACCTCGGGAAGTCGAGGGTCTCCTTGGAACAAGTTTCCTCAAAATCGGCCAGAATTAAATTAGGTTTACTGTTTAGCGAATATATATGTATATATATATATATATATATTATAATATATATATATATATATATATATATATATATATATATATATTATATATATATATATGGCGGGTACAGTCAGCACCCGCTGATTGGGCGCTACAATGGCTGACGGGTGGGCCGGCTATAGGGCGGGTACAGTCAGCACCGCTGATTGGGCGCTGCAATGGCTGACGGGTGGGCCGGCTAGCGTTGACTGGGTATGACTGGATAAAAATTACAGAAAATGATTTAAAAATTATTCTAAGGCCAAATAAACTCAAATAAAATCCTAAAAAGTCCTAAAAAATTGTAGAAAATTACAGAAAATATCTAACCTCCTAGAATATAAATAAAAATAATTTACCTCATATTGGTCTCAAATGGCCTCATAATAAATATTGGAAGCCTTTAAAATATATAAAACTTAATAAAATAATATCTAAAAATTGTAGAAAAATTCTATAAAATTATAGAAAATATTTACAACCTACTAGAGCCTTCATAAATTACTGGGTCTCAAAATAGTCTCAAATAAACCTATTGTAAAATCTTGAAAGTTATTAAAAATATTAAACCTTAATAAATAAATATCTAAAAATCTCTAAAAATTATAATAAGCTAAAATAATTAAACAATGCTTATATAAACCATATAAGGGCCAAATGACCATATAATGATCATATCTCTCTTATAAGCTTAGGTACAAATCTTAATGACCATAAAATTTATCATAATAAAAAAAATCGGAAAGTGTGCTTACAATATATCCACCTTAGAAAATTTTGTCCTCGAAATTTCAAAGGATACGACTAGGCATGAATTAAATATTATCCAAAATTATAGTCAAAGGGTTAGTCAAAATCTAGGATTGGTTAAGGATAGAATCGAAATATGATAGAAAGAGAGAACTACCAATTGTTGAGAAGGTGGTAACAAGAAGTAAGACATCAAATCAATTTAGAAAAATTAATAATCGTATGCCAATAAAAGATATAGCCACTAGGATATTCAAAAATCATAAGTATATCCGATGTCATTTAACCGAGAATCCATGCCTCACAAGTGTACATCTGGCTGCCGTGAACCCTTGGTTTCATGACTCAAGTATATATGTTATCGAACACTCTACCAACTCTACCCAATATTGACATATAAATCAAAAGATCAATAATACAACTAGCATATAGTTTTAGTAATATTTGACAACCTACGCATACTTGAAATTATTTCAACTTAGGAATCATGCTACGCCAGTGCGCTTCTGACTGCAGTGAACCCGCAGTCTCCATAATTCAAATAAATGGGGAGAGTGCGCATCTGCCTTACCATTATAAGTCATCAAAAATTATTTCAACTATATTCATAAGAATTTCAAGGAGCTTCTATAAATTCAAACAAGTCGATCATAATAAGAAAGTGTAAATATATGTCCTTGAATAAAAGTGCCAGCTTTAAAAACAAAACGATCGCAAAATAGTTTTGAAAATAAAACGAGGTTTAGAGAAGGCAGAAGATAAAATGGCATAAAAATAATCAAAATTAGGAATTAATTCTATGAAGGCCTAACTTACCAAATGTATATTCTACCCACCTTTGATCATACCCTCGTATTAAAATATAATAGAATTACATGGTCTATGAAGCAACCTTATTTACCTAATAATAGAATTAAATAAGGGACTCCTAGTCCTGGTATTCTCCTAAAATCAAAGCAGTCCTAATTTTGAATTAGCACTTCCTAGTCGCAGGCTTGCAGTAGTACAACTAACTTAAGTACTACCACAAGTTTGCAATTATTTACGAAATCTGAACTGCATGGACCACCACAAAAACTTGTCACGACCCGTACCTGCTTTTCGGGATACGAGTGCGTGTCCAAGCCAGCCTACGTCGCAGAACCGACGGTAGAACGCTATCAAGTCCACAATAAATAAATGCTCAAAATAAACTTTATTACTCATTCACATTTCTAAATTGATTACAACATTTATAATTAAAGAAAGTACAAGGTTCTTACAATTAATGTAAATGATACCACATCTATCTAATTTCTAGGTTTCTGCCTACAGTACACCCGTATCTCTCAAAGCTAAGTGAAGCCACAACAACCTAAAAAAATATTGGTTTCCAGCTAGGAATGGAACAAGCACACAAACCGACGGTAATGCGACAACACAATAGAATTCACAAGACATAAAAATAACATATGTGAGATAAAAACTAGAAAGTAACTGATGTCATGGCAACCGGTGAAGAAACCAAGGAAACAAATCAAAGACAACTATCTATGTATTTTGAAATATCAGTTTCAACATGTGAACGGCTAGGGGTAAATCAGGCACCATGCACGTGTCGTGTGTAGCTGTTATTCTTCACGAAAGACACGAAAGATAGTTTTGGGTAGTCCACATGTCTACTAAGATATTTCCCCTCTCGACTAGTACTCATAGACTCGAACAAGTCACAAAACACGAAAACACGATATCACAAAATATAGTATGTAGAGATCCATGACACTAATCCATGTAACAATGTGTCAACAAGCAAGTGCATATGTATAAACATGAAATGGAAAGACTACTATGAATCGAAAGCAATCAGAAAGTGCACTTGTCTGAATCCTTGCATAAACCGTAGTCACAAGTCGAGGATGAGGAGATTGTCGATCTAGAAGTTGTCAACCTATAACATATATTGTACCACGAACCATGCACGAAAACCACAAGTCAATTCTAAGGTTCTAGTTCTAAATTTTAGAATAAGTGGCTAATGGGTTACTACTTTAATAATAGTTAATTCTGAAATACTTTACTTAAAAACCTAATTAAACCTAATAATAATATGAATATAATCTAAACATGCAAGTTTGGTCATCAAAAGTTATGTTTCCAATTTTGGAAACCATGGCACGCAAATCGAGGCGTGTCGTTGACTTTCTAGTCAAACATTTTGAACTCTAGATTTTGAAAAGTACAACTTGGAAGATTTCAGCGCCATGAGTGCACTGGAATTAACCGTGCCATAAATTCACGTTTTGGTCAAAAGATATCGCCGTTAAGGCTAATCGAGACCAACGGTGATTCACCGATCAATTCTGAGTTCAACAGAATAACTAAAATACTAGATGAATGAATTAATTTCTGGGAAAATATATGTCGTAGACTCTGTGTTAGCTTTTCAAAACTTCAAACGGTTTGTGATTTCGATTTTCGGTCCTCCCAGAATCTCGAAAACTCCGAAACATGTAGTTTCGGACAACCGACACTCTACGTATTTTACAGAAATTAAGGTTCAGAGATAATAAAATAAATTAGATATTCAAAAAGTATACCTCAATACGAATCCAACAAAAAAACCGGCACGCAAAGGTGGTCGGAGTTGTCCGTAATCGCCTTGGGAAGTCGGGGGTCTCCTTGGAACAAGTTTTCCTCAGAATCGGCCAGAATTAAATTAGGTTTACTGTTCAGCAATATATATATATATATATATATTATATATATATATATATATTATATATATATATATATTATATATATATATATATAGGGTACAGTCAGCACCCGCTGACTGGGCGCTACAATGGCTGACGGGGGGCCCGGCCAGCGCTTACTGGGTATGACTGGATAAATAATTACAGAAAATAATTTAAAAATTATTCTAAGGACAAATAAACTCAAATAAAATCCTAAAAATTCCTAAGAAATGGTAGAAAGTTACAGAAAAATATCTAACCTCCTAGATATAAATAAAAATAATTTACCTCATATTGGTCTCAAATGGCCTCATAATAAATATGGAAGCCTTTAAAATATATAAAACTTAATAAAATTTTAGAAAAATTCTATAAAATTATAGAAAATTTTGTAACCTACTATAGCCTACAAAATTACTGGGTCTCAAAATAGTCCAAATAAACCTATTGTAAAATATTGAAAGTCATTAAAAATATTAAACCTTAATAAATAAATATCTAAAAATCTCTAAATTATAATAAGGTATAAAATATTAAACAATGCTTATATAAACCATAAGGGCCAAATGACCATAATATGATCATAGCTCTCTTATAAGCTTAGGTACAAATCCTAATGACCATAAATTTATCATAATCAAAATAAAATAAAAAAAATCGGGAAGTGGGTTACAGGCACATTCCCTCCTAGAGGTACTGCAGTGGTCTGTCCTGTCTGGTTGGCGTGGGGTGCCTGAGTCTCTTGGTGCACCGTCAACGGATCGTGGTAGCCTGCTGCTGCCCTGGATGATACGGTGCCACCGGGGTCATCAAGGTTTCTGCTCCTCTTAGGTAGTCGTATCACCAGCTCTGGGGGCCAAGATAAGGTGCGTCCGCTTCGTAGATTCATACTGCTGGCACAAAATAGATACGTTAGGAAAGCTAGACAGGAGGCGATTCAAGAAATCAAAAAAACTTGAAAAGATTGGAAGTCAAAGGAGGTAGTAGTTCTGGATGAGATACTATTTCTATTCCTATGTGCAGGCTTGTTGGGCACAGTCATGTAACCCACAATATTTTCTGACCTGCATGGGCCACCACAAAAATATAACGCCTCAGTCCCAAATACCTAGGACCGAGTATGTAGACATGCCAGCTGCACATATACGAAAAATCTCCAATATATAGAATCCTCGTATATGTACATAAGCTGTATATATAAAATAATCACAGGCCAGAATATAATAATCTAATCTCATCAAACACAACACAGAAGATATAAGAGTACAAACAAAATAATAGTGTATCAAAGAGATAGCCGGGTAGACATACCCACTCCAACAACTATGAAAAATAATCTCAAATGATTGGAGTCCAACCTCCATAAAGTAGAAAGAAAATAGATATAAAGATGTCCACTAAATGTCTCAATGAATAATAAACTAAAAATCAGCAGGAGATGTCTCGTCATCAAGGTAGGAAGGATCCAGTGTCGTTCCATACTCCTGCAGGAAATTGTCTAACCTGGAGGGATAACCAGGTCCTCAGAGGGACGTAACAAGATACAAGAAAATACAATGTCGTATAAACTGTAATATAAGAGAAAATAAGTATGCATGCAATAGGGTTCTAACCATTCTACTGTGAACATGCAGTTTGAGATACAATCCTTCGACGCATGAGCCCTGGCTGATAATAGGATCCGGTATAGTCCCCTCTTGGGTACCAGTGACCAAGCATATAACGTTCAAGAACGTCAGTGGCCAACCTGAGGGGGTAAGCATACCCGTATCTCCAGCGGCCGGTTCAAAGGAAGTGTAATAGACACCCCATACGTCAGGTGTGTTCTCCCCACCAAATGCCTAGTATCGTCATCTCCATGACTAATATGAACCTCTAGTAACCGCCAAGTCTACTAGTGCATTTCTATTGGCAGTTACTCATATCCGTCGTACGCCTCAGACGCATCGGTGGCCAACCGACTAGCGAGTACGTGTCCTACATGTGACACACAACACGTGATAAGGCATATGTCAAGGCCGTATGAGATATACCAATACCTCATCATTAATGGGTGGTCACTAGGCTAAGTCAATGCAAGAACATAGAACGAAAGCAAGTAAAACGACCGATACAGTCGCTTACACACAAGTGTGACTTGGACGCACAGGATACTACTACTAACAACAGATAAGTAAGTTGAATATAAATAACTAAAATAAGATAAAGTAAATCAAAGAATAAGGTGGCAAGGTATCTTGCCTGGTGGTGCGGGAATGGCAACTCTAAATAATCATCACGTTAGCAATAAATCTCAAAATCCACGAAAGGCTCCGAATGCTAAACAAACTTCAAGAACGTTCCCGGTGTAAAGATATCTAAGAAATGCCTGTCCAAAAGTCAATTTCTGGAACATGGGCAAAATTATAATTTTGGATCAAAACGATGTCCCCGTTGGATCTATTTTGCACAAAAATACGTACTAATATCTATGGTCTCTAAAGTCATCAAACTACATGTCTATGGGTCCGATTTGAGGAGACGAACCCAACCGTATGTCCAAAGTTGGATTCCGACGGGCCGTATACAATTTTTGCCCGTTAGATCGGGTCGCGAGCCCGCCAAATAGGCGTTCTGGTCGACCTTCTCAGAATCGGACCAAACTTGGCACACAGGACCAAAATTTCGATACTGTCCTGTTGGCACAAGTTTTGTCTCAAACCGGCGACTCTACACGAAGTTATGGCCAAGTTAGCAAAAGGTCGATGGGGATATCTTGACGGATACGTACTGATTTCGTCGCGCACACGCAACGAAATCGAGTTCTGTCAGTTCCCACACCTCGGCAACATCCATACGCGCCTTTCGATACATATGGTTTGCGACCACGTCGCACGGTTTATTGGGGCACATGCCGTATCGAAAAGAAATTCTAAAATTTTGAGTTTTCTAAACAATTTTTCTCATAAGTTTGCAACCAAATAACTTTATGTACAATATATAAAATTTAATCTACTGATGGGTTTTCACCTCACATATGTTAACTAGGACTATTTCAATTTTGTTCCATAAATTCCTAATATTTATGTTGAAATCTCCCTTCCAAAACATGGTTTCGGTGTGCTTCTCAGTTTTGTTTTCGAGGGGATTTTCTCCTTTTTTTTTGAAACTTTTATGGGGAATCCTATGCATTAGAAAATTTTCTAATTACTCTGGGTTTACAGATTGTCTACATACAGAAGTTTGATAGATCAAAATTTTTTCGAACAGAATCAAGGATATTGGTTTCGAAACATTGGTACCTGGGTTCTTCGAAAAGAGTGTTCTAAGTTTTGCGCGGTTTATCCGGCGATCAGTCGTCGGGACGGAAATCAGGCGGTTGATATTGAGCACGGGGGTGTCGGGGAGGTTCTAGAGTCGAAGTTCGGGTTGGGGATGAGATTCGACGAAGATTTTGCTAAAACCTAATCGCGTGACTGCGCTTATATACGTGGGTTAATCCTATTTTTGGGTGTTCTCGACCTGGGTTCTGAGTAATAGTCGATTAAGTTGGAGAGAATCAATGTGGGTTGGATTAGGAAAAGAAGATTTGATAATTTCTACTAAGATTTGAATGAGATTCAAATCACATTCTTAGTGTTTATGTTCTGCTCGAGAACATAAGGCTACTGTTAGCCTTTCATTTCATTTTTGTTATATATATTATATATATTATATATATATATATATATATATATATATATATATATATATATATATATTATATACCTTTATCTAATTTCAATAAGATTTCTAAAAAATCTAAAACTCAAGAAAAGTATTTATATAACATTTAGGATGATTCTTGTAAATATTTAATCATATATTTAATTTATAAAAAATGCTTGAATAGTTTGCCATATATTCAAATTATAACTAAATGCTTCAACTTATTTAATAAATAGGATAAATACAAAAAAAACAAGAAAATTATATAAATTGTTTTTATAAAATCAGGGTAAATCCTAGTGGGCTTTAGTTCCAACTCTTGAACTACTTAGCTAGGAATATATTAGATAGACAAATCTGCTACCCTTAATCTTAATAAGACTAATCTTATAATATATCTTGACTAACTAAATTACTACACTATAATGCAATAATTATTTATAGCAATAACTAAAATCTAGGTAGTTTACAGGTGGAGGCGGGAAGCTTAGTCCACAGTTCATTGGACCCTTCAGTTATTCTTGAGAGGGTCGGTACAGTGGCCTGCCGACTAGACTTATCATCGACACTAGAGGGAGTTCATAACGTGTTCCACGTGTCGCGGTTGAGATGGTACGTGGCGGATCCTAGTCACATATTGGACCACTACGAGATTGAGGTGGGCCCGACTCTCAACAACCCAGAACAACCCAGAACAGCCACTAGGAGTATTTTTGTCATTTTATATTATTCATATATGTTATTGTTAATATTATTATGTGTAAATATATTAATTGTAGGTTAGTGGACTAGCCTATTGATTAGACTCATGTTAGTGGACCCATTAGATTTGACTTGACACTTGGACAAATATTTTAGATTAGACTCAATTAAGTCATTACATTTGATAAATAGAGATTAGTCTAATTACGATAATATGTTTAGAAGCTTCCATTAATTAGATTAGCCTTCATGACAACTTTGAGGGGCATGTTGGACATTTTCCATTGCATGGAGGGAAAATCATGTGGCCGGCCCTAACCTTATAGGGAGAGAACTCTTTTCCTCTTTATTTGTGCCATTTATTCTTATTTGGGTGTTCTTTCCCAAATTGATCCATCCCTCCATCAATTCCACTCAATTTCTATAAACCCTAGATTTTTAGACTGATTTTTTTATTTATTTATTTTGTTTTGTTTAATAGTTATTAATAATATTATTCTACTATTATTTTATCATTAAATACTCTTTTCCGTAGTTTTGATTTTTGGAGCACAAGAAATGCCAACCTCTAAAAACTTCCATCATGAGTTTTGACCAGACAAGTTTTATCTTCAATTTGATATATCATGTCCCACTCAATATGTTCTCTTTTATCCTATTTGTGTCATACAACTTTTGGATCAACTTAGGCCAAAAGATTATCTACCGTAAACTTGTCGTCCTTTTCAACTTAATTTTGTCTCGACATCGATCCAACCTAAACGACCCATATATAATTTTGACCTATTTTGAGCCTACTACACACATGCCTATGGTGTCCCACACAATTGAATTCCCATGTGCTACTTATTTTTAAATGGTAATAAGACCCGTTTATAGTCAGTCTTTCGTGTTTAATTCTATTGGAAATATTTTTAAGACTTAACCCTAACCAACCTAACTTAGTAGGGGCCACTCTAGGGTGCCAAACCATAGTAGAACCATATTTAATTGATTTTAGGCATTTAATAACATCCTACATGCATTAAACCTATGCATCTTTAACTCAATCTTCCACATTTCCAAATGGAAACCCACTAACCCATGTTGTCATATTAGTTGATTGGATGACCAAATCTCCACCAAATCAATCCAAACCTCCTCTAATTAATATTAACTTATGAGGCTAAATCTTCTATATTAAACTCCTAAAAACAGCCACCCTACTCCCCACCTTGCAAATCCTGAAACTACATTCAGCCTTGGCCGTCGGAGACACCTTGTGGCGTAACGGCAGTTTCAACCCAGTTCGACCTCCTGTGACGCTCCACGAATATTCGTTGTGAATCTAAAACGACCCTCTACAATCCTATCAAACCCTCACACATCCACAATCTCTTCTAGTATCATGCCCCAGAACCAGAATACTGGAGAGCGGGGGCGAACATAGCTAGCTACGTATATTGAAATAGAATACATCTCAACTATACGGTCACGGCTGTCTAGATATGAGGGTTTACTACAAGCCAACAGTCTCTTAAGGTCAAGCCTACTGTCTCAATCTCCAGCAAATAATATAATTACAAGATGTTTGACCACCAAATATACAATAAAAGGCGTCCCAAATATACATATTAGCAGATCATGAAGCTAGTCGTACAAATGCTAGGACTAGCAAGAGTTAAGTCATACATGATCACCCTAGGATTTGTTAATCATGTTTACAACCCGTAGGCAGACAGTAAGTAAAAGTGCATCGAGCTAACAGGTGCTCGTCGGCTAAGAATAAATTTACAATAGAGTGAGCGAAACAAATTAGAAAACCCACTCGTAGTCCGGGTTCCTTCTAGTCGCCACCATCGGCTGGAGGTTCGGTAGATCCTCGGAAGCTGCTCCGAAATCTGGCCACACAAAACCAGCTGGGTCAAACCCCAGAAAGAGCAAGTGCCACAAAGGAGGCCAAGAAATAAGAACAAAAGCCAGCATATCAGAACATAAGAAAATAAAGAAAAGTACAAGTAATAAAGAACACGTCAGGGCAATAAACGACTAGGGACGTGGAACCATTCTGGAAACCAGGTTACAACCCGTAAACTAAACAAGGACCGGGGTTGTAACCCTTCGCCTGAATAGCTTCTTGTCTCTACCCAATTATTGTTGAAGCAAGTAAAACAATCATGTTCAGGATACCAAGGTACATGGACTAGACAAGACTTAGACATGGCATAGACATCATCCATTCACAAGCGGCCAAGCAAATTCTACGGCTTACTACTTTAACTAACAAGGGTTATCACAAGCCTAATTACTAACAAGATGCAATGGGAATTTCTCCCCCAAGCCCTGCAGACTATCCAGTTATCCTTCCGCGGGTTGAGAGTATGGTTGGGTATATTGCCCCGAGACAATATACCCTTAGGTGACTTAGAGGGTGCAACCTATGACAGTGCGCTGGAAATGTGCTCTACTCGTCGGCAAGCTACAAGTCCAATTAAGAGCGCCCAGATAACAGATTGCCTGTGACTAGAAATTCTCTATGAACTATAGTTTGATCTAGTCATTAGCCTAATCCATATTCAGTATAAATCCCTGACCGTGGGAACCAGGGAGTCACGTCCTAGACATGATGCAAGACAACAAGTGGCACAAGCAAGCAAGCAGGAACACCCACGGTGTCAAGTTGATTATACGAGTCAAGTTAGCTGTCGTAACAGCATCAAGTCAAGTCAAGTTACAAGTTACAAGTTATAAGTTACAAGTCAAGTCAAGTCAGGAGTGCGCCGCCACGGGCCACTATCAAGTTATCAAGGTAAATCATGTCAGGGTACTTGTTAGGAGTGCACCACAATGGGCCACTATCATGTCAGGTTGGTCATGTCAGGAGTGCACCACTACGGGTCACTGTCGTGTTAGGCTAGTTCCTTGTCATACCATGCCATGTAAAATAGTCATTGCGCAGGTGTCAGCTGCGCAGGGTGCCAAGTACGCAGGGGCACAGGGCGCAGGGGCAGATTGCGCATGAACAGACTGCGCAGGAGTGAACTGCGCAGGGGTGGATTGCGCAGAAGAAGACTGCGCAGGAGTGAACTGCGCATGGGTGGATTGCGCAGGGGTGGATTGCGCAGGAGTGAACTGCGCAGGGTGAAGTGCGCAGGAATGGTTGGCGCATGGGGTTGAGCGCAGTACACCATAGGGCAAGCTGCGCGGTCGATACTGCGCTAAAGAGCGCAGGCCGAGAGGGGCTACGCAGTCCAGCACTGCGCTAAAGAGCGCAGGCTGCAGGCTGCTACTCTAGGCCGAGAAGAACACCAAGAACACCAAGAATTCAAATTTTCATATCTTTGTCAAATCAAGCCAAATCTAGATTTTCAAAGTTCTAACTTGAGTAAAATTGAATTCTCTTCCACATGGAAGCATCAAAACCCACAAAAATCCAACAAAATATCAAAACTATGTAAATCTGAAAATAGTTAAAACCTAGATCTAGAACAATGGAGACTCCAAATCACAAAATGTCAAGTTCTAATGTTGATCACCATGGCCTAATCTAGCTAATGAACAAATAAAATATGGTTCTCATGTGGTGGCAAGGTGCACTTGCCTATGGGTGTTGGTGAGTTGTGTAGAGGAAGGAAGAGAAGGAGATGGAGAAGTAAATGAAAAATAAAGGAGAGAGAAAATTATGTGGGATTTAATGGAGGTGGGTGTGTGTTTGAGGGTGGAGCATAGGCTAAGGTGTTCCAATGCATTTAAACCAAACCAACCAATTAAACCAATTCTCCTCCACAAAATAAACTAAGCCAGGTAAAACCCAATTATGAGAACCAAAATCTGCAAGTCAAGCCAATTACAAGTACAGGCCAAAATCTGAGAAAATAAAATACAGGTCCGAAATACGTATACGCCTGATAAAATACGTATTTCGAATATGGGTGTTACAACTCTACCCACCTTAAAAGAATTCCGTCCTCGGAATTTAATCAAGGAGCTAGAGAGACAAGGACAAGTTATACTATTCACATACAAGCTATACTAAGCAGTCAATCAAACAATCATGCATGCAAGAAAGGACGGAAGGCATAAGGCATAAGGAAGACATTATACCTTACGAGTCAAACATGTAGGGATATCGCAATCGGATATCATCCTCACACTCCTACGTTGACTCACCTAGAGAGTGATGACCCCAAGCAACGCGGACTAAGCTAATAGTCTTGTTCTTAAGTATCTTCTCTCTCCGGTCCAATATAGACACGGGCCTCTCCTCATACGAAAGGTTGGTACCAACAACCAATTCCGAATGCTCTAGGATGTGGCTCGGGTCCGGAATATACCGTCGTAATTGGGACACATGGAATACATCATGCACCTCACTTAGCGACGGAGGAAGAGCAAGACGATAGGATACATCTCCTACTCGCTCCAGGATATCGAACGGCCCTATATACCTAGGACTAAGCTTTCCCCGTACGCCAAAGCGAATGACGTCGCGGTTAGGCGAGATCCTAAGGAATACATGGTCGCCGATAGCAAACTCTAGGGTCGTCGATGAGCATCGGCCCAATGCCGCTGGCGATCTTGGGCAACTCAAAGACGATCTCTGATCCTTCTGACCACTTCAACTGTCTGGCAATCATTTCTGGACCGAGCATCTGCCTCTCTCCAACATCATCCCATGCTAGCGGGGATCTGCACTTCCTACCATACAGAGCCTCGAACGGAGCCATCTGGATGCTGGCCTGGAAGCTATTATTGTACGAGAACTCCACCAGGTGCAGGTGATCTTCCCACGAACTACCGAAGTCGAGTGTGCAAGACCTCAACATGTCTTCAAGAGTCTGGATTGTGCGCTCCGACTGGCCATCTCTGCGGATGATATGCCAAACTGAACTAAAGACGAGTTTCCAAACTCTCTTGCAAGCTACGCTAAAAGTACGATATAAACCTTGAATCTCGGTTCGAGGTGATACGACGGGCACACCGTAAAGCCTGACAATCTGCCTGAGGTACATCTCTGCCAACTAAGCTGTAGATTGACCAACTCTGAAGGGAAGAAAGTGAGCCACCTTCGTGAGCCGGTCAACTATAACCCAAATAATATCTCGACCAGTTGGGGATCTAGGCAATCCAGTCACAAAATCCATGGTCACATGCTCCCACTTCCATTCTGAAATTGGCAAGGGCTGAAGAAGTCCAGCGGGCCTCTGATGTTCAGCTTTAACTTGTTGGCAAACCAAATACCGAGAGACAAACCGCGCTATCTCCCTCTTCATGCCATTCCACCAAAAATGCTGACGGATATCACGGTACATCTTTGTACCACCGGGATGAATGGAATACTGCGAACTGTGAGCCTCCGTCATGATCTCCTGTCTGATATCTCCACTGGGTACACAAGACACTTCCCATGTCGAAGTGTACTGTCTTCATGGATACATAACTATGGTCTTCTTCCTGCCTCATATTCTGTTCTGAGTCGCTAAAGCTTGGAATCTGTAGACTGCGCCATCCGGATTCTCTCAACTATGCTGGACTGAACCTGTAGACTGGCCATCAATGCCACGTTGGTAGGAAGAACCACTTCGATTCCCATCTTCTGAAGATCTGCCAATAACTCTGGTTGCGCCGTCACGAAATAAACTCCGGCTCTTCGGCTCAACGCATCTGCTACAACGTTGGCCTTCCCAGGATGATACTGCAAGTTAACATCATAATCCACAAGTAGCTCTAGCCACCTTCTCTGACGCATGTTAAGATCCTTCTGGGTGAAAACATACTTCAGGCTCTTGTGATCAGTAAATATCTCCACTCTATCTCCGTACAGGTAGTGCCGCCACAACTTAAGTGCAAACACTACTGCTACCAGTTCCAAGTCGTGGGTCGGGTAATTCTTCTCATGATCACGAAGTTGACGTGATGCATAAGATATTACCTTCCCATGCTGCATCAAGACACATCCCAATCCTCTGCCTGAAGCGTCGTAATAAACTGTGAATCCTCCGGTCCCATCTGGAAGTGTGAGAATGGAAGCCGTTATCAAACCTCGCTTCAACTTCTCAAATGATTCCTAACACTCTGCTGTCTAAGCAAACTGTATATCCTTGCGGGTCAACTGGGTCATCGGCGCTGAAATCTTTACAAAATCTAAAACAAGAATCACCGGTAGTAGCCGGCCAATCCAAGGAAACTGCGAACTTCTGCAACTGTGCTGGGCACTGGCCATGTCTCAATGGTCACGATCTTCTGGGGATCCACTTCTACGCCTCCTCTGGTGATGATATGACCCAAGTATGAAATGCGATCGAGCCAGAACTCGCATTTACTAAACTTGGCATACAACTGGTGCTCCGTGAGAATCTGGAGGACGATTCTGAGATGCTGCTCATGCTCCGCCTCACTTTTGCTGTAGACCAGGATATCATCCAAGAACATAATCACAAACTGATCCAAGTAAGGCATGAAAATACGATTCATGAGGTCCATGAATACTGCCGGTGCATTGGTCGCTCCAAAGGGCATAACAAGGAACTCCCAATGCCCATACCTCGATCGAAAAGCTGTCTTCGGGATGTCCTGCTCTCTGACTCTGATCTGGTGGTATCCTGACCGCAAGTAAATCTTCAAAAATACTGACGCCCCTTTGAGTTGATCAAACAAGTCATCTATCCTCGGGAGAGGGTATCTGTTCTTGATTGTCACTGAGTTCAAGGTACGATAATCGACACACAATCTGGACGTACCATCCTTCTTTTTTACAAGAAGCATCGGGGCTCCCCAAGGCGATCCACTTGCACGAATGAATCCCTTGGTCCTGAGTTCTTCAATCATCTTGTACAATTTTCAACTCTGAAGGCGCCATCATGTAGACTCGCTCTGATACTGGTGCTGTCCCGGGGATCAAGTCTATAGTGAACTCGATCTCCCGCTCTGGCGGCATCCCTGGAAGCTCTTCTGGGAAGACATCTGGAAACTCTTCAACTATCCTGGGCAACTGCACTGCTGCTACTGCCATCCGCAATACTGGAGAAGATGGCTCCACCGCGCCTCTGGAAAAGAAAAACTCTGGCTCGCCTGGAATGCTGAAAACAACTCTGCCAACATGGCAGTCTATCCTAGCATACTGGTTCCTCAACCAATCTATGCCTAAGACTACATCATAGTCTGCCATAGGGAATTCTATAAATCTAGCGGGGAACTCTATACCGCTAACTACGATCCGACACGAGGAAAACACTCGATCTACTCCCACAAGACCATTACCAGTAAGTATATTGAGCCTTACTGATAATGATTCGGGCTCCAATCCTATCCGTGTCGCGAATCGTGCAGACATGAATGAATGCGATACACCAGAATCAAATAATACTGATGCTGGAAAGGAGTTGACGAGAATAGTACCAGCCACTACCTCACCTGGTGCAACTTCTTCTTCCATAGCCATCATCATGGCCTGACCTCTAGCTGCGGGTCCCCTCTGCTGGAAACCTCTCTGCCTGCTCTACACTGGAGCCTGGGCACACTACTGCTGGAATGCCTGGGCCTGAGGCAACAATGGCCTCGGGTACTGCTGCTGCTGCTAGGTGCTGGTCCCCTAACCGATGGACTGGTTAGGTTGGAAGAGGACGAACTACCCTATTCGGGCAGGCTCCTATCTTGTGATCTGTCGCTCCACAAGCCAGGCACAATCCTTGCGCCCTAAGACAATCTGCCACTACATGGCCTGGCTTCCCGCAATGAGAACATGCCATCGCGGAAGTCTGCTTCTGCTTCTGCTGCTGTGGGTACGTCGGGGTTGAATGCTGAACCGACGTCACTGAGGCCGCCCCCTCGGGGTTCCAATGGTCAAACTTCTAGCTGCTGGGGCTGGAGCTGATGATTGCTGCATCTGACTGTGGGACCGCTTCCTACCTCCGGTCCTATCCACGATCCGCTGGGAGGTATACTCATGCCTCCTAGCCGCTCTCAATAGTGCATCGAACGTCTGGTGCTCGAACTGCTCGACTGCCAACAAGATCTCCAAATACAGTCCCTGCTGGAACCGCTGGGCCCTATCAAACTTGGTTGCCACCAAGGTGGGGGCAAACCTACTGAGTCTAGAAAACTCAGTCGCATAACCGTCGACTGTTCTGCCTCCTTGCTTCAAGTTGGTAAATCTGGTCTGCAAGTCGTACCGAGCCACAGCATCGAAATACTTCGTCTGGAATCTCTCTCTAAATACTGCCCAAGCATGGGTGCCACTAATCCCATGGCCTGAGTCACACACCAACTGCGAGCTAAGTCCAACAACTGCAGGCGTACCACCGCCACTTTCTCATTCTCAGGTGTCCTAGCTGCTTCCAGAACCACCTCGGTATCCTGAAGCCAAGCGTCCGCGACAATCGCATCTTCGCTGCCGTCGAAGAATAGAGGGTTCAGGCGCTTGAAGCTGTTGGCCGCGCTGTTCCCTGGATGACCGCCTCTGGTCAAAGCATCTGCTACTGTCTGGTGCAAGGCGTCTCCTCTGCGATCTTGAGAAGTTATCAAGGCCCTGATGAGACCTACCAAGGTGCCATCATCTGGTTCGGCAGGTTGAACGGGCTGAACTGGGGGCTCTCCTCCAGAAGGTATAACTCTGGAGGCTACTCCGGAGTGCTGGGCTTGATCTCCAGGTTGCTGCTGGTCCACAGGAGGTGCTCTACCTTGCTGATCGGCGGGGTCAGGTACAGTGTCGCTGAAGAAGATGACACAGGGAAACAATAAGGAAGGACCATGACAGATCAACGATACAAGCATGTGATCAGGGCAAGAATTTCAGGGATTTGAAAATACGGGCGGAGATCAAGGACGAATACTGATTGAGACATCTATTAGGTAAACCCTCACATTTCTTGATTGACAAGACCTGCATGGGCCACCACTTAAACCATGTCACGCCCCAGAACCAGAATACTGGAGAGCGGGGGCGAACATAGCCAGCTACGTATATTGAAATAGAATACATCTCAACTATACCGTCACGGCTGTCTAGATATGAGGGTTTACTACAAGCCAACAGTCTCTTAAGGTCAAGCCTACTGTCTCAATCTCCAGCAAATAATATAATTACAAGATGTTTGACCACCAAATATACAATAAAAGGCGTCCCAATATTACATATCAGCTGATTATGAAGCTAGTCATACAAAATGCTAGGACTAGCAAGAGTTAAGTCATACATGATCAACCCTAGGATTTGTTAATCATATTTACAGCCCGTAGGCAGACAGTAAGTAAAAGTGCATCGAGCTAACAGGTGCTCGTCGGCTAAACGCCTCAAAAGAATAAATTTACAATAGAGTGAGCGAAACAAAATAGAAAACCCACTCGTAGCCCGGGTTCCTTCTAGTCGCCACCATCAGGCTGGAGGTTCGGTAGATCCTCGGGAGCTGCTCCAAAATTTGGCCACACAAAACCAGCTGGGTCAAACCCCAGAAAGAGCAAGTGCCACAAAGGAGGCCACGAAATAAGAACAAAAGCCAGCATATCAGAACATAAGAAAATGAAAGAAAAGTACAAGTAATAAGAACACGTCAGGGCAATAAACGACTAGGGACGTGGAACCATTCTGGAAACCAGGTTACAACCCGTAAACTAAACAAGGACCGGGGTTGTAACCCTTCGCCTGAATAGCTTCTTGTCTCTACCCAATTATTGTTGAAGCAATAAAATAATCATGTTCAGGAGTACCAGGGTACAGGGACTAGACAAGACTTAGACAGGGCATAGACATCATCCATTCACAAGCGGCCAAGCAAATTCTACGGCTTACTACTTTAACTAACTAGGGTTATCACAAGCCTAATTACTAACAAGATGCAATAAGAATTTCTCCGTCCCAAGCCCTGCAGACCATCCAGTATCCTTTCGTGGGTTGAGAGTACGGTTGGGTACATTGCCCCGGAGACAATATACCCTTAGGTGACTTAGAGGGTGCAACACATGACAGTGCGCTGGAAATGTGCTCTACTCGTCGGCAAGCTACAAGTCCAATTAAGAGCGCCCAGATAACGAGATTGCCTGTGACAGGAAATTCTCCATGAACTATAGTTTGATCTAGTCATTAGCCTAATCCATATTCAGTATAAATCCCTGACCGTGGGAACCAGGGAGTCACGTCCTAGACATGATGCAAGATAAGACAAGTGGATTGCACAAGCAAGCAAGCAGGAAAACCCACGGTATCAAGTTGATTATACGAGTCAAGTTAGCTGTCGCAACAGCATCAAGTCAAGTCAAGTTACAAGTTACAAGTTACAAGTTACAAGTCAAGTCAAGTCAAGTCAGGAGTGCGCCGCCACGGGCCACTATCAAGTTATCAAGGTAATCATGTCAGGGTACTTGTTAGGAGTGCGCCACGACGGGCCACTATCATGTCAGGTTGGTCATGTCAGGAGTGCACCACTATGGGTCACTGTCGTGTTAGGCTAGTTCCTTGTCATACCATGCCATGTAAAATATATAATAAACTATCAATGTACAGGGCTATATAAGAGCCAAGCTTAAGGAAAATAAAACCAAATCTACATGATTGGACAGATTGCACAAGGGGTCAGGGAGTTGGATTGCACATGTGTCAGCTGCGCAGGGTGCCAAGTGCGCAGGGGCACAGGACGCAGGTGCAGATTGCACATGAACAGACTGCGCAGGAGTGAACTGCGCAGGGGTGGATTACGCAGGAGCAGACTGCGCAGGAGTGAACTGCGCACGGGTGGATTGGGCAGGGGTGGATTGCGCAGGAGTGAACTGCGCAGGGTGAAGTGCGCAGGAATGGTTGGCGCATGGGGCTGAGCGCAGTACACCATAGGGCAAGCTGCACGGTCGGCACTGCGCTAAAGAGCGCAGGCCGAGAGGGGCTACGCAGTCCAGCACTGCGCTAAAGAGCGCAGGCTGCAGGCTGCTACTCTAGGCCGAGAAGAACACCAAGAATTCAAATTTTATATCTTTGTCAAATCAAAGCCAAATCTAGATTTTCAAAGTTCTAACTTGAGTAAAATTGAATTCTCTTCCACATGGAAGCATCAAAACCCACAAAAATCCAACAAAATAGATCAAAACCATGTAAATTAGAAATAGTTAAAACCTAGATCTAGAACAATGGAGACTCCAAATCACAAAATGTCAAGTTCTAATGTTGATCACCATGGCCTAATCTAGCTAATGAACAAATAAAATATGGTTCTCATGTGGTGGCAAGGTGCACTTGCCTATGGGTGTGGTGACTTGTGTAGAGGAAGGAAGAAGAAGAGATGGAGAAGTAAATGAAAAAAAGGAGAGAGAAAGTTATGTGGGATTTAATGGAGGTGGGTGTGTTGTGTTGAGGGTGGAGCATAGGCTAAGGTGTTCCAATGCATTTAAACCAAACCAACCAATTAAACCAATTCTCCTCCACAAAATAAACCAAGCTAGGTAAAACCCAATTACGAGAACCAAAATCTGCAAGTCAAGCCAATTACAAGTACAGGCCAAAATCTGAGAAAATAAAATACAAGTCCGAAATATGTATACGCCTGATAAAATACGTATTTCGAATATGGGTGTTACATCTAGTACACCAAAATATTTCTACAAGTAAGCCTATTCCAGCAGCACAATTCTGTACGAACTAACAGGTTTGTCATCTTCTAAAATAGGTTTTAAATACTCTTTAACATCTATTTCACCTAAAACCAAATCTAAAGGATAGACCTACAGTCTTCTATGATTTTTAATCCATATTTTACACCGTTCCACTCCGTTTGCCCGTGGTGTCCGTTGTACTGAAACATGTCCAGAATTGACCAATTTCGGTGCGGTGACTTTTTCGACGACTTCGAACCCCGTTTGATCTCAAAAAAACCTTCCTAAGGTCACTAACATCTACATCTACCATCTAGAAGCTTCAATCAATTTTTGGTATTTTCTTAAAGATTCCAAACTCATCTATTTGATTCAATCAATTTTCGGACACCGACACACCGATCAAAACTCATCTATTTGATTCCAAACTTTCGTAGGATCTAGATATGATATAAATGTGATAAATTTAAATAAAATCAAATTTTATCTTAATTATTCTGATTTATTCTAGAATAAATAGTTTTTTATATTTTTCCATGATTTTTGCTTCTGAATTGAAATTATATGTGGCATGTTGTGTTGATACTTAAATATAGTAATTTGGTATATTTTCTAAAAGATATTTATAAATATATATTCAGAATTTAATATCAATATTTTCTAAAATTTAAAGTACATATTTATGATATAATATTATTTTACTATTATAACTTATTGCTATATGTGGTAGAATACTAGTGTATTTTGTGACTAGTTATTCTAAATAAGGTAAGTATATAGATATGGTAAGTCTTGTGATGATATTTATTAGTTTATTTTATACTTTTAGGGGATCGTGATCAGTCGATTGCAGCAATTGGAGCCAGACCGATATTCTATACTTTTGCTGTTAATCCAGGCAAGATACCTTGCCTTTGTTTACTGTTTAAATTATGCTTTCTATTTTTGTTCTTTTTGTTGATTACAGTTATAGTATTGTGCGTCCAAGTTTGACTTAGGTGCCATCGATGTTGTCATCAATGACTTGTGGGTGCGTGTGTTGACTTAGAGTTAGTGGACATACCTTTAGTGGTGAAGTTATTGATATAACTTCTATGGCCTTGACACATATTACTGTACGACACCTTGAGTGATATTTCATATGCATAAGTTGTGCATTGACTAGCCATTGGTGCATTGACTTATTGGATAGTTAGATTGTGTCTAGGTAGGATGACTTTGTAATGAGATATGGTTTGTCCGAGTCATGGACATGAGTTGTGCAAGTCCATGGCGGAGAAGACCACCAGAAGACGTATGGGATTACCTTATTAGATTCTGTAATCTTCGGAGGAGATTGCGGGATCGTTAGCCTTATAGATAGGTTCATAGTTGTCTGTGTGATTCTTTGCTCATAGATATCGGCTTGTGATCCGACGTCGGCCTGTGATCTGGTGTCATATCCTTATTACCCACCATACGTCCAAAGTTATCTTTACTATGCATTCACATAGCCATGGGACATTGTCTTGTCATGGAATAGTGTGCCACCCTTATCCTTGTCTGGTTATAGTTGTGGTCTACTGTTTCGATAATGGGCTATTGGACCATGTTTTGATCTAGGTTATTTACTTATATTTATTCAGTTTACATTGGCATTTTTTTTTATCTTGTTACGTCCCTCTGAGGACCTGGTTCTTTTTCAGATCCGGATGAGCATTTGTATCCCACTGTCTATGGACCAAGGATTAAGACAGGTTATGTTGAAGACGTAGAGGTGTTGCCCGAGGAGTTTCCATGAGCTTAGAGGATACTTCAGTTAGAGCCTTGAGCATTATTATCTAGCTAGCCGATGTTCTGGCTGGTTGTCTTTTATTTCAGTACTTCTTTATTTATCATTGTATTTCTTTTCCATGGATATTTCTATCAGTGTATATTTTTACAGACAGATCATTTGTATTGGATATTCAATTCTTGTTATATTTTATTTCAGTTCATTCGTTATATCTATGTCTGTGTTATTGTTGCTTGATTCTATGGATGAGATTATAGTATTATAGAGATTATAGATTTTCTTGTGACTGTGTAGTTTAGGTACAGCATACTACGACTGGAGTAAGTCCAGTAAATTGGGAAGCTTATTCTAGTTCATACAGCTAGTATGCTCATGTCTTAGTTCCTAAGTATTTTAAAACTGGGGCGTGACATATTTTTTTGATGGCCCATGCAGGTCTAGTTTGTCTCTTTGGTTATATTATTGCACCAATGTGAGCCTGCAATTAGGATTAAGGAGTATTAGGAATCTCATCCACTTGTTGAAATATCGCCTTTGAAATCCAAAATTTACCTCTCTCATCATGCATCATGATTGTTTCCGTATTGTCCTCATGAAGGTTTTATTTTGTAGAAAGATAAATCTATGCAGTGGATGCATAGTTAATGGAGTCGACCCGACCAACGATGCCATTCCTAGAAATGGAAGAACTCGAGTTACAATCGAGGACCAGACCCCAGGGCAGTTTCTGGCACACCCGACAACCCATGTGGCAGTCCCACCATCCCTGCAGCAGGAGGGACAGACTTTGCAGACTCAGACACAGCAGAATGATCATTTGCCTCCACCACCTCATTTTTCGTCATAGATGTCGCATGGAGCATATCTACAGCAACCGACTTATGGACCGATGCCTCAGATGCCCCAACCGGATGGCCAGAACCAGATGTTTTAATTCTTTCAAACCATGATGCAACAACAGATGCAACAGATAGAGGCCATGAGAGAGAGCTTGATGATGATCTTGGAGAGGCAGACAGTACTAGCACCTGTATCTGTACCTGTACTGGCACCCGCTCAGCCAGTAGGTACGATTAAGGGCTATTGGCAGATGAACCTGAAGCTATTTGATGGCAAGGAGACGCCAAAGGAGATCACCGAGTGGATAATCAGCACCCAGAAGCGTTTAGATGCTTCGTAGCTGCCAAAAGACTTATGGATGACGGCCGTGAGGACTCAAATTGAAGGAAATACATATCACTGGTGGGAGTAGATCGAGCGAGACATCGACAGAGGTCGGACTTGGGAGCAATTCTTGGAATATTTCAAGGCAAATACTTTCCCACTACAGTTCGAGATGCTCTCTATGATCAGTTTGTCCATCTCAAGCAGGAGAATATGATCGTAGATGAGTGATGTTGAAATTAGTCATCTTAGTAGGTTCGATACCATTCTGATACCAAACGAAGTGGAGAAGGTACGAAGGTTTCATCATGGATTGACGAAAGAGCTCCAGAGGTATTCTACATCGTAACCCAGAGTTTCGTATGTCAAGGTGTTAGCAGAAGCCTATATCCAGGAGGCTATCAAAAATACCCAGACTCAGTGCTTCCGAAGCGCCCTACTACCGCAACTGCACCAGCCAAAGAGAAGCAAAAAAACCCATCCGACCGCTAGGAGGACTTCTTCAGCAGAAAGTCACCCTGTATCTAGCATAGGAACTCCTAACTTGTCACTACTATGGCAAGAAGGGACATGTTCAAAAAGACTACAGAAGAATACTAGGGCAGTGTCTGATATGTGGATCTGATCAACCCCGAGCCAAGGAGTATCCACAGCATCGGGACGAATTTGGTTGCAGATACTACAGCGACCAATACCTCAAAGACCTAGGCCAGACATTCTAGCAATTGAAGCGTTGCCACCCCCAATACCAGCAGGACACCAGAGAGGACCATCTTTGCCACCACAGGAGGCCCAGTTCCAGAGAGCCATATAGCAGGAAGGAGCGCAGACACATGGTCAGTCTACGCTATCGCACCACTTAGAGTGCTACCTACGGGTGCCTATTGCATGTAACATTGCTATAATTATTTTGTTTGAATACCTTAGTATTATCTATAGTATATAGCCATGTATAGAATAGTTATTTCACCCTTGTCTAAGAATTAAAAAATTCTTATTTGGATAAGATAGGAATTTATGTTTAATAGGACTAGGTAAATAACTTAGGTCAGTAAAATCCTATAGATATTTCCTATAGTGTCTGGTAGAATAGAAGCAGTAGGGAGATTACCAAATATCAGGGATGATTAGCCGATCATAAGCTTGATTAATTGTGATATATTCCATCTATTAGCAGCCGAGGGATATGGACTGTCATAGTGCAGGGTTCACCCCTTGTCCTAGTTTGGTTGTAGGGTTAAGCTATTGTGCTATGATTGCCTATGAACCAAAGTTGCCACACAGAGTTCTTAGCCAAAACCTAGCCGTAGGATGTATTTCTACCCCGATGCAATATAGAATCTATTTTCCTTGTTTGATATAGTGTTTTCATATTACTTTAATGATAGGATATATGTCTATGTATATATTAAACATATAGTATGACCACTTAGAATCCATTAGTATTAGCATCCTCTACGAATCTTATATGGTTAGTTTTCTTATACTAAGCTTGTCTCTAATTTCGAGGACAAAATTCTTTTAGGTGGGTAGTTTGTAAGCACTACTAAAATCTGTCAAATCAGCGACGCCGGAGGACGTCGCTAAATAGGGCAAATACGTCGCTAAATCCAATTGGCGACGTATTTAGCGACGTTTCGACGTAGTCGCGATTTACATAGTCGCTAAATACCAGGACGTCGCAATACGTTGCTATTGCGACGATAATTAGCGACGCAGACGCATCGCTAATTTAGCGGACTACAACTGACGTACAGCAACTGCATTTACCGACGTCGACTAGCAACGTTTTAGCGACGTTCCATACATCTTTGCTGACCTAGCATGTCAGGAAATTGGCGACGTTCTGCGATATTGATACGGCGCTATATTACCGACACGTAGCGAAGTTTAGCGATGTCTTAGTTAGCGACGTTTAGTGACGATCAGCGACGTGGTGACACATATTTAGCGACGTTCCGATACTTAATTAGCGACGTGTATATTCATCGCTGGACGTTGCTAAACGTCGCTGAACGTCACTAAATTTGGTAAAAAAAATATTTTAAAAAAATACAGCATTTGCAGCAGCACCTACAGCAGTATTTCCCTGGGTTCGCCGACCCTTTCGGTGGAACACTCAACACTGGCTGATCAGGAGGAGCACCACGAACACAAAGTATCAAACAATACGAACCGCATATGAAACACAATCTCGAACACATATGAAACACAATTACGAACACATATGAAACACAATCACGTCACTCAATACAGATATGTAAAAATTTCAACAATAGTGTCAACAATATGAAACACAATAAGAATGTATGTAGAAACACATAAAAGACCCAACAATGGGCCATTATACAACAATAATATGTCGACTACGGCTGATCAGGAGGAGCATTACCACTCCTGGAAAGAAGATAAGCATATTGCTCCTGTGTAAGAACCACCGACGACGATAAAGGATGAGGCAATATAACCGCTGTAGATGGAGGCAGTGTAACCGCTGGAGAAGGAGGCAGTATAACCGCTGGAGATGGGTGCATCCGCGCCTCCTCTAGGCTAGTAGTCTGGCGCTGCATTGCTCCATGCAACCGCTATCCTAGTAATGATGCCGTGAATGGACTCCTGCGTCTCCTGTACGTCCCTCACGGTGCGCTCGAGCTCGTCAAAGCGTGCGGTGACCGACGCAGCGTCCCCTTGCGCCTGAGACCTTGGCTGCTCAGAAATCCTGTAGGAACGAAATCGTAAAGCAGAATACTCTAGAGGGGGGTGAATAGCGTATGCAGCGGAATATTGCTAATTAAAACTCGTTAGTAGTTAGATCACAGATATAATAATTACAAAATAAATAACAATAATGAAAAGAGAGATCAGAAGACAAACGCAAACACAGATATTTATACTGGTTGCCCTCTTGTGAGGACTAGTCCAGTCGGAAGAACTCTAGCTTCCAGTTGAATCCACTATTGGAAAATTCTGCAAGTTTTCATACGAAGTCCTTGCAACTTCTATAGACGCGAGCTTTGATATGAAGAACTCGACCAACTTTAATTGTGAAGAGTTAATCTTCAATCAAGCCTCTGATTATAATCGCTCTGAAACTTCTAGACCGTACCGTACTGGCAAATCGACTAGAGGATTGTAACTGGCTTGGGATTTGAAAATGGAAGCTTTTTAGAACTCTTTGGAAGAAAACGTAAGCTTTAGAAGAGAAGAGATGAAAGTGAATTAGTGTGTTAAAATAATCAAAATTTTTCTCTATTTATAGTTTTTCAAAGACAGAACTCTGACAGAATTCGGGCAGAATTCGGACAGAACTCTTTGTAACAAACCACAACTGAAGGGAGACCAAGTTCAAAATCAAACGTTCATATAACGTTCAACTTGGCCGAACTCTGGCCGAGTTCTGTCAGGGTTTGGTCAGTTGATTTTGTGAAAAATAATTTTTGGCTTTTTGAAAATCCTGCAGAAGCTTTTTGTAAAACAGATGTTTTTCAAAAACATAGGTCATTTTAGAAAGATAGGTCTGTTTTGAAAAATATTTTCGGATAGCCTATTTGCCAGTACGACTTGGTGTACAATGTATTCCTAGACTCAATAAAAATGAAAAATTACATTGCTTTAAGGAAATACAATCTTGAGTGGCAAAAAGCTTCGGTCTTGAACTGAGTAGATATCCATCTTTAATCAGTATCCAAAACGTTGTAAGTAAACATCTAAATTGATTCATATATCGAGACAGAGTTTGTTCAATTATTAAAATTAGGTTTGACCATGACCAATAGGCCAACAAACTCTTCATTTTTGATAATTGATAAACCGTGCCAATATAACATCTTGGTTTTGATCAATTCAAGAGAATACTGAATGAATCAAGATAAAATGGAAAATTTGCTCATAACCTGTATCCATGAAGATGTTAGATCTTATTTCTCTCCCGTTGTCACTTAGCAAAATAATTGCAAAAGAGAAAGCTCCCCCGCAATAAATGCATAAGTAACAAGCAGTGAAGAAACACAATAAAAATAATAAAAAACATTCATCACAGGCATGGTATAAACATTTATAAGATAAACAGAAATGGTATAAACAACACAGGCATGGTATTTGTCACAGGCAGTTTATATGGAAGTATAAAGAAAGTAATGCTATAAGAAAGCTAAAACAAATAAAGTGCTGAATAATAAACTAAACTGATGCCAAACTGAGGCATAAAACATGTCTATCAAATGTCTCAAATCATATCCAAAATAAATACTGATAATATCTTGGAATATCGGAGCATTTCCAAGTAAACATAAGACAAAGTCACCAGTCTCAAAAAGTAATATCTCAAAAATCATCATCATCCTCATCATCATCAGCTGCAGTACCAACATGTCCAGATAGACCAGCTCCAGAAGTATGTAAAGTAACACCAGAAGTACGATACCAATCGTATACGTTTCTTGGCTGGAACAGAGAGTGGACCACCTCATCATCAATGCGGTAGCCAGATACAGAAGGGTCTCGAGGAAGAGAGCTAGCAGAGTGACCCGTCTGTACAAATCTCAGATCGGCAAAGGAGTTGGCAATAGCCTGGAACTGAGTCACGTCACGGAACTCATGTTCCCTGGAGGTGTCAACGAAGAATGTCTACAGATCTGATAGATGCTGGTGAATACCCTCAAAATCATAGGGTAAAACTGAGGAGGACCAGGTGCTGTAGGAGCAGGTACAGTAGGTACAGGTGCAGGAGGTGGAGAAGCAGTGGCAATGCTACGACGAGAAAGATTGAGGAACTTGGAACTTGGGCTCAGGGTCCAGAGCACAAGTGGATAAGTCAATATCAAATCTCTAAAATGCGTGGGATGATCATCGCATAAGAGAGGTTGCGGTCTCTTCCGCGATATCTACCCATCATCTGAATGATAGTCTTAGGGGCAGAAAAAGAAATCCCCTTAAGAATGTGATATAAAACAGAAAGCTCGAGTGCAGTGACATCATCTTTTGAAGTAAATTTTGGAAGTGGAGTGGAATAGATGATGTGATGTAATTCGTAGTTAAACAAGTTCAAGTTATTGGCCTTGAACTTTCCAGGATGAGCACGTACGGGCGCACAAAGCTCATTCTTGAAACTAACAAGTGTCGTATCATCGGGAAAATCAAAATCAGTGATGTCATCGAGCGGGGCACCTTCGTTTGGAAGTCCAAGGATTTCCGCTAGCGATTCATCATTGAACTCGATATCTATCCCTCCGACACGAGTTCTCGCGGTAAAAGTGTCTAACACGAAATTACAGTAAAATAGTCTAATGGCATTAGTAGCTATAGAAAATTGTAAAGTAGCAAAGTGATGAAACCCTAATGCCTCAAAGTAGGGACGGTGGTCAGGAAATACAGTCCACTTGATCGGAGATCCGGTACATATAGTACGCATAATAAAGTTGGCATACCAAAGTAATGCTTGGTCGGGAGTTTTGAAATAAAACTCATCCGATGCACCATCATCCGATTGGACCGGAGAAAAGAGAAAATCTGTATGCGGATTAGAAGACGATGCCTCTTCACTGGCATGGGTCTTCTTCCTTTTGAAAGGATTGAATCCCTTTGGCATTATATCCCAAAAAAAACTAGAAACCTAAATAATTTGAAAGTGGAGGAGAGAAGGAATTATACCTTCTGAGAATCAGGTATGCTGAAGAGAATGCCATTCTCCGCACGAATCCAAAGTTTGGACGAAGATCTCTACGTAGATTGGAAGAAGGAAGGTGGAGAAGAACTAGGGTTTTCGGGCGCTGCTGCTGCTATTGATGTGGTTTTGGAAGGGTTGGAGAAGATTGAGGCCTCGGGTTTGACTGATATACATATACCCAGCCGAACTCTGGCCGAATTCGGACCAAACTCGGGCCTAATTCGCCAAGGGTTCTCTTCGCTATAAAAAATTTGTGTTGTGGGCCACATCTTTTTCAACAATTCATTTCAAATATTTAATTCAAAGTTTAGTAATTTTAAATCTCAATAATATAATTAATATTATTTTATAAATTAATATTCTTTACTCAGCGTCTGTTTCAGATTAGTTGTAGGAGTACTGTCCCCTAACGGAGGTTCACCGGGGAACTCTTAAATATCGCTTCGCTTCGACCATAGTCGTGGTGACAGACAGACTCTTTTTAGGCTTGTCTCGAAAATAGTTATTGAGTATTGAATAAATTATTAATATTATTGATATCTAAAATTTCTAATTCTCGACGTAAATAATTGAAACGATCTTCCGCTAGAGATTTTGTGAGTATGTCAGCTAATTGATTCTGTGTCTATGTATACAAGGTCTATATCTCCATTTTGTTGATGATCTCTAAGAAATTGATGTCGAATCTCGATATGTTTGGTACGAGAGTGACATACTGAATTCTTAGTCAAATTAATAAAACTAGTATTATCACAGAAAATAGGTATGTGTGTAAAATGCAATCCATAGTCTTCTAAAGTTTGCTTCATCCATAAAATTTGTGCACAACAACATCCTGCGGTGATATATTCAGCCTCGATTGTTGATAATGTGACAGAATTTTGCTTTTTGCTAAACCAAGAGACTAGAGCTTTTTCTAGGAAATGACATGTACCGCTGGTACTTTTTTTATCTACTTTGCATCCGACAAAATCTGCATCAGAATAACCGGTTAGGTCGAATAACGTGGTTTTGGGATACCATAAGCTGACAGAAGAAGTGCCTTTAAGGTATCGGAAGACACGCTTAACTGCGCACAGATGTGATTCCTTCAGATTGGCGTGAAAACGTGCACACAAGCAAACACTAAACATAATGTCTGGTCGACTAGCAGTTAAATACAGTAAGCTACAAATCATACCTCGATACTTACGTATGTCTACGGGTTTGCCTTGTTTATCAATATCAAGCTTGGTTGAAGTTGCCATTGGAGTGCTAAGTGGCTTGACTGCTTCCAGGTCAAACTTTTTAATAGATCCTTTGTGTACTTTGCTTGATTTATGAACGTCCCATTGTTGGTTTGTTTGATTTGCAGTCCGAGAAAGAATTTTAGCTCTCCCATCATGCTCATCTCAAACTCATTCTGTATACACTTTAAAAATTCTTGGCAAAAAGATTCATCAGTAGATTCAAAAATAATATCATCTACATAGACTTGAATCAAAAGAATATTGTTATTCAAAGATTTATAAAAATGTAGTGTCAACATTTTCCTTTGAAAAATTGTTATCAAGTAGAAAAGAGCTTAAACGATCGTACCAAGCACGAGGGGCTTGTTTCAAATCGTATAAGGCTTTCTGCAACTTGAAAACATAATCAGGATTTTTGAAATCAGTAAAACTGTGAGGTTGAGCTACATAAACTTCTTCTTTTATAAAACTATTCAAAAATGTGCTTTTGACATCCATTTGAAATAACTTAAAATTATGAAAACATACAAATGCACATAACATGCGAATGGATTCTAATCTCGCAACTAGGACATAAGTCTCATCGTAGTCGATACCTACTTCTTGATTGTATCCTTGAGCTACGAGTCGAGCCTTATTACGAGTCACTAAACCATTCTCGTTCAGTTTATTTTGGAATACCCAACGGGTGCAATGACCGGATGATCAATGGGCCTGGGAACAAGTTCCCAAACTTGATTCCGTTCGAATTGGTTTAATTCCTCTTGCATAGCATCTAACCAAAAATTATCACTACATGCTTCTTCAATATTTTTGGGTTCAAGCTGTGAAATAAAAGCAACACAAGCTATATCTTTACTAGAGGAACGAGTACTTACACCTTTGGTAATCTCACCAATTACCAAGTCCTTTGGATGATCTGCCAAGAATCTTATCTCTTTTGGCGTATCCTCAGGATTGCTAGTTTTGGCTTCTTTGCTTGAAGACTTAGCTGGTGCTTGGTGTAAAGGTTCTGCATCTTTGTGTGAAGGTTTTACAGTAGCTGTACTTGGTGTGATTACGTCTTCATTATCGTCATCGTCTAAGTGTTGATTTAGCTCATCAAACTTGACATTGATTGATTCTTCGATGATCATGGTTCTTTTGTTGAAGACTCTGTATCCTTCGTTCTTTGCTGCATAACCTAAAAATATACCTTCATCGGCATTTTCATCAAATTTACTCAGATTGTCTTTAGTATTAAGAATAAAGCATTTACAACCAAAAATCTTGAAATAAGAAACAGTGGGTGTTCTATAAAACCATAGTTCATAGGGTGTCTTCTTCGATATAGGTCGAATTAGAACCCTATTGAGAATATAGCACGCTGTATTGACAGCTTCAGCCCAAAAGTATCTGGGTAGACTAAACTGGTTTAACATTACTCTAGCCATTTCAGATAGAGTCCTGTTCTTACGTTCCACAACTCCATTTTGTTGTGGAGTCCTAGGGCAAGAGAATTCATGCAAATAATCGTGTGTGTCACAAAATTGCTTGAATTCTGCATTCTCAAATTCGTCACCATGATCACTACGAATGCGAGTAATCATGAACCTTTTTTCATTCTGTACTTTCTTGCAAATGGTGACGAATTCTGATAATGCATCGTTCTTGCGTGCAAGAAATATACCCATGTATATCTAGAGAAATCATCTATATTGAAAATGCATATAACTTACCACTTAGACTAGTAATTCTACTTGGTCCAAAATCCATATGCAACAGTTGTAAAGGTCTAGTGGTACTTACAGCGTTCTTAGATTTAAATGCGGATCGGATAGCTTTGTTCTTTTTACATTCACTACATACCGTATCCTTCTTGAAAGATATGTCCGGTAACCGCGTACCAACTTTTTTGTAGATAGTCTTGAAATTGTATCCATGTTTGTATGACCGAGTCTCATATGCCATAGTTGACTCTCAATGCTTTTGGCCATCAAACATCTACCTGCTTTGTTAGCATCTTCTAACAAATAGAAAACATATATGTTGTCTTCCCTGATACCTTCAAAGATAGTACTACCAGTTGAACTATCAATTATAGTACACTTGTCTTTGACGAAGTTAATGCCATAACCGTGATCAGCTAAATGGCTTATGCTGAGCAGATTATGTTTTAACTCGGTAACTAGACAGACATCTTTAATCACAGGATAGGGAGCCTTACCAATGTCACCGATACCGATTATGTACCCTCTTAAATTATTACCGAAGGAGACGTATCCTTCTTTATTCTTTTTCGACAGTGTTACGAATAATGAAGCATCACCGGTCATGTGCCGTGAGAAACCGGTGTCGAGGATCTATTTGCTCCTAGCATGTGAAGGGCGTTCCACCTACAAAATAATTTGCAGATGAAACTCTTGGTATCCATTTCTTGTAGGGTCCGGACTGGTTAGTTTTTGGTATCCATGCATAAATATTTAAATCTACTAACTTTCTAATTCTACATGCAGAGGATATATGACCAATAAGGCCACAATAATGACATTTTGCATGTTGAGTGTTAAAAGTTGTGTGAGGTGAATGATTGGTAGGTTTTAGTTTTCTAGCATAGAAGAATGCAAGCCTATTAGTCTTCTTGGGCATAGGTTTGGTATGGTTTGGTCTGACAGTGTTTGGTTTGGACGTGTTCTGATGATTCGGTAACTGACACGTGTTAGAATAGGAAGCAGCAACTTCAGGCCGTTTTCCTAAACTAATTTCCAACTTTTTGGAAGTGTCATATATCTAGTGTGGTCAGATGTAAGTGTTTCTATTCTGACTTGTGCACACTAGAGACTCTTTCTCTCCTTAGATAGGTCTTCCTTTAGCTGGATGATGGTTTGGTCTTTTTCTTCGGATAACTTAATAGTCTCGTGTAACAACAACTTCATAGATGAAAGCTCACCAGACTCAATTGAAAAGTCATTATTTTTAACATGATCTAGTTGGTCAGTAAGTCTTCTTATTTTACCTTTGTACTCTTTGAGTACCTTCTAAGAGGTTTTTATTTACTACGCAGTTTCCTGTAATCATTTAACAGGTCACTGAGAGCCTCTCCTAGTTGCTCAAAGGTGAAATCATCATAAGGATCAAATAGAGGATTAGTGATTACCTGATCGCAAGCCATCAAGCATACATTTGCAGCGTCATCTAATTGTTCGACTTCTGAATCGCTGGCTTCACTTTCATGCCATATGCTTGTGTTGGCGTACTTCCTTGATGTAGACTTCTTCAGGTAGCCTTTGTCATATTTGCTACTTTTTCTTGTTGATGATGATGCTGTTGGACAATCTTTCTTCATGTGTCCTTTCTTCTTGCATCTGTAGCAAATAGGATCTTCCTCGTTGTTGTTGCTGTTTCTATCTTTTGTTCTCCTGTTAAATCTCATAAACTTCTTGAATTTTCTTACCAGAAGAGCTTGATCTTTATAGTCAGAGTCGCTGTCGTCAGAATCGTCTTCTACAGTTCTTCTATGTTGAGCTTTGAGAGCGATCGACTTTTCTGACTTCTTCTTTGGTGTAGCATCTTCAAAGTCTTGAAGTTCTAACTCGTGAGTGAGTAGCTTACCCATGAGTGTTTCCAGAGACATTGTTGAGAAGTCGTTTCCTTCAATGATTGCTGTAGCCTTTGGAATCCAGTTCTTTGTGAGAGCTCGTAGAAGTTTGCGAATCTTTTCATGGTTACTGTATTCTTTGCCTAATGAAGACAAAGGATTTACAATATCCAGGAATCTCGTAAACATCTGAGTGACTGATTCACTTGGCTTCATTTTGAATGCCTCGTACTCCTTAGTAAGTCTGCTGATCTTTGACTCCTTGACTTGTGTTGTTCCTTCGTGGGTTACTTCGAGAAATTTCCATACTTTATTTGATGTTGTGCAAGTAGACACCCTGTTAAACTCAGTTCTGTCTAAAGCACAAAATAAAGCGTTAATAGCACGTGCGTCAAGACTGGCCTTTTTCTTTTCATCCTTTGTATATTTGTCATGGGGTTTTTCAACTAAACTCCATCAAATTAATACAAGGAGGCTTTTTGTAGCCATCAACAACTACAGACCATAAGTTAAAATCAAAAGATTTTAGGAAGAAACTCATACGTGTTTTCCAATATGTAGTTTGTGCCGTCAAACAGTGGAGGTCTGTTTGTGGCTTGGCCTTCACTTATGAATTTCACAGTTGCCATGTGTAATTCTATGATCTATATAACAATTAAAAAAAATAACTGAATATAGCTATAATTTTACCTTGCTTTACCTGTATAACCCACTCTGATACCAATTGTAGGAACGAAATCGTAAAGCAGAATCTAGAGGGGGGTGAATAGAGTATGCAGCAGAATATTGCTAATTAAACTCGTTAGCAGTTAGATCACAGATATAATAATCACAAAATAAATAACTATAATAAAAAGAGAGATCAGAAGGCAAACGCAAACACAGAGATTTATACTGGTTTCCCCCTTGTGAGGACTAGTCCAGTCGGAAGAACTCTAGCTTCCAGTTGAATCCACTATTAGAAAATTCCACAAGTTTTCATACGAAGTCCTTGCAACTTTTACAGATGCGACCTTTGATACGAAGAACTCGACCAACTTCAATTGTGAAGAGTCAATCTTCAATCAAGCCTCTGATTACAATCGCTCTGAAACTTCTAGATCGTACCGCACTGGTAAATCGACTAGAGGATTGTAACTGGCTTAGGATTTGAAAATGGAAGCTTTTAGAACTCTTTGAAAAAAAACGTAAGCTTTAGAAGAAAGAGATGAAAGTGAATCGGTGTGTTAAAATGATCGAAATCCTTCTCTATTTATAGTTTTTCCAAAGACAGAACTCTGACAGAATTCGGGCAGAATTCGGAAAGAACTCTTTGTAACAAACCGCAACTGAAGGGAGACCAAGTTCAAAATCAAACGTTCACATAATGTTCAACTTAGCCAAACTCTGGCCGAACTCTGGCTGAGTTCTGTCAGGATTTGGTCAGTTGATTTTGTGAAAAATAATTTTTGGCTTTTTAAAAATCCTTCAGAAGCTTTTTGTAAAATAGATATTTTTCAAAACATAGCATTTTAGAAAGATAGGTCTGTTTTGAAAAACGTTTTTGGATAGCCTATTTGCCAGTACGACTTGGTGTACAATGTATTCCTAAACTCAAAAAAATAAAAATTACATTGCTTTAAGAAAATACAATCTTGAGTGGCAAACAGCTTCGGTCTTGAACTGAGTAGACATCCATCTTTGATCAGTGTCCAAATGTCGTAAGTAAACATCTGAATTGATTCGTATATCGAGACAGAGTTTGTTCAATTATTAAAATTAGGTTTGACCATGACCAATGGGCCAACACTCCTCAGCATATCGTCGCGCTGCTCAGCAATCTGGCGGGCAATGGTATCCTCGACTCAGGAGGACTCGGCCTGTGAGGGCTGTGAATGCGCACTAGCAAGGGAGCACTGTATGCCTGCGTCGTAACTAATGCGCTGTAGGACCCCGTACTGTAGTACGTACCTCTATGAAGACCACCAATGGCGGTCTTCCAGAGCTCGTCCTCCGACTAAGGTGGAGAGGGCTGCGATGTACCAACCCCTCCCTCTGTAGGTGCACTAGCACTCGCACGCTCACGTAGCCTAATAAACTCGTCCTAGAAATCATTGTGCATCTCTATAAATTAGTACTTACCTAAATTAGCCTAATAAACGTCTAAAGTATTTAATTATTATTAACTATATGGTTATCTGTATATTCTTCCAGATATGTTAAAATTAATGAAATCTAAATTAGTACTTACATAGCTCTGAGTAGCCCGGTCGTCGATGAGCTTTCCATCCTTCCGATGGTGGCCAGGAAGACGGTCACCATGTTTGCGTTCTCACCCCTCTGTACCTGCGTGTTTGTTATATTTTATTCTTTATTAAAATAGAAAATTATATACTCCCACTATCAATAAAATCTTATATATTGTAATAAATTACATATCAGATGACGAAAACTTCGTATTAGAAATCGATCCACCATACCACTTTCCAGCCCTCGTCCTAGCCGCCTTCGCCTTCTCCGACCGCTCTCTGTACCGGGGCTCGTCAAATCGAGCCTTCATCGCGATCCACTGGTCAGGTGTGATCCAACCAGCAATCTGCTTTTCGGAGCGCTGACGAGCTTTCTAATCGTCAATTGCATCACGAATCAGCTTGGTGGCGACGGCAGAAAACTGCCTCTCAATCTGCTCGGCCCGTGTGGTGGATAAAAATAAGTCCTCTACAAGAATTATAAATTAAAATAATAAGTTCTAAAAAAGCTTAAAATTATATATCATACTAAATTAACTATCTTTAATTACCTTGAAGTGGGAAAACCAGAATGCATTCCTCTCTTCCGAGGCATCCGAGTATTGATCCACGGACCCCCAAAGTTGGACCTCAGAAAGGAGCCCAACGCTCTCTGTACTGACGAGGGACGATATCAGTACAACGATAATTATATTCATGAATATATATAATATATATAATATATATATATATATTTAACTTACTTCGTAGGACCGTCGGCCCAAATCTCCATCCTCGTCTCGTCCTGAGGTGCGTATGGAGGGTCGCTCTGGTATGGATCCGCACGGGTGGGAGTAGGGTCTACCTCCTCCACCTGCTCTCCACCCTCCATGTTGCCGTCAGCGGTAGGAAGGCTGGGGGAAGGAGTATCAGCATGCCTGGAACTGCTCGTCCCAGGTGTACTGCCCCCCGGACCTGCGACCGTATGGTACAATGGAGTGCTCGGGTAAAACGATGGTCCGGAGCCATCCTCTGGTAACGGAGCTCTCTGTCCACCTAAGGACACGGCTCGTCCTGACCTATCTTCGCGTCGTCCTGCTATGCCTCTGCGTCATCCTGCCATGCTGATAATAACATATGATTAAAAATATAAATAAATACAATGACAGTTTAGAAATATCTGCATACATTGGAGTTCATAATTTAAGTTTACAAAAATCTGAATACTAATAGAAATGATCACAGTTCATAATTTAAGATTACAGAAATATGAATACATTAAAATCACTGTTTCTCAATGATCCTCTGAAAATTCATCTTCTTCGTTTGCCTCCTCCTCCTCAACGATATATTTCACATGCTTAACGACCACAAGTTTTATGTTCTTCAACGATATATTTCGCATGCTTAGTTGCCAAATGTGGGGACGAATGGCTCAGAACACAACCCAAAATTCATTCTAGCATACATTAGTTTGAATCATCTATGTTCTGTACATATGGTGTAGTATATGTTCTTATCGAATCTAGTATCTGAAGGATGTAACAGAATCAAGATGAACCCACATAATGTAATACTAAGACTCATCTACTACTAAAAGATATAGTGATAGGTTGTCGTATCATCATTGCCGAGGGATGGATGTCGGAGGACAGTCAACTTTATCTACGGCTACATAGTTTCTGCCTCGCCGGTCGAATGGTTGCAGGGACTATGTCCTGATCATGATGTCGTATCGTAGATTAATGCAAATTTCATATAGCAAATGTCATACATAGATTTTCTGCCTCGCTAGTCGAATGGCAGATAAAAAGGTTATATTCGATTTTTTTGACAAGTGTGAGAACGGATGGCTCAGAACACAAGCCAAATTCATTCTAGCATACATTATGTGAATCATCTATGTTCTGTACATATGGTATAGTATAGTTCTTATCGAATCTAGTATCTGAAGGATGTAACAGAATCAATAAGATGACCCAAAAAATGTAATACTATGACATTATCTACTACTAAAGATGTAGTGATAGGTTGTCGTATCATCATTGCCAAGGGATGGAGATCGAAGGACAGTCAACTTTATCTTCGGCTACTAGTTTCTGCCTCGCCAGTCGAATGGCTGTAGGGACTATGTCCTGATCACGATGTCGTACCGTAGATTAATACAAATTTCTTATAGCAAATGTCGTACATAGATTTCTGCCTCGCCAGTCGAATGGCTGCAAGGATAGTGTCTGGCTGGTACATATAATTTACAATCAGATTAATGGACAGTTACTTCTAAACCCAGATACACCCCTCACGTAGAAACTATAATTCAAAATTAGACCCCAATGGAGATGGCCTACTGTCCTCACATAGCTTATGACACACTCAAACTCACTGGACTGAATAATTCTATTGGTTTGCCAACTGAACAATATGTTAGTATAGGATTTCTATGACTGATACATATAAAACTATGGCTGTTGTTTATTATCTACAAAAAATATTTTGGGCTCAGAGTACTGCCATATTCCAGCTCGTCCATGTGTTTGAAAGTTGTATTATAAACACATTATACATATATTGATCGTTTTCTTAATATTGTCATTCATGCTAGTTTTCCGTAGTACTACTATATTCTAGATATGCATATTGTCATTATAGTAAAGTTCATATTCTTTCTACGCCCACTCTTTTCCTTCTTTACTTAATGTTACCATCACCACCGACTTTCGTGATATACGCGGACATAACAGTATAACTTCCAGGGGATGTCTATCCATCTCCTTGTTTTCTTCTGATAGTTTAAACTGATCCATAATACTTGAACCGGAAATTGGGATCTCATTCTCATAAGTACTAAAGCTTGGAAGTAAAAATAGTTGAATAAAGTCCCTTAAAATTTGAAGTAATCTTGTTGGTATAACATGTTGATTGACAACCAACTCCATATAACTTTCAATATATGTACTACATTTTTTCTATGCCAGCCAGCAAATCACAATTAACAACAATATCTTTTGAAATCACCAACACTACCAATGATTCAAAACAAGTCTAAAAGAATAATGAAATCAATAATATAGTTCCAGCTCTAAATTTCAACAGAGCCAAGAGAGGAATCAATACATAGGATCATTTAAGCCAATAATAATATAGAGATCCACGAATGAACAACAATCCAAATATAGAAAGCCAATACTCAACAAACCGATACAACAAACAGGAGAAGAAAAGGGCCATAAATTTGGGAAAACCTGATAAAGAGCTACCGAGGAGAAGGGGGCACCTGAGGAAGGTGCGAAGAGGAGAGAGAGAGGGGAACATAAAACAGTACCCTATAGAGAGAGAGGAGAGAGAGAGGGGGGCTACGTGTCACGACCCGCACCCAGTGAAGGCACGAGAAGTGAAGTACGCCCATCCTACGCCGCAGTATCGGCGGTAGAACGCTGTCCTGAGTCACAGTATATAATACAGTCTAGAATATGCTCCGAATGGAGAATAAATAATAAGTAACTCAATCACAACACTAAGATGGAATAGAAGAATAAACTCAAGAGAGTCACAGATATAAATAAAGTCTAGTGTAACCACCAGAACAAATCTCAGTACAACTCATAATGTCTCAATAAAGACAATAAAATACTAGTCTCAGCTAGACTATGGACAAGTCCTCAGCGACTGCTGGATCCTCCTGAGGGTCTACGTCACCAGTGTCATCTAAGCTAATGCCATAATAAGTAGGGCATACTCTCATCATCACCTGTAAAATTTTAAAATGCCCAATCAGGACGGAACGAACACATATCTCTCACACAGTTCATATCAGGATTGGACATATAAAGCAAGCTATAGAAAATTATACATGAAACGCTGTAAAGAAAATCAACAAGAGAGAGAATATCAAAACTAGATATGACTATGATAAATAGACAAATGTACTATCTAAGTAATTTTAGAGCATAAATTGGTTATGTAAACAGTTAGGTTGCACATGGATAAACTATGGGTTGCACATGGATACCTACTGGGGATAATGATCACATAACCAACTACACTCCCCTGCCCCCAATCAATACACAAGGATCAAGACATGATATATTATTGCACATGGATAACAACTACTTTATACATGTAGCTAATATGGTCATGAGTGTACATGAATAACATATGATGTACATGGATAATATGAATACATGGAGTACATGATGAACACGATAAGTACATGAACATGATATACTCGATGTATCCGAGGGATAACATCGCATGAAAAGATCCATAGGTACTAATCCGTGTGAATCGTGTCAGCATCATATACTAGTCTATACAAGAGAACATATCCAAACAGTATGAAAAGATCATAGAACGTACTCGCCTGGCAACTGAACTGCTGATGATGAAGTGTAGCTAACTGGGGAATATAAACCTATTTAAAGTATACACATGTCACAACCAAGTCTAAAATATCAAAGGAAGTAGCTACAATGCAAGACTACATGCTTCTAGGTCCCTTTTGGTCAAATAACCCTTAGTCACTCTGGTCAAACCTGGTCAAATGCTGGTCAAACCTGGTCAAACATTGGTCACTAGTCCGTATACTAATTTTTAGGTTATACACAAATTCTAGGTCATTCGGAGTTCGTTTCAGTCGATTTGGATCAGTTTGACCCAAAGTTGACTTTTTCAACTTGGTCAACTTGTCGGCCAATTCGCTAAACTAGGCTCAAAATGACAAACCAATCTGTCCTAGGACTCCTATGGTTACAACCACAACTATGATCTACTCTAAGATGGGTTCTCAAGCATACTAACTATACACATATAGGTATATATACTACATCACATGTATTCACAACACAAGCCTACTCTTATTTCTAACAAATGGTTGTGTGTGTGTGTGTGTGTGATACCTGTAGTTACTGAAGTGAGTCAAACTGAGATTAAAACATCAAAACACAACCATGGTATGCCTCATTTTAATATACTCTTATATACATATAAACAAATAGGAAAACTATATATATATATATATATATATATATATATTTTATATATATATATATATAATTATATATATATATTATATATATATATCTATATATATATATATATATATTATATATATATATATAGTTTAAAAATATAAACAAATAGGAAAACTATATAATATAAAAAAAAAAAAAAATATAAACAAAATAGGAAAACTATATATATATATATTAGATTATATATATATATATATATAATAATATATATATATATATAATATAATATATATATATATATATATAGATATATATATTTATTATATATA
>JANAVB010036991.1:0-103830 GCA_029216955.1 Iris pallida | reverse complement strand
CTCGACCCCCGTACGACGAACGTTGGGATGTGTTTAGGAAATCTGTGCTCGATGTTTAGAAATTGGAGTGATGCGAGCTTGGATAGAAAACCCCGTACTATCAACTTGGTTTGACCTTAGGATGGGGTCAGTGTTGATATTGTTGTTTGGGAACTATGATTCCAATACTGACGGATTGACTATAGCCTAAAATATAGCCTAGCGGTTAGGCAGACGTTCTGGTGCGGAGCGATAGGAATTGTGGAGGCACCACTCGTGAGACTCGGTTGACATGCATGTATATCAAGGACGCTTGAATGCGTGCACGATCCGACTCGAGTGGTGGTGGCGGGATTCGCTATCACGAGGCTTGGTTGAAATACATGTATTTTGGGGACGCCTAAGATATGTGCACCATCCATACTAAGTGATACGTTGAATTCAAGTGAGATTTGAGGAACGGGGAAGTGTCGAGGATTTTATATCGTAAGCTTGGAAGAAAGGATTGAGGGTAGCACGAGCGTGGCTCGGATTTGAGGGAACGCATAGGAGAAGTGTGCGCGAGAGTCGTTGAACGTTCGAGTGGTAAGTCAAAGAGTAAGTACTCAGTTAGTTTCGAGGATAAAACTTTTTTTGAGTGGTGTATGATGTATTGCCCCGTCCCGCTCAGTCAATCGGAGGAATCGAAACGCCGACGGCATTCGGCCTTAGCCTTGCAACGGCTGCTGGAAGACATCGCTCGGTCGAGACGACCGCTCGCTCAGGTGGGGTAGTTTCGGTGAACTTGCCTCATCTTAGCCTTCACATAATAAATCGTGTATTTTCAACTTGCACAATAGGCTTGATAATAAAAGAGACGAATCCACATAGCTAAGGGAATAATCCCGACGGGTCGAAATGAGTTAGAATATGGAAAAAGGTCCAACGGTCGGCTTAGAGTTGGTGCACGACGTGCTTTGAAAATGACACTCGGTCCTTCGTCCCGTGGCTTGGGAGAAGAAAAGTTAGTCTTCGGTGCAAAAGCTAAGAGTTAGCCTAAGTCATAGGCGTCGCCCGTGTAAATGCTTGATAAAGCATGCACGCTTCCACTGCGCAAGGCTTGGCATAGCCTTTGCTCGTCTCTCAGGTTAAGTTGTAGGCTTGAGTAAGTTAGGCAAAGTTATGCTGGTCGACCTAAGTCATTCCAAGTGCTGTCCTACTCATTCTGCGGTTGTCAGGTTAAATAGTTCCACGATCCCAAGGCCTGTCATATAAAGTATGACTTAGGCAATAGCGTTGCGTAGATCGGAAGTCGGCTTAAGGTACGGTGCACGGACTTAGTGTCTAGGGCATGAACCACGGTTGATTGAATGAGTTTTGGAGAACGGATTATTGAATAGGCATTGAATGAATGAAATGATATGGTAACATAGAAAGAATGCTCGCGACCGTGGGTCGTCGAGGGGTCTCAAATGATAGAAGGTTTGTTATTGGTTTTGAAAGAGATGATAACACTGAAAGTACAATGACTGTGTGAGACGTCAGTTTGAGTGAAGGGTCTTGCATGGTCATTGGACAACTTATCGATAAGGTAGAGTTTTCTGGCACGGCATCCCGTGGCGCCACGGGACCGATGTGGCCTAAGGAAACACGGTGGTAGCTGTGCTGGCTCGACAGCACCGGGTCAGTCGGGAACTTCCAGGGGGCTAGCTACCTTGCGCTGGAAGGGTCCCGGCTGACCGTAAGCTACGTGTCCAGGTATAGCTTGTTATGCTAATGACCCCATATAGATGAGACGGCATGGGCGGCGATCCGCGTATATGCCTTTAGACTGAGTCGAGTATTAGAAGAAGTGAATCAAGAGTCGAGTCGAATGCGTGCTCGGTCAGAAGACAATATTTGGGCCTAAGATTTGGCTGCAACGAAGAAACCGTGCTTCGGTACGAGATGTGGCATCGAGTCCTATGTTGTCGGCATATAAGTTGTACGGTTATGGTTGAGTTGTTTGAGTTTAAGTCAGGAAACCACCGCAAGCCAAAGTTGGTAGAGTAACCCTTAATTCACAAGTGGGTGGGTCAGTTGGTGATCAAAGTAGCAAGGGCCGTGAGGCGGCGATATGATCGAGTCTCATTGAGTTGCGAGGCACGGCCTCAACAAGGGTTTGTAGCAAGGTCACATGGAAGTGGAGCCTCGTTGCGTAGTTGCGTCTCTAATTTCAAGCCGTAAGGCAAACACGACTCGATAGGTTAACGTTATTGGCACGAGAAGGGTCTTGAGGCAAGGTATGAGTTAACGTTGTCGTTGCAAGCACGAGATGGTCTAGAGACACAGAACCGGCCAAGACGTCGGTCCTAAAACTGATCCTAAGACAAGACTAGAAAGACAATTGATAAGAAGTGACTATGTTGTACAAAGTAAATCAAACGTGTTGGGTTTGTATGGGTGGGCGAGGAGCTCATTCCACCAGTACAGTTGAGTACTGACACCCATATAGTTTTTATGTGCAGGTACAGGTAGAAGCTCGTGGCGCGGAGCTCGCTTGGATGCGTCGAGGCACGGAGTTCCTTGGCGATTTGAAGCGTGCGGCCGCATGGAGTAAAGACTTATACGGGACATAATGTATGGACGTCGCCTTCCGAAGCTTCCGATGCCTCAAGCAAATGTACTTTGAGAGATGAGAGAGAGCTGAGTGATTGTAATGTGAGATGAGTGGATTTGAGTGATTGTAGTCTTGGCCTTGCGCCCCATTGTAACCTTGTTCCAATATCAATAAAAGAGCTTCTTTGAATAACTTGTATTTTATTCTAAATTTCTGCTGCATGTTCAATATCTCTGTATGGGACTTCTGTGGGACGACCCCGTCGCAGCCGCTGAAATCGGCCGCTATGGAACCCGCCTTGCACGAGCGCAATCTAGGCTCGTGCGGCATCACGCCTTAGCGAGGACGATCGCTGCTACGGGAGCGGGGCGTGACACAGCGTCTGGAGGACCCTCAACTAGCACTTCAGTATTGAGCCGGGGGGGTCGCTTCCATGATCTTGCGATCTCATGGGGTTCAGCCTCTCACGGCCACCAGATCGTCGCAGCGGCCGCCACGTGGACGATTTGGAAGAATCACAACAAGGCTAGATATGAAGGTCACCAATACTCGGCAGACCAGCTAACTCGAGAAGTCTTCTGCCAATGTCGCAAACGGAGCAACTTGTGCTCACACAGTCCGAGAGCATTCTGGTCCTTGCTTCACCACTTCCCCTAGGCGTTCTGGAGTTCCCCCCTCTTCTTTCATTTCGGTGGTATACTTGTATAATCGTTCTTTTTTGACTTGTATACATTTCAGGTTTTCGGCTTTGAGCCTTGATTAATAAAAAGAGGGAGTTTTCTTAATATATATATATATATATATCTATATTATATATATATATATATATATATATATATATATATATATATATAACTTCTTATATCATTGATAGATATTAGTGTATATATAGTGTATATATGTATACATAATAATATGTAAGTTTGTCTCAGATTTAGCTTACCAGCAGCCCTCACACAACACACACACATACTCTCGTCCCCCTTTCCAATATATATATATATATATATATATATATATATATATATATATATATATATGAATAAAAAAATACATATACATATATATATGAACAAATAAGGAATATTATTAATGTATCAGGCACAAAATGCTGAAGCCTATACAAGTAAGCGTGCCGAGCGCAGAAACAACAAAAGGGAAAGGACCAACACCGCACGCCAACAGGCGCTACAAACTAAGATAGGAGAGATCCTGCCAAAACCGGTCCGAGGAGTGGGAGCATCGGTGCCGTCTTTTAAGAATTTGACGGCACACTTCGCTGATAAGTTGTGCCGGGTTGTAAAGGCGACCTTCATACCTAAATTTGTTCTAGTTCTTCTAGAGGACCCAGATGCCAGCGGCAGCGGCGATCTGGTGACAATGGGACTCGTCCCAGTTAAGTAGGAGATTATTGAGGCCCTCGGCCCGGTGTCTCTTCCCGCTGTGCTGAGCAAGAGCTTGCCATATTTAATATGCAAGATCACAGGAGAGCAGGATGTGCTCAGCAGTTTCTGTTCGGTGATCTTTGCAGCAGTGGCCGCTAGATGCAAGGCTAAATCCGATGGTGGTTAGGGAGTCATCGGTCGGGAGCTTCTTATGCTGAGCACGACAGATCAGGAAAGACCACTTGATGGAGATGCAAGATTGCCAAAAAGGAGCCGTCAGCGGGGATGGCACACCTACGCCCCCTACCTCGCGCCTGGCGGAGGTCTTGGTGAAGGAGCCCCCGATATTGGGGGCCCAAATCAAGGCGTCTGGAAGATCGTTGATCCTGACATCCGTGGCTACTAGCTCCATCGTCGCCTCTGGCCCGATCAAGTCTCTGACCCGTTCCTATCTCCAACCCAATATAGCATCCCAGAGATCCCGGATGATGCAGTTAGGGGTGGCGTTTGAGGACAGATGGTAAACCACTTTACCAATCCACCGTTCATAGGATGGCTTAGAGAGACCATTACCCAGCCGCAAGCGAATAAATAGTTCGGTAAGGTGGCGACCGTGCAGTATATGACGCCAGGATACAGAAGAACGACTGTTGGCTACCACCATCGCTGGATGGGAATGTTGAAAGTATCTGACTTTCATGAACTGCGTCCAGATAGAGTTGTGCGATCTAATTTTCTACCATAGTTTCATAGAATAGGCGTCCGCAATGTGCGCTAATTTGATGAAACCAACCCCCCTCGTCCGTAGGTTTGGCCATCGTGTCCCAGCTGGCCTAGTGGTGTTTGTCCTTGCCGTCATGATGACCCCAAAAGAAGTTGGCAAAAAGAGCCTCCAGGGAAGATAGGACTTTCTGGGGTGGAGAGCAGACGGCCAGGGTGTAAATGGGGATGGAGGACAGGACGTGCTTGATCAGGATCAACTTGCCGCCCGGGGATAGAGTAGCGTTGTGCCATCCCTCGATCTTCATCCAAATCTTGTTGACGAGCCCTTCGTAGATACCCGAGTTATTCCTGCCGTAAACCAGTGGGCAACCCAGGTAGGTGAAAGGTGGGTAAGCGGTGGAGAAGGAGGTAAGATTGGTGAGTGTGGCCGAGTGGCTCCTGTCGGCTTTGTGGTGGGTATAAATGACTCTTTCCCCGGTTGAAACATTGACCGGAACATATGGTGTAATTATCCAGGACATTGCTTACCACCTCTACAGATCCGACATCGCCGGAAGAGAAGATGAGGATGTCGTCGGCGTAGCCCAGGTGGGTGATAAGCGGGCAGCCCGCGGTGGTATGGAAGTGCTGGAGTCTGGGGATGTCTACCATGCCATTGAGATTTCTGCTGAGAGCTTCTACTGCGATAATGAAGATGGTAGAAGATAGGGGTCCCCCTGCCGGACACCTCGGCTAGATGTGAAGAAACCGTCCGCATGCCGTTGACGACTGTGGAGAATCAAGAGTTGCTGATGGATCTGTATATGATGTCAATCCAAGTTTCGGAAACCCCGAAGGCCTTGAGCACCCAAATCATGAATTGCCAGTCCAAACGATGGTAGGCCTTCTCCATATCAAGCTTGATGGCGATGTCTCCCCCTGGATGGGAATTTCATGCAAGTAATCATCTCCTGGGCCAGAAGGATGTTGTCAGTGAGATTCCGACCCGGGACAAAACCGCTTTGACCTTCGGATATAATCTTGGAAAGGATGTGGGCCATACGGGTGGCAATAATTTTGGATATAATTATATTGGCGAAAGTGCATAAGCTAATTGGTCTGAAGTCTTTGAAGGTCTCCAGGTTATCTTTTTTGGGGATTAAGATAAGGTCGGCTCGGGATAGATCTTTAGGATAGCATGCTCCTTGAAAGAAAGTTGTAGCAGCTACGATCACGTCGTTCTAAACGATGTTCCAACAGGAAATAAAGAAAACCCCCGAGAAGCTGTCTGGTCCTGGGGCGTTGTGTTCGTCAAAGGCCCAGACCGCCGTCCTAACTTCATCCGCAGAGGGAGGGGTTAATAGTCGTTCATTATCCTGATCTTCGATTAAAGGGGGGACCTTAGCCAGGAAGAGCTCATCCTTGACTACGTCTTTTTTAGTAAAAAGTTTAGAGTAGAAGTTGGCGGCAGCCGCCTGGATGTTCTACTGGTCTTTAAGTAAGGTATCGTTGTCGTCATAGATTTGATGAAGGGTGAGTTGATGCCTGCGTCCCCTTAGGTAGGTATGGAATAAGGCGGAGTTGTTGTTGCCCTCGGTGTCCCATATTAATCTGGCTTTCTGTTTTCAAAATTCTGTCTCCACTTTCAGGCGGGATTTAAGGATAGCCTTGTTCAGGTTAAGCATAGCACGACTTTTAGGGGAGCAATCCGTGGCCAGCCTAATCTTCGTACGAGTGATATTATCCTCTGCTGCCTTAGTTTCTTGGAAGATATTACCAAAAGCGAGTTTGCTCCAAGATGTGAGGGCTTTCCTAGCAGCCTTAACTTGACTGCCATTCTAATAAGGGGGTCTGGATTGTTTGCTAAATTCCAGGCGGAAGCAACAATGTTCTAGAATTTGGGGTGATGTCTCAAGAAGTCCAGAAATCTTAATGGTTTTTTAATCCGGTTGGAGTTGCTGCTGATCTCAATAAGAAGGGGGCGTGGTCGGATTCTGGGGAGTTAAGGTAGAAAAGGTTCGAGATGAGATTCATATCAGCCCACTGCCTGTCGACCAGAGCACGATCCAGGCGAGAGTATTGGCGACGATCTCCTTCTTGCATATTGCACCAGGTGAAGGAGTTGCCGGAGTAGGAGAGGGGGTACAGGTGAGCCTGAAAAATGAAGGAGTTAAAGTCATTCATGGCTGGTTGGTGGGGAGGGCGGCCCCCAATTTTTCGTCAGAGCTCACGATCGTGTTAAAATCCCTAAGGCATAGCCACGGGAGGATGTTGAGGGAGGAATAGGTTTCCATAAGGGTGTTCCAGATCTGCTTGCGCTCGACGAAATCACAGCTTTCGTGGACCGCAGAAATCAGGGAGTGGAAGGGGAGAGTGGGTTGTTCCACCCAGCAGGAAAACGCTTGGTCAGAGTCAAGGATGGTACCGAAGAGACATTCGTCGGAGAAGGGGATCCAGATGTCGTGGCACCCAGCGATGGTGTTCGGGAATCTGGGCTGAAGTTGGATGGATTTGAGTTTTCTTTAGGGGATTATTGGCTTGATGATAATGATAATATCGATCCGATGGATCTTGATAAGGGATATTAATCTTCTCATGGTTGGTTTGTTGGCCAGCCCTCTAATATTCCATGTTAGGATGTTAAGCATTGGCGATATTGCGATTTGAGAGTGGGGTTGAGCTTTGAGGCTGACCGTACGGTCATGATCGAGAGCTTTTTTCGAGATTCTTTTTCTTCTTGTTTTGTTAGGTTTTGGAGGCCCCATAGGAAATAGCAGGGGTGACTGTCGTCGCTTCATGGCGGCATGATGCCTATGAGCCGGTGACGATTCCCTGATGATTGTTGAGTTCTGTCTTAATTTTGGCCAGGGCGCTGAGGGGGTTGTTAGGGTTGAGAAATCCGGCTACCTGAGCTTGCTGGATCCTGGCCTCGTAATCTTGGTCTAAAGACTGTGCGGCCTCGGCCGGGGGGGAGGTGGTAGTGGGTGATTGGCCTGGATCAGGGAGGATAATCAGTGCCAGCCTATTCTCTCCATCTGAACTAGGTTCGGCGACTGTAGATCCGTCGACTATCTCACATTTTTCAATAGGAGGGGACTTCTCTCGGAGGAAGATGGGCTATTCTTCGACCTCTGAAGGGGAGTTGAGTATATCGAATCTGTTGAGGAGGATGATGTATGTTTGTTTGTTGTGAGCCTTAGGACTATTTGTCGTTGCGGGATCACGGGGGCTGGGGGAGCAGTTGCTATCTGCAAAGTAGGAGTGGGAGTTTGGGAGGGGTAATAAGGGGCCTGGGGTGGGGAGATGGGTCGCCCTCAGAGATTGAGTTTTTCGCGTAGCTTTTTTTCTGAGCTTCGGGTGGGCTTATAACAATGCTTCGAGAGGTGGCCTTTGATCTGGCAGTGCTTGCAGAAGTTAATACTGTTGTCGTATTCAAGTTTCTGGAGGTATGTCCGTCCCCCTAGCTCGAGCTGAATGTGCGTGGGGGGTCGGAGGATAGATCGATCTCTACGCAGATCTTGGCGTAGTTGCCTTTGGAGAGATTGCGAGATTCTTCGACTTTGGCTACCAGTGTCCCGAAGGAACTGAATATTCTCTTGAGGGCTGCAGGGACGAAGCAGACCAGGGGGAGGTACGGCAAGGTAATCCACGTCGAGATAATCTTGGAGTCGATATTAGGGGTAAAGTTGGGAGACCATTTGGCGATCTTCACATTGAGGGGTCCGATGTTGGTGGTGCCCTTGGCCCATACCAAGGAGCAGTCCCGATCGGAGGAGAGGTGGAGGAGGAGGTATTTTGAGTCCAACGGGGCGACCTTATATGCTGATGAGAGACCCCATCCTGCGATGGCCTCTTTAGCATAAGGTAATTTAGGGCATCCAGACTAAAATTTCAGCACGAAGGTCTTCGAGAAGGACACAGATAGCGAGAAAATTTTATCGGAAGAGAACGACACTCTGATGGTAGTGCCTTCGAGAAGGGATGAGAATTCGATCTCCGAAAGTTCGATATCCTTCTATGTATTAGGCGGCTGTACGACTCTATCCGGTCGCAATACCTCCGCGTAAGAAGGCGGTTGTGTGTGGCCTGTAGGGGGTGGGTCGATCTGCCCGGACGGAGAAAGATTGTGGGTTGGGGCAGTAACAGATCTACCCGACTGCATCTGTCGCTACACTGGTCCCCCTGGATTAGGAGCCCTGACGCTTCGAAGAGGGCTGGATGCTCTACCTCTGAGCGTTGGAGCAAGGTACGCAGGATCGGTTGGGGCACATGTGCTTGGCCCTGCCCCCGGGGCCGGAGTTGGGGTGCATGGAGGCTTGAAGTCAGCTGGGGCGCATAACCAGCCGTGAAGGGGAGCGATAGGACGCGGAGAGGTGACCCGGGTGCATACTTAGACACGGAAGTGGAGGATGGATGCTCCAACACAGAAGGGGGTGGCGCCTACGCAAGCGTCGATGGGGGAGACGCATATGCACTTCGGTCGGGCGCATGGGACCCTGGGAGGAGGGGCGCATACTCCCCCACAGGGAAGGAAGGCGATATGCACGGTTAAGCAATGGGGGCGCATGGCTCCCACGAGTGGGAGGTGGCGCATAGCTGGGTGGGGGATTCGAATTTTCAAAGTTCATATTCGAATCCCACGGGGAAGGCCCGAAAGCCGAAGCTTCATCGTCCTCGAAGTGCCTTTGGGCGGGAGGGTGGGGACCGCACTATGCCGGCTGGGCCGGGGGCCACCTACGAGGGGAGACGAGGCCAAAGGGGGGCGGATGGGGCGGAACACCTCCGTGCGCGGTAAGAGCAGCGACAAGGAGGGAAGGGGATCCGTCGGCGACAGGAGAGAGGGCCGGTGCGGTGGGCTGGGCCGAGGGCGGCTACTGTAACTTCCGAGCGATGCCGACGGAGGGGAAACTGACCAAAGCGAGCTGTGCTGGGGTCCAAGCCGGGGGCGGTACGAAGATCCCATGCGCATGACTGCTGACGGCGTTCCGACGGCGGGGGAGGTATGGGTGCGGCGAGAGAAGGGCCACCTGGGCTAGGCGGTTCCGACCGCGTCACTGGAGGCGAACATCGGGGGACGCCGGTGCCGAGCGGGTCGGAGCTCCAGGTGGGATGCTGGGGGAGGGGAGAAGGGGGAGAACTCGAGCAAGCATTGGAACTTTTATACACCATTACACAGGTATATAATAGAATATATATATATATATATATATTGTCACGACCCGCACCCTAGCGAGGGAACGAGCACGTGGTTACGTCCAGCCTACGCCACAGAATCGGCGGTAGAACGCTGTAACGCTGTATATAGGGTCTGTAAATACTACGACTAAAATAGATAAATGTACCTGTACAGTATATACACTCCGAATGGAGGTGACATAGCAATACAGTCTCAATCACATATATCAAAAACTAAGGTCGATAGCATAGAACAGAGATACGATAGATAAAACAGGAAACGAGTCCAAAATCCACAAGTCAGAGCTAACACAACATCCAGAGTCTCAGAAAATATATAATAGGTACTACAAATCTGAAAGTGCTAGCTGGCTCGCAGGCCAGGCAAAACTAGCTAAACTACACTACTCAGGGTGAGCAAAATCTAGTGGCTCTACCAACAAGCCATAGTCTAAGTCTACTCCGTCAGACTCTACCCCATAGTAGGTCGGGCAATCAGCCTCTGAATCATCTGTAAAATTTGTCAACGATATTCTGTCAGGAAAATGAGCAAGTACAAACACCAACAGCAGTTCCATATGAATTGACAAAAGCTATAAGAGACAGTATAATGAAATACAAGACAAGGATATGTAAAGTACAGGGTAAAACCAGCAGAAAATGTATAATTGGTGTGAGTACTGAATATAACAACAATATGTATGTAGGATTGCTTAGGAACTATCCGGGAGCCGAGTTACAACCCTTAAACCAAACAAAGACCGGGGTTGTAACTCTTCTTCCGAACAGAACTTAGCCTCTTATGATAAATAAATATGAAAAGGTGCCTTGAATTATTAGTGCGTCATGTGATCTGTTTGGGAAACATGTTCAAGCTTTCCATCTGACCGGCTACGAACAAATAACAAGTGTGAAGATAGGGCCGGTCACCATGGAAAGTTCAAGTAGCTATGAACAAGTGTCGAGTACAAGTGTGAAACAACAAGTGGGTATTTTGATCACACAACCACTAATAACTCCCCATCCCCGAATAGTATAAAAGATCCGGTCATAACACGTCATGCCACGAGGTTTAAGAGCAGGTGATCAGCCCACTCCCAAGTCCATGTCTATACAAGTACAAGCAATAAATCGAGTTATGTACTAATATACCAAGTAATCCGGGAACAACATCTCATGAAAGGATCCGACATATACTAGTCCGTAAAATATCGTGTCTGGAAATCAAGTAAGACACTACGACTGAATCGGATATAGCAGATATCAAGACAATAAAAACTATCAGTAAATGTACTCGCCTGTAGTCCTGAGCTGATAAGGTGAACATACGCTCAGAGTGATCACAGACCTAAAATAAGATACTATGAGTCAAACAGGGCTAAATACTGAAAAAGGAAGCTAATACAAGCCATGAATGCAAGTCTAAGTCAAAACTAGGTCAATCTAGGTCAAACTGAGTCACACTAAGTCATACTGGTTCATATTAGGTCATACTAGGTCACTGGGAGTCATTCCAAGTCAAACTAGGTCAATCTGGATCAACGGTTGACTTACAGTTGACTTTTGGTCAAAAGTCAACTCTGGTCAATTTCGATCAACAATGAGTCAACCCTGGGTCAACCCTAGGTCAAACTAGTCTAATGTTGACTAACAGTTGGTTTTCAGTCAACTGGTCAACTCTGGTTTGGTTTCGGTCAAATCGGGTCGCTTAAAGGCTAAGTTTGACTCTCGGTTGACTTTTGTTGACTTTTGGTCAAAAAGGTCAACCGACGTCAAAACTAGTCTTTGAGTACCATATTTGATCATTACCAACCACAGGAATCAAGTTCTAACTCTATCTTAGGCTTCTAACACAAATACGCTATTTCTAGGCAAAACTAGCATTTACCCTTCTAAGGTAAATCCCGATACCTTACCCAAACCCAAGGAAACCCCGTAAATACCCATGGTAATAGCCTAGACTCCTTAGGGTAGCTAGATATCAACCTATCTAAGGTTTACCTACAAAAAATTTGGGTATCCTAAGCATCTAGATCATCTTATGACACATGCTAACCATTTACCCATTACCTTACCTATATCATGAATTTACCCTTTTCTATACCACACTCATCAACACCACTCACCCCCACATGATACCACACTCTATTAGGCTTCTCTATAGGTTTCCTAATAGTTTAGACATAGGCTAATCTATGTACTACTAGGTTCACTCATGAGAAGGCTCTCACACACACACACACACACAACTCACAAACACACCCACACACAAGGGCAAAATATGGACAGATTTTGGAGGACTTGTGGGGACTGAATGGTGGGTATTTGGGACTGATTTTGAATGGTTGTGGACTAATTTTGAATGGTGTTTTGGGGCTGTGCATGTGGGGCAAGTTAGGGGCTGATTTGGTGTCAAAGTGGGGGGCTAAATGTGGTGTTTTGATGGGACAAAAGTGGACTGTTTTGGGTCAAAAAAATAGGACAGCCATGGGCTGTTTTTGGACAGCAGTACATGGCTTCAAAATAGCCATCTATAGGACAGAAATTTGGGTTCAATGGGGGACTGTTTTGTGGGGAAAAAGTGGTTTAAGGGGCAGCCATTAGTGTGGGGTTATGGTAGACTGTTTTGATAGTGAAGAGGATGGGGCTTTGGTGGCTGTTAGGACAGTAGTTTGGCGGGGGGGGGGGGGGGGGGGTCTGTTATGGACAGCAGGTTGGGTTCTCTCCTCCGTCTACTTCACTCTCATACCCCCACAAACTCATCTCTAACTCACCCACAAACACACAAACATAACAACAAACACCACCACTACACATACAACCACACATACACTCAAGCTCCCCCTCCCCCTTGGCCGAACCTATCAAGACCCTCTCCCCAAGCACAACAACAACTCCCCATCACAATATATACACCAATATATATATATATATATATAAACCATATATATATATATATATATATATATATATATATATATAACCACATATATATATTCATATGAAAAAGTATGAATATGACACATTAAGATACATGGAAGAACACATTCTAAAACATGTAAAAATCTGGAAAAATAGCAAGAACGACACAAAAATTAATACACAACACTATCCATGTGTCCAAATGGGGGTTTTTTCTATTGGGACACAAACCTACATATTGGACACCTCTAAAATATCCAAATGGACACAAAATGGTCTCTAATGGAGACACAACCATGGAAAACATTCCTATGGGTTTCCTAACCATTCTACATGAGAAGAAAACTAATTTGGAGAAGGGATTACCTAGTTTGGAGGAGGAACAACGGTGGAGCTCTCAAGAAAAATAGAGGAAACCCTTGGAGAAGAAGAAGAAAGAAGTGGATGAGAATGAAAGATGGGATTTTCTCTCTCCTAATCCACCTACATGTGGCCGGCCACCTATGTCCAAAACCCCCTTTAGCTATTTACAAGTTTGCCCCTCTAAGTGCTTTATTAGTTCATTTCAAGTTTGCTTAGGATTTGGGGTAGTTTAGTCAAACCGAAATCACTAATCTCTAAATAATACTAACTAAAATAATTAGTCTAGTCACTAACCAAAATATCTAACATGTGGGCCATGGCTAACTAGTGTGTGGTCCCGCTAAGGTCAACACTACCCCGGGTCCCCGAAACAAGTCAAAACAACTCAGAATGAGTTAAAATTCGAACCCGATTCAAATATCCCCAAAATAATACAATAAATAAATAAATAATTCCAAAATAATTTTTAAAGTAGAAAATTACCAAAATACCCCTATTTCTGGAAACTGGGGGTGACAAATCTATCCACCTTAAAAAATTTTGTCCTCGAAATTAAAACCAAACAATAGTAAAATTTTAAATTCACAAGTCATGGCTAATAATTTAAAATAATTAAAACCTCAAAAATCGAAGCAGGAATTAAATGACTAAATTTATAAAATTTAAAGCTATTCTCAAATATAAGTCTATCCACCTTAAAAGAATTATCCAAAACTTAAAACAAAGTAAACACACAAAACAAAAAATTATGCAATTTGATAATCGTATGCGTTTGTCCAATAATCATGATACTCAGAATCTCCGTCATGCCAGTGAGCAAGGCTACGATAATCACAGAGTCCTCAACTACGGTACATACATCTAGAATTATGGTATTTAAAATTTTCGTATTGCCGCTAGCTTGGCAGCGAAAACCTTAAATTCCTACACCCTAGGAATACGTCCATAGTCCGACTATATGTCCTCACTCTGCTTGCTAGCATGACCCTAGAGGATTCTAAAATCTCATAATCGAGGAGACCTAGCCCATATGACTTATCTCAGAAAATGTCACATCACAAGAACAAAATTTTCCAACGAGCAAAGAACAGATAGAATCGAAGTTCAAGACAGTTTATGAGGAAGCAATGCGGAAATGAGATCGAAAGATTGGAACCTGCTGTCTGCTCTGCTACTGCCTGAGTGGGCTCAACTGTCATGGCAAAAGCTCGCCCCTGCTGGCCTCCTCTAGCCTGTCGCACTCTATCCTGGCCTGCTTGTCTGGCTGCACGGGCAGTACAGTCCCTCATCTGATGATCTGGAGCTCCACAGAACAGACAAACTCCCAGCCTCAATCTACAGACCTCCTCGGTGTGCCCCATCTTCTTGCAGAAGGCACACTGGATGGCCTGCCTCTGGCCCAGTCCTTGGTGCTGCTGGGCACGTGCAGGTGCCTGCTGAAACTGCAACTGAGGCTAATGCTGCTGAAACTGCCTCTGCTGGAAATGTGGGCGCTTCGCTGGCCCTGTACTCGAACTAGCTCCAAGAGCGTCACTTCTCCTCTTCAGCTTGAGGCCGAAGTCCTCCTCTGCAATCTGAGCCTCCATAAGGATCTGCTCGAAGGTCGCGTCTCGTCGCCCAGATGTACGAGTGCGCACTGCATAAATGAGACCCCTCCTGAACTTTCGGGCCTTGCACGCCTTATCCTGAACTAAACTGGGTGCAAATCTACTCAAGCGGAAGAACTCTGCTGCCTACTCGTCTACCGACGAGTTCCCCTGCACCAAACTGGCAAAATGCCCCTCCAAAGCTGACACGGCTACGTCCGGGTAGAACTTCTCCTTAAAGAGCTTCCTGAAGTCCTCCCAAGATAAACCTCTCACATGATGCACGCGGATTCGTGCGGTACCAAGTCAGCGCTATATCGAAGAACTTGCTCGCTGCAGACGTCATCCATAGACCTTTCGGGACCTCTGCCAACTCCAGACTCCGCTGGACATCCTCTAGCTAGTCGTCCGCGTATAGGATACCCTCGGTACCCCTGAACTCCCGCGGGTTCATCTTCATGAAGTGGAGGTGTGTACCGGGCCTCCCCTGACCCTGCTGCTGATCTGGTGCTCCCTGAACTGTAGCCTGTACACCTCTCTCCACTGCTGCCATAGCTAGCTGATGCGAGTTCTCCATGGTCTGTCGCAGTACCTCTGCCTGACGGTACTGTGCCTCTGTCTGTGCTCTCTGTGTATGCAACATCTGCTGCAGAAGGGCCATCATCCCCTGAGTATCTGCCGATAGCTGAGTCGGCGGTGGAAGAATATTTGGGATGACCATGGACGATCTCGCGGCCGGAGGTGGAAGACCTCCTGAAACCGTTGCTGCTGCTCCCGCCCGAAGGGCAGGGTCTGATGTGGCAGCTCCCTAAACTGCAGCTCCCCCAGCTGGAGGTGGAAGACCTCCAAAAACTTCCGCTGCTACTCCTGCCTGAAGGACAGGGACTGAGGCTACTGCTCTCTCGACTGCTACTCCCGTAGCCGGAGGTGGAAGACCTCCCGGATCTGACCTTTCTGGAACTGTACTGGGCCCTGCTACCTGAGAACGAGTCACCGTCATCCTGAAGATGAATTGAACCCAAGAGATCAATATGGCACAAGATAAGATATTATCAAAGGAGGACAATTAAATTCAAATGCAAGAAGAGTTGTCATGGTAATCAAAAGATCAGAGTTTTCCTAAAAATGTGATTGAGTAACTCCTACCATACCCTAGATCCTACGTCCTAGTCGCAGGCTCGTAATTAGCACTCTAAGTCGAGCACCATTACGAGATTGCACTAATTGCGACACCGACCTGCATGGGCCACCATAAAAATGTGTCATGACCCGCACCCTAGAGAGGGGCACGAGCACGTGGTTACGTCCAGCCTACGCCGCAGAATCGACGGTAGAACGCTGTATATAGGGTCTGTAAATACTACGACTAAAACAGATAAATGTACCTGTACAGTATGTACACTCCGAATTGAGGTGACATAGCAATACAGTCTCAATCACATATATCAAAAACTAAGGTCGATAGCATAGAACAGAGATACGATAGATAAAATAGTAAACGAGTCCAAAATCCACAAGTCAGAGCTAACACAACATCCAGAGTCTCAGAAAATATATAATAGGTACTACAAATCTGAAAGTGCTAGCTGGCTCGCAGGCCAGGCAAAACTAGCTAAACTGCACTACTCAGGGTGAGCAAAATCTAGTGGCTCTACCAACAAGCCACAGTCTAAGTCTACTCCGTCAGACTCTACCCCATAGTAGGTCGGGCAATCAGCCTCTGAATCATCTGTAAAATTTATCAACGATATCCTGTCAGGAAAATGAGCAAGTACAAACACCAACAGCAGTTCCATATGAATTGACAAAAGCTATAAGAGACAGTATAATAAAATACAAGACAAGGATATGTAAAGTACAGGGTAAAACCAGCAGGAAATGTATAATAGGTGTGAGTACTGAATAGAACAACAATATGTATGTAGGATTGCTTAGGAACTATCCGGGAGCCGAGTTACAACCCTTAAACCAAACAAGGACCGGGGTTGTAACTCTTCTCCCGAACAGAACTTAGCTTCCTAGGATAAATAAATATGAAAAGGTGCCTTGAATTATTAGTGCTTCATGTGATCAGTTTGGGAAACATGTTCAAGCTTTCCATCTGACCGGCTACGAACAAATAACAAGTGTGAAACAACAAGTGTGAAGATAAGGCCGACCACCATGGAAAGTTTAAGTAGCTATGAACAAGTGTCGAGTACAAGTGTGAAACAACAAGTGGGTATTTTGATCACACAACCACTAACAACTCCCCATCCCCGAATAGTATAAAAGATCCGGTCATAACACGTCATGACACGAGGTTTAAGAGCAGGTGATCAGCCCACTCCCAAGTCCATGTCTATACAAGTACAAGTAACAAATCGAGTCATGTACCAATATACCAAGTAATCCGGGAACAATATCTCATGAAAGGATCCGACATATACTAGTCCGTGAAATATCGTGTCTGGAAATCAAGTAAGATACTACGACTGAATCGAATATAGCAAATATCAAGACAATGAAAACTATCAGTGAATGTACTCGCCTGTGGTCCTGAGCTGATAAGGTGAACATACGTTCAGAGTGATCACAGACCTAAAATAAGATACTATGAGTCAAACAGGGCTAAATACTGAAAAAGGAAGCTAATACAAGCCATGAATGCAAGTCTAAGTCAAAACTAGGTCAATCTAGGTCAAACTGAGTCACACTAGGTCATACTGGTTCATACTAGGTCACACTAGGTCACTGGGAGTCATTCCAAGTCAATCTGGATCAACGGTTGACTTACAGTTGACTTTTGGTCAAAAAGTCAACTCTGGTCAACACTGAGTCAACCCTGGGTCAAACCTAGTTCAAACTAGTCTAATGTTGACTAACAGTTGATTTTCAGTCAACTGGTCAACTCTGGTTTGGTTTCGGTCAAATCGGGTCGCTTAAAGGCTAAGTTTGACTCTCGGTTGACTTTTGTTGACTTTTGGTCAAAAAGGTCAACCGACGTCAAAAATAGTCTTTGAGTACCATATTTGATCATTACCAACCACGGAAATCAAGTTCTAACTCTATCTTAGGCTTCTAACACAAATACCCTATTCCTAGGCAAAACTAGCATTTACCCTTCTAAGGTCAATCCCGATACCTTACCCAAACCCAAGGAAACCCCGTAAATACCCATGGTACTAGCCTAGACTCCTTAGGGTAGCTAGATATCAACCTATCTAAGGTTTACCTACCAAGAAACTTGGGTATCCTAAGCATCTAGATCATCTTATGACACATGCTAACCATTTATCCATTACCTTACCTATATCATGAATTTACCATTTTCTATACCACACTCATCAACACCACTCACTCCCACATGATACCACAGTCTATTAGGCTTCTCTATAGGTTTCCTAATAGTTTATACATAGGCTAATCTATGTACTACTAGGTTCACTCATGAGAAGGCTCTCACATACACACACACAACTCACAAACACACCCACACACAAGGGCAAAATATGGACAGATTTTGGGGGACTTGTGGGGACTGAATGGTGGGTATTTGGGAGTGATTTTGAATGGTTGTGGACTGATTTTGAATGGTGTTTTGGGGCTGTGCATGTGGGGCAAGTTAGGGGCTGATTTGGTGTCAAAGTAGGGGGCTAAATGTGGTGTTTTGATGGGACAAAAGTGGACTATTTTGGGTCAAAAAAATAGGACAGCCACAGGCTATTTTTGGACAGCAGTACATGGCTTTTAGGGGCTATTTTTGGGTGTATAATGACAGCAGTACATGGCTTAAAAACAGCCATCTATAGGACAAAAATTTGGGTTCAATGGGGGACTGTTTTGTGGGGAAAAAGTGGTTTAAGGGGCAGCCATTAGTGTGGGGTTATGGTGGACTGTTTTGATAGTGAAGAGGATGGGGCTTTGGTGGCTGTTAGGACAGTAGTTTGGGGGGGGGGGGTCTGTTATTGACAGCAGGTTGGGTTCTCTCCTCCCTCTACTTCACTCTCACACCCCCACAAACTCATCTCTAACTCACCCACAAACACACAAACATAACAACAAACACCACCACTACACATACAACCACACATACACTCAAGCTCCCCCTCCCCCTTGGCCGAACCTGTCAAGACCCTCTCCCCAAGCACAACAACAACTCCCCATCACAATATATACACCAATATATATATATAAACCATATATATATACATTTATATATATATATATATATATATATATATATATATATATATTTTATATATATATATATATATATATATATATATATATATATAGAAATATATATATATAACCACATATATATATTCATATGAAAAAGTATGAATATGACACATTAAGATACATGGAAGAACACATTCTAAAACATGTAAAAATCTGGAAAAATAGCAAGAACAACACAAAAATTAATACACAACACTATCCATGTGTCCAAATGGGGGTTTTTCCTATTGGGACACAAACCTACATATTGGACACCTCTAAAATATCCAAATGGACACAAAATGGTCTCTAATGGAGACACAACCATGGAAAACATTTCTATGGGTTTCCTAACCATTCTACATGAGAAGAAAACTAATTTGGAGAAGGGATTACCTAGTTTGGAGGAGGAACAATGGTGGAGCTATCAAGAAAAATGGAGGAAACCCTTGGAGAAGAATTAGAAGAAAGTGGATGAGAATGAAAGATGGGGTTTTCTCTCTCCTAATCCACCTACATGTGGCCGGCCACCTATGTCCAAAACCCCCTTTAGCTATTTACAAGTTTGCCCCTCTAAGTGCTTTATTAGTTCATTTCAAGTTTGCTTAGGGTTTGGGGTAGTTTAGTCAAACCGAAATCACTAATCTCTAAATAATACTAACTAAAATAATTAGTCTAGTCACTAACCAAAATATCTAACATGTGGGCCATGGCTAACTAGTGTGTGGGCCCGCTAAGGTCAACACTACCCCGGGTCCCCGAAACAAGTCAAAACAACTCAGAATGAGTTGAAATTCGAACCCGATTCAAATATCCCAAAATAATACAATAAATAAATAAATAATTCCAAAATAATTTTTAAAGTAGAAAATTACCAAAATACCCCTATTTCTGAAAACTGGGGGTGACATATATATATATATATATATATATATATATGATTGTGCTATTAGATATGGCTATGGATTAGTGAGTCAGTTTAGGATTGACCCAACGGGCCTAACTTGGCATAGTAGGTTAGCAAGTTGACCAAGTTGACAAAAAAATTAACTTTCGGTCAAACTTGATCCAAATAGACTCAAACGGACTTAAAATGGTTGGATAATTTAAGTTTGACCTAAACTTAGACTAATTGACTTAGTTTGCTCAGAATGGTTGACCAGAGTTGACCAATGGTTGACTTTGACCTAGTTTGACTATAATGGTTGACCAAGAGTTGACTTTGACCTAGAAGGATCTAGAATCATATAGCATTCATTTTAGATTACTTTTGATTCATGTTGGACACTTTGTAACCTGTGGTTGCTTTAAATATGACTCAGATATTCTTGTTCGGACTCTTATTCTTATCAGACAGTCGGGATATCAGACGAGTACATTCTCTGACCGTTTCATACTTGCTAGAAATTATATTCTTGTTATAGACTAATTTACTTGATGCTGACACAATGTTATCACAGATTAGTACTATATGGATCTTTACATGAGATGTTATCCCCATCGGGTGCATCGAATACATCATGTTATGTACTTTTCACGAACATCATGTATTTCATGGACTCTTATTATTCATGTACACTCATGTGCTCTCATGTACTCTCATGATCTCATGAGCTTCATGTATAAACTTTTATGTATAATAACATAACCTGTATAGATCCTTGTGTATTGATTAGGGTACGTGGGAGTAGAAGTAGTCATGTAAACAATTCCAAAGTAGTGTAATCATATATAAATCAAGCCGTTCGCATGTCTATCTTGTACTCTAAATCATATAGCCACTTACAGTTCTCTATTATCAAATATAGATAGATTTTGTTTATCAGTTTCTTTTTTCCTCATGCTTATTTCTTACAGCATTTCATGTATCTCATTCTATAGCATGCTTTAGATTTCCTGTCATGATATGAACTGCGTGAGATTTATTATGCTCGTTCCTGTCCTGGTTGGAGCTGTTGATAAAATTTTACAGGTAACTTGAAGGATCACAGCTAGCCTAGAGGACACTAGTAAAGCTTGGAGTAGAGGTCTAGATTTTTGTTTATCTTATTTCTTGTTGTCTTGGAGATGTATTTTATTTTAGATATTGAGATTTTGTGGTTGATTATACATTTGACTTATTTCACTTCTGGTTGTATCCTTTTTGTGGATTTCTTATCTATTTCATCATGATGATTATCTACTTCTGGTTTGTGATTGAGATTGTATCCTCTTGTGTTGTCCTTCTTTTGGAGAGTATATCATTGTACAGGTATAGTCATATATTTTTCTATGTTGTGACCTAGGACAACGTTCTACCATCGACACTGCGGCATAGGCTAGACGTACCCACTTCTCTTGCCCTTACACTGGGTGCGGGTCATGACACATACCATACAAACAATCTATGTGGTTATCAGTATATTGTTATGCACTAGTGGAGAAGCTAGCTCGTCCACTCGCTATCATTACCAAACACGTTCATTTTATTTTTGTGCATCATCTATCATTTGATTGTCTGTCTTACTAATCTTGCCTTAGGATTAGCTTCATGGCGTATAGTTTAAAGCCTATCTCGTGTTACCGATATCAAGTGTTGCATGTGAATAACATGCATAACTTATCATATATACCATACGATTTTTCCTGTCCAAGAAAACCAAGTTAGAAAATATTTAATATATAATGACTTGATTGATTTTATAGAAAAATACGAACATCATGGATGTGTTTCTATTTCGGTGAATGATGTACTAAAATTGCCAAGATGTGTCATACTTAAACTTTGTTCAGTTGTATTTCGTTCAGGTACTCATATTTTGTCAAGATGTTTTGTTCTCAAGTTTGTTTGGATACGTTTCATTCAGCTACTCAGTTGTTCAGACTTCATAGATTACTTGTTTCAATGCAAGGTCTTGCATGCAGATTGCTGCAATCGAGCCAACTTAATTTATATGCACCGATCGTTGGCTCCACAAGCTATTTGGACTATCCATCTTGGTATCGTCGTTCCCTATCAGCCGGTGATGGTTGGTACACCCTGATAGGCCATCCAATACCAAACTTGCACCTCTTGGGTGGCCGAGCCCGCACCCAAGCCGCCCGTAAGCCAGAATTCTGCCTAGGTCGGCCACGATGTCGTTGATCGTTGCCATGGAATCCTTATTTATTTCTTTCCCTCATGTACCAAGTTGTTCGCGACCATTTCGTATTGTCATGTCATTTTTAGCTTAATGGGCTGTCTTTGAGCCATAGTCTGTCTTAAGCAATAGTAGATTTTCGGCTAGGTTGGCGGTGGCATCCGTGCAGCATGAGTAGCGAGCCCCATTGCACGTCCCCGTCATACATGTCGCTAATAATTCTTCTCTTTTTGTGTGCCTTTCTTTTCTTTCTTTCATTCATTCTTTTCTTTCTTTCACTTGTTCATTCGTTCATCCATTCATTCACTTATTCGTTGATTCATTCATTCGCTTATTTGTTTGTTCATTCATTATGCAGCTCCCTGTATGGGAACCATCTTGGTAACCCAACTGTGCCGAAGCCTTTCGACATTTCTATACTTTGTTCGGAACGATTATTTTGATAGTTGTGGTACGATCTAGTAACTAGCATTTCATTCATAATTGAATGCAGAAGTAAATCTACTAGAAACATAAGTTGTGCGTTGGCACGAGTGTAGAGTGAGGTACGAGAGTTCGAGTAATTTCCTAAGTTCATTTCCATATTCTACACAAGCATACAAGATCGGATTATTCCCTTAGCTAGGTGCGTTGAGTTCTCTTATTAGCATGCAGGGGTTATCGCTTACCGATTCTAGCAATATTGTCCATATTATTATGTGTCTAGACTAAGCAAAGATAGGTTCATCGAGCCACCTACCTTAGCGATGAATGCATCGTCCAAGCAAGACGCCAAGCACGCCTTTGAACGTCTAAGTCTGAATTCTTCTGAAGGACCAACGTAACTCTTGTATCGATTCACATCAATACTTCATCGGGTTAACGCAACTCTTCGAGCACAACGATTAAAATGAGTTGTTGCACTTGCCGTTTGAATCGACGTTCCGCTAGGGCTGAGCGGGTCATTACATTATACACCACTTAGAACAAGTCTCGTCCTTGAGACTTCCCGAGTGCAAGTCATCCTACCGTTCCTTAACTCATGTTTTGTGCATATCTTAAACAATTCCTATCGAATGGCTTTATTCTTCGATGGCATCAAACTATACTCGGGTACCTTTCTAAGTACCATGTCGCATGCATTTGGTAAATTTTATCGAATAACTTTACCACTCATTCGAGAGTTGATGGTACTCACTCAGTCATCATGTTTCTATGACTTGGTTACTATTGTGCCCTATTGCGGGACTATAATGGCCATACTAGGTGTGTTATAATTCGTCAAACATGAGGGTCATAGGCTGAAGCTAACTCACTCCGTTCATCCATGCGCATCTCAATATATCCACTTGCAGCTGCATTCGAGTTTATCATATCGCTGAGTTTGGATCGTGCACATATTCAAGGTGTCTCCCGAATATATACATTTCAACCAAGCTTAGCGATAGCGAAGTCGGATAAGCTACTCATGATAGTTTCGAATTGTCGATCGTTGTACTAACTCGATTAAAACTGAAATCCAGTTCATTTCACTATCGTCTATCTCGATCCTCGAGATGACCCAATTTGTTTCTCAAGCGTTCTCGTCTACGAAATCGATACTATTTCTTCTTAACGGAGTCGACCAAGGTTCAAGTAATTCTTGTCCGATCTAAAACTAAACATTTTACTATCATCAAATACATTTTCCTATCAGTGATTCACATTGGTTATCCTAACTTTTCTTGCCCAGTTCCACGTCCTATCTCTAAGTCTTATTGTCCCAGATCTATCACCTGTCCGAACGATACTCTAAAGTCGATCACAAAGGTTCAATCACTCGACATAAGGTTATCCATCTATCCACTAGGTCATCTCATAAGTTCATAGTTACAAATCAAGTTCTTGGTTCATCGTACGAAGTCGTTGCATGGAGTTCGTCCCAATCCTATGGTCAAACCAATGTTTCGTTCGTATGGGATACTCTACCCAAGCTCATTTTACTCAAATTTCTAGACATCGAGCAGTGTTCATCCTATTCACATTCGGTCATTCTTCGTACAGGGTCTAAATCTGATGCTCAATAAAATCCTTGCGTATGAATATCATACGTCCAAACTAGCAATTTGTATAATCAATCTCTTCGAATATGTTCGATATAATCCACCTACAATTCAATTTCACCACGACATGATATGTCACCAAACCAAAATTCTCATACCATATTCTCTAAGTCGTTTAACCCAATTTACGTATTCTATCATAAGGTCGTCTAGCATTGTAATATGTCACACCCCGATCTCATGTAAGGCTAATTATCTATGGTGGACATGAAATCACCATGTCAACTTTTTCGTATTATAATCGTCCTCATCGGGATGTAACTCTTGTATTGAGTCTAAACTAATTCATTCTCGATATGCAGATTGGTCTATTCAATTCTCAAGTTTACTTAATCATCAATCACAATTCCAGACAATCTTCGAACTCACCTTCGCTTCAAACCACAAATCGAAGCAATCCAAATTGCCACGGCCTGATCTTCGAGTTGATCATTTCTGCTGGACATGAATCACCAAGCCAATGCTCATACGAAATAATCGCCCTATGTCTGACGTAACACATATGTGAGGCTGGAGTTGCGCTCGCACAAGACAAAATCATTAGCATTGTGGTTATCGACGAACAATCAAGATACTTCCATTTTCATCCAAACATTCCTTTCTATCAAAATTCCAAGCCTAACATCCATCGAAATAATAACTTTTAATACGATCATCATTCATCGAATCAGAGTACCCCCGATTATCGTACATCGATCTTTGATACGTCTCAATACCATCGATGATGTACATAACATGACGATCTTCCTTTGTAACAAAATCCGAGTCATGGAACTTAATTCCTTGATTCGTATTGTTCCATGCTAAATCAAGTCATTGAGCAACATCTATTCTAAATCCTTAGTCATTTTTCGTATCTACAAATCAACTTTTATGCACGCTATCTTCCAATCGTGCTATCATCGATCCCGTCTATGAGTATTTTACCTCAACTCAAGTTTTACTCTATTCGACTATTCCAAAATCGCACGTACGATCCACCGAGTTTTTTCGACCAAGACATCCATTCGTTTCGTCATTTCAAATCTCTATTCAACTGTTTCATAATTTGTGCTATACATTCATAAATCGTCCGAGTGATATCTCGTTTCAGACCCTCGAAATCACGACCAACTAAGCGTTACTCGTTCTAAGGCTTTGCGCGATAATACCACTTACGGATATACTCGTTGCTACCCATAAAATCCTTAATTTTGCTTGAACAATTTCCAAGACGTCCATACACCACTCAGGGTTCGAGCAACTCGACTAATCGTGGTAACTCCTTTTTATTCTTCTTTGAGACTATCGTATATACCACTAGGAGTCAAGTCATTCTATAAATCCTCGAAATGATCATTCGATTCACAATCGACACGTTCAAATACACGTTCGCCTGTGCCTCAAAATCTAAGAACTATTTCCTGTGTTCGTCTTAGCGTTGGTCCGAAAGCGTCTCTATCGATACAAACTATGAGTCTAATTTATTCTCGTTCGAGCTATAGTGAATCTCGCTTGTAAACTCGTTCGCACTAGAAGGTCTAGGTGCAGATACTCGGCACAACTTAGCCAAAAGACTGTATGCATAGCCGTCCCATTCAACTATACTTCTGACTCGTACACTAGTTTGCTATTGTCAGTGTAAGGTTATTTAGGTACGCACACCACTTGCTAACTTTAGCGTAGTTTTCCTTCCAACTCAAGTCTGACACAGTTTGGCACCAAGCCTTCGCATATCGATCCCGTTTCAACTGAATACTTGCACGAGATTTTAAAAATATTAGACCTATTTTATGGAATATTACAAAGCACAACGAGAGAGAGCGTACACTTCTTTTATCCATGATCGAGCTTTCAAAACTCAGAGAATCGTTATAAAGTACAAGGACGTAAAGCAGTGCTTTGATACCAATCTGTCATGCCCCGCTCCTGGAGGAGCGATCGTCCTCGCTAAGGCGTGATGCTGCACGAGCCTAGGTTGCGCTCGTGCAAGGCCAAGTCCAGAAATGGCCGATTGAAGCTAGGCCACAGAGTCGCACAAAGTGTCCCAATTTGCAGCGAAAAGTAAATAAACACAAATTGAAACAAACTCAATAGTCTTAATTAATATTCAAGAAGTATTACAAGCGGTACTAGGCCGAGATTACAATTCACTTAAACTCTCTCTATCGAAACATAAAAATGTGTGCCAAATGGCTTACAACATGGAATGATACATGGCGATGTTCCAATACATTATGTCCTGTAAATGGTGCTTCAGATCCTTTGCAACGCTCGAAGGCTCCAGAGTTATCTCCGTGCCTTATCACGTTCGAGGGAAGTCTCTGCACCCGACGTGGTTCTTTCGTACCCTACGAACAATCTATGTGGCTATTAGTACATTATTATGCACTGGTGGGGAGGCTAGCTCGTCAACTCGCTATCATTACCAAACACGTTCATTTTACTTTTGTGTATCATCTATCATTTGATTGTCTTACTAATATTATCGTAGGATCCGTTTCATAGCATATAGTTTGAAGCCTATCTTGTATTACCGATATGGAGTGTCGTATGTGAATAACATGCACAACTTACCATACTTACAATATGATCTTCCCTGTCCAAAAAAAGTAAGTTAGACAACATTTAATATATAATGACTTGATTGATTTTATAGGAAAATATGAGCGTCATGGACGTGTTTCTATCTCGGTGAACGATTTACTTGAATTGCCAAGACGTGTCATACATAAACTTTGTTCAGTAGTGTTTCATTCAGGTACTCATATTTTGTCAAGATGTTTTGTTCTCAAGTTTGTTCGGATATGTTTCATTCAGTTACTCAGTTGTTCAGACTTCACAGATTACTTGTTTCAATGTAAGGTCTCGCACGCGAATTGCCGCAATCGAGTCAACTTAATCTATATGCACCGGTCGCTGGCACCACAAGCCATTTGGACTATCCATCTTGGTATCGTAGTTCCCTATCAGCCAGTGATGGCTAGTACACCCTGATAGGCCTGCAATACCCGACTTATGTCTCTTAGGTGGCCCAGCCCGCACCCAAGCCGCCCGTAAGCCATGATTTTGCCTAGGTCGGCCACGATGTCGTTAATCGTTACCTTGGAATCCTTATTCATTTTTTTCCCTCATGCACAGAGTTGTCCGTGTCCATTTCATGTTGTCTTGTCATTTTTAACTGAACGAGCTATCTTTGAGCCATAGGCTGTCTTGAGCCATAGTCGATTACTGACTAGGTTGGCGGCGACATCCGTACAGCAAAGGCAGCGAGCCTCGTCGCACGTCTCCGTCATACCTATCGCTAATCATTATTCTCTTCTTGTATACCTTTTTTCTTTCATTCATTCATTCATTTCTTTCCTTCACTTGTTCATTCGTTCATTCATTCATTTACTTATTTATTTATTTATTCGTTGATACATTCATTCGCTTATTCGTTCGTTCGTTCGTTCATTCATTTATTATGCAGCTCCCTGTACGGGAATCGCCTTGGCGACCCAACTGTGCCGAAGCCTTTTGATGTTTCTATACTCTACTCGGAACGACTGTATTGATAGTCTTCCTGCCTCATTTTAGTAAACCGTTCATTATTTCATGTCTCAAGTTGTGATACAATCTAGTAACTAGTATTTCATTTATAATTGAATGCATAAGTAAATCTACTCGAAACATAAGTTGTGCGTTGGCACGAGCGTAGAGTGTGGTGCGAGGGTTCGAGTAATTTTCTAAGTTCATTTCAATATTCTACACAAGCATATAAGATGGGATCATTCCCTTAGCTAGGTGCGTTAAGTTCTCTTATTAGCATGGAGGGGTTATCGTCTAGCGATTCTAGCAATATTTTTCATCTTATTATGTGTCTAGGCTAAGCAAAGACAGTTTCATCGGAGCCACCCACCTTAGCGATGAATGCATCGGCCAAGCGAGACTCCGAGTGCGCCTTTGAATGTCTAAGTCTGGATTCTTCTGAAGGGCCAACGTAACTCTTGCATTGATTCACGTCGATACTTCATCGGGTCAACACAACTCTTCGAGCACAATGATTGAAATGAGTCGTTGCACTTGCCATTTGAATCGACGTTCCGCTATGGCAGAGCGGGTCTTTACAACCTATATGCACATGCCTATGCCCTATATGTCTATATGATATATTATATCATAATATACCTATCATATCCTACCATACCATTCATGATACACTAGTATACCATCCATACACATGCTTCCCCCGTCCTATTTACCTATGCACAATCCCACACTCACACATACCAATGATTCACACCTACACTCACTAGCCTATAGTTCTATATCTATCATTTGTAGATTACCTGATTTTTGCTTGCAAAACTAGTAGTTTAGGTTTCTACTTATGCTACTAACTGAGATATCCTGCAGTAGCTTCCCTATCTACCCAAGCTACTGGTTGCTGCACCTGAGCATAACACGCACTGTATTACACCCGTGTAATGTGTGAGCTAAACTCTGTACTGCTACAAACTGCAGTGGAAAACCCCCTGTTGATACCAGACTGTTATCTACAGTATGCTACTGCATAACCTATAGAAAAACTACAGCACACAACCTATATCTGCTACCTGAATTGCTGCTAGCCTATATATTATTGTAATTGTAATGCAATGCCCCCCACCTGCAGACCATTCTACCCATGCTGTATTGCTTGCAGAATTCAATATGCTGCCTTCTAATCTCATGGCTGCACTGCCATTTCTTACTCACAGAGCAGTGTGTATTGTCCGAACTCCTGTATAATGTAGCTATTGTTGCAGTCAAGTTGTCACTATTATTTTCTAGAATAAGGGTATTTTGGTAATTATAAATTTTTGATTATTTTAATATTATTTAATTTGGTGTAATGTGATTTTGGTCTCTTGCTAGTGAAACCTTAGAACAACTTAGCCTAGAGGCTAACCATGACCATGGAGACCAAGCTAACATATTTGGGTTAGTAATTAGACTCTAATCTAACTAGGAATGACTTAGAAACCATTTGGAGATTTGAATTAAGGAGCTAGTTTGGGCTATTAGCTTAAAGGCTTGTTTTTACAACATAGAAAGAGGTGTTGGGCAGACCATCACTATGGCCAGCTAAGAGAGTCTTCCCCCACATAGTTAATTTATCATTAGCCCTCTGTTTGCCATTAAATATCAAACAAAAAAATTACAGATGAATTGAACTTGATTGCAAACTCGCTTGTACAAAAGAAAGCCTAGAAAGAAATCCTAGGAAACAATCTAAGTACAATTATTTAATTTTTGATTTTAGGGGTGACGCTGGAGGCTCGGAAAAGTGTAGCAACTCTACCTTACTCCTTGGACTATCAGACACAGTCTTTGCTCTTGAAAAAATTTGCCAGCCTTTGATTGCCAACCTTTAGCATGGGTGTGGTACCTGTAATTTATAGTAATTCCTACATAAAGCAGATTTTGAGCCGCATAGAGGGCCACGTGGCCACGTGTCCGTAACAGCACACGAAGACTCGATCTTGGGCTGCCAGCTAGTGGGGGTTGTTGAGATTTCTTTGTTATAGCAAATCTGGGTGGTTGAGACTTGGTCGAATTGCCATGTGTCCCCCTTCAAAGTAGAGCCTGAATCGTTTTGACCACATAGTGGCTTTAGGAGCCTTTCTTCCGCGGCTCAGCTCCGCTTGGTCGCATGGGATATTTGAGAACCTTGCTTCTACGGCTTGGTTTTAGTTGTCCATATGGGATCTTCGAGAGCCTTGCGTCTGCGCCTTGGTTTCACTTAGCCGTATGAGATCTTCGAGAGCCTTGCTTCTACGGCTTAGTTTCACTTGACCGCATGGGATCTTCGAGTGCCTTCCCTCTGCGGCTCGAATCGACTTAGCCACAGGGGGTATTTGAGAGCCTTGCTTCTGCGGCTCAAGTTTTCTTAGCCGCATGGGGTCTCCAGGAGCACTCCTTCTGCGGCTTAGTTTCACTTGGCCGCAGGGGATCTTCGAGAGCCTTCCCTCTGCGGCTTGGTTTCTCTTGGCCGCATGGAGTGATGATCCGCATAAACTCCATCTTTTTCATGCTTTTATAAGATCCCCTTCAAAGTTTTCAAATTGCAAATTTGGAATACTTTGAATAAGAAGCATGGAGACATTCATAAACCGTTAAGCCGCAGGGAAGCTTCGAGCCGTAGGGATCTTGATCTGTAGGGAAATTTTAAGCCGCAGAGAGACTCTGTCCAGCTGCCACTGCTACATTTAATGTTTGGATTTGGTTTTTAGATTTGGGCTCTCTTTTCAAGATAAATGTGACATTTAGCCTATAAATACAGGCTGTGTGATAGAGAGAGAATTTCTTCCATTCTCTTTCGAATTTCTTTCTCTTTGCTGCATTTTCTTCATCTTCTTCGACTAGCAATGGCCTCCAAAGCTTTTAAAGCCACTAGCGCCGCCAATAAATGGAAGGTCCGCCGACAATTGGAAGGGTATCACGACCTGCTCCAAAATAATCGGACACGAGTCGGACACGCCCATCCTTCGTCGTTAGACACGACAAAGTAAGCTGTACCAAACTAGAAAAAACTAACAAGTCAGAATATAAAATGAGTACAACAATTACAACATCTATAAAATGATCTCAGATATCCAAGTACATCTCTAAGAGTTATTACAACATTCAGCTAAAAGGAAAGTAAAGTCTGACAATCTCAAGTACAATAAAAAATATAAACTGCTAAAGGTAAGGTACTAGGCCTCCTCGGCCTCTAAGTCTAGTGCAGCTTCAGCTGGCTCTACTACATCAATAGGCTCACGGCCATAGTATGTGTCACACATTGCCTCCATCTTAGCTGCAACATATCCTAGTCAGGAGCAGAGCAAAGTACAGTTCTAGGTAACGAACAAGAACATCATGATATAGAAATGTGTATAGGAGAACATGAAATATCAAATACAGAAAAAGAACATGAAGGTACAGGAATGTAAGTACATGAATGTAAACTATGAACCTGAAGTACAAGACTTGACATGTGCATAATGTTTGAAATACAACTAGCCTATGTGACCGGCTGGGTGAGTACAGGAATATGTACAGGAGTACATGAATATCGGTACGGCTTAGGACCCGCGTGCACGATGCGAGGCCTAAGCTATCTACATGAATAATAGAACTTGGGTTTGGTCACATAGCTAGTGTATTTCTCCTCTCCGACAAAAGTAAGTACAAGAACAGAAAGTACAAGGGTACAAGATATCGTATCACATCGTGTCATCAAGAGAAGTACAAGATATATAAATGCACAAAACCATAGAAAGTACTTGCCTTGCTCCGAGAAATCAAGTGTATTAGATGGAGCTGGATGTCCTCCTGTTTTTAATAGATACAAGTCGATAAATTCTAAAATGAAGACGACTAACTAGATATTGCCAACTAACCAATTAGTTATTATTTACTGTTTAAGCCAATTATAAATATAACTAGCTAGGAATATCTCTATACAGTTTAAACTAATCTATATACATATAAAGATACTAAACTCTATGGCAAATAAACTATCTAAATATTTTGAGTAAAACCTTGGCTAGCTTATTAGGACAGTTGTTAAAATTATAAATTGGAATACAATCATTTTATAACATGCTAACACAAACTCAACCAACACTCAACCTAAAGAATGTAGCTTGGCATCTATTCTGAACTCATCCACTAAAAGAATTTAAACCCAGTCAACTATATGGAACAAGCAGTCAAGTTTATACCAGCCTCAGTTTTGTTAAAGCAAATCTTCTAAGCACCAAACAGCCCAAACTCAAAATTCTTACTTGCAAAACACATGACTACACTTGAGAGTATGCACTAGCTTGGACTTGACAAATCCTACTCCCACATCCAAGAAGTGTCCCCATTCAAACTCAGAAAACACAAAACATTCCAGTTTAACACAATACTCCAAATAGGCCTGTAGTCGAACTCCCAAAATAAGAAACTTAACAAGGACAACTGCAGAACACTCAACACAATTTTGAATATAAGAATAATGACCACCCCTCCATTTCAAATAAAAATCCAGATTCAAACTTCATAGAGTTTCCAAAATATACAAGTATATAAATCAACTTGATTTGAAAACAAATCACACAACAATCAAAATAAGAAATATGCAACTAAAGAATTTAATAAACAAAACCCGTCCACAAATCCCTATCCAGGACACAAACCCCCGATGCGACTCAGAACTCCAGACGCAGTCAAACTCCAGACTCAGTTACAAGAATTGCGCCCCATGGCCGGTACCCAAACATGACATGCCAGGTCACGTTCTGGACACCACACGAACTGGTACAGGGTCTTGGACACGATACGTACGCCAAACAGGTACAAACACGAAAACTCGAATACGACACCTCAGAGCCGAATCAATTACAACCGCACAAGAGCCAAAGCCAAGAGCCACAGGACACGAACCATCCAATCAATCATTCCTGGCATACAACGCACACACACAGCTGGCCAACTCAAAAGAACTCGACATGGAAACTTAAATCAGGAGAAGATTGCATATACTTGTAAGAGAATTCAATCCGATCTCGTATTCTTCAGTCGGCAATCAGTCTACAATTCCTCTGCAACAACGAACAGATCAAACTAAATGAGGAGAAAAATGTTAGAAAACTATTGTCGACAGATCAAGAAAGGAAATGTCAGATTGAACACTCAGCAACACAATTTGTCGGTTCGATCACAACAAACTCCACGTACAACCCCAAATTCAAATTTAAGAACAAATCTGCCATGGATCTATCGATCAAAAATCTAAAATATGGAATGAACGCATAAAAGAAAATCAACCACAAATTCTCACAAGATCTGAAATTGACTCTCAATCGGGATAGAAATCTACTCGATCCGATCAATCCGAACCCAAAATTGGACCGATCAAAAGAATGTGAAAGGATAAAAAAAACAACCAATTCTCAAAAATTTGAAGAATCAAAAGAACTCACCAAGTGTCGAACCCCTAGGTCGAAGAGTCTGCGCCGCGACGAAGGTTGCACCGTCGAAGAGAGGCTTCGTCTTCATTCACACCGCAGTGTTCGCCGCTGGCTCAGTCATCAGAACAAGGATTGTTGTTGTCGCCATGGTCGCCATCTATCAAAGAGGGAAAATTTAGGGTTAGGGTTTTTTCGTGAGTTGGAAAAATATGAAGAAGAAAGGGAGCTGAGAGAAGAGCTCGGTTGGAGTGAGCTTTCTCTCTCCAAATCACTAATAAATAGAGAAAAGGAAAACACAATTTGTAATAGGACCCCTCCACCTAAATGAATTTAATAATCAGGCCCCTCTCCTTTTTATCATTTGCATGAACACCCAAAAATCAGTTATTAAGAAATGTTAAGTGGTGGGGACCACAAATGGTTTGTTACAACTAACTTTCAAATTCAAATTCCTGTTCTTAAATAATTGCCCAGCATGAAGCCCAACATACGATTCTCCGAAGCCCAACAAATGGTTTATCAATTAACTGAAGCCCAACATACGATTCTCCGAAGTTGTTTATAGCATTGCTCGAGATGTACAGCTGTCGGACTGGGACTTTCTTTACTCCCAAGGGAGAGATGGGGCTTTCTCTTCACAAGATGCATGATGTGTCCAAATTTCCCTCGGAAGATAAAGCTTATGAGAAGTGTACTCCGACAAACGAAGTGTTCGAGGAACTGGAGCGATGGTTCCCCGGATTCCTTACCGTATACCAGGAAGTTCTATGTCACCTTAGCACCTGTCAACAAATATCCAAGAAGAAAGACGAAAGCTTAGAAGGGAACCTTCCTCATACCAAGGCTTGGATCGGTTATTTTTTTGACCTTAGCACCTCTAGTCGAGTTGCCGTTAGGAGTCCCCAGTCTCAGGAACAAGTGGGTGCTCAGGTGCGAAGCACCAAGAGGGCCTGTCACGACCCGCACCCACCGTGAGGGTACGAGTACGTAACAACTCCCAGCCTACGCCGCAGTGTCGGCGATAGAACGCTGTTCTAGGTCATGAACTATAACTAGCATAATATGAATACTCTCCATAAGGAGGCCAACACAGAGGTACAACTCAATCACAATCTAAGATAGAATGATAAAGATAGATAAACATGAAATCCAAAAGAGATACAGGAGATAGAAGTCTAAATGTCTAAGATACATAATCCTAGAAATATATCTCAAAACTCAAATACAGTAATCCATAAGTAAATACAACTCAAGACAACTAAAATAACTATCTATACAATCTCTACTGTGTCTCCTCTAGGCTAGCAGGCAACCTCCAAGCTATCTGTAAAATTTATCAGCAGGTCCAGTCAGGACAGGAACGAGCACATCTCATCTAGAAAACCAAAGTAAATGACAGAGAACTATAAAGAAGTTATAGGCAGTTGTATTGATGAATATGGCAGTTTATATTCAGGTGATGGTATGGAGAGACAGATAAAGTACAAAGAAAGTAAGTAACTAAACAAGAGAAGAAATCATAGCAATAAAGACTGTAAAATAAAATCTAGCTGAACTAGAGTAACATAATGAATTCAGATGGTACAATATAAGTCGAGTGTAATCCCAATGTGAGTCTAATATAAGATGAGTCGAATATAATTCTAATCATTATTCTAATAAGGTGAATCGAATAAGGTGATACGAATAAGGTGATACGAATAGTGATTCACATGATATTCTAATAATGATTCGAATAAATTCTCCAAGTGTGTTTTAAAATACTTAGTTAGACATGTAAACGGCTAAGGGTAAATCTGGTACATCACACACCTGGCCGGGTGAGGAATGGTTATCGTTCGAATATATTCACAGGGGGTGGTTCGAATAGTGGAAATGTTCACATGTCTAATCAAGTATTTTCCTGCCCATCTAATACAATGAATCCAAGTCCGACACATCAATCGAATAAAAGTCCAACCAACATATGAAGATACGAATAGGGTGATTCGAATAGTGATTCGTATGGTGATTCGTATGGTGATTCGAATAATAGAGGTAAGATGAGTAAGTATGTGTGTCGTATACATGGATTCAGAAATAAAAATATGTGTTTGTAGCAGAGAATCACATACAGCTAACTAGAACTGAAGTATAGTAATTGACAAATAAATGAGAGAACTATCAGAGAATGTACTCGCCTGATGTCTGCATGTCCAAAGTAAATATACTGTCCGAGGAGAGGTGTCTGGCTCCTAATTAGAACAGCATAAGTCACAACATGTCCAGAAGGATAATATAAAGCACTATAATGTATTCTACATGAATCTAGGTCAAACTAGGCCAAAGTCAACCCTTGGTCAACTCTGGTCAACTGCACTAGTCAAACTAGGTCATGTCCTATCCCAGTAAGTCTTACTAGGCCTAACCAAGACTATCCTAGCAAGCACACATCAATACAAGGCTATACAAGCCAACATACACCCAACTCTATATAGCATGCAATTATTCAATACTCAAATAGGCAAGAATTCACATTGGATATACACTAGGTAATCTATTACTTTAAGCTATATATGTCTACACATATATAAACATGCATATATTAGTATTCAACATTAGGTCTATAATCATGGCATTTCAAATGGTTATATAAACTTATATATTACAACACAATATGCTAACATATATATAATATACATACATAGCTAAGTTAACTATATTCATAAATACTTATTTAAGAGGCTATGTGTGTGTATGCGAACATAGCAAAGGGGCAAGTGAGGGTTAAATGGGCATACATAGTATATACATATCAAAGAGTGTCAAAGTGTAAGTGAATAATGTGTCAAGTGTGATAGTGTCAACATAGTGTAAGGGGGTACATGAGGTAATATAGGATTTGTGTTAACATAGAACATTACATCTCATTAACTTGTATATTGCATACATTACATCTATTATTACATTACATTCATGGTTGCATTCATTCATCATTCATTTATTCTCTTGCACTACTATATGCACCATACATTACATACTATGGAACCTACATATTCATTACAAGCCATACTTATACATGCTTACATTAGATAGGATACTTACACCTCATACATCATTTATTTAAACATTTACTCATGCTTGCATTCTCTATTTAGTTACATAATGTATATACATTAATATGGGTTAAAATCAAATAGAACATTATATTACACACAAGGGTGCACAAAATGCATATGCCGAATAGTAACTCCTACTAATAATGAATACTGTACCATCTCAGTATGAATTAAACTCTATGATTAAAGTATGTTATAGATCTATGTGTTAGCTTTCCGAAACTTTAAACGGATCGCGTTTTCGTTTCCGGAAACTCCCGGAATCGCAAAAACACCGAGAACGCATTTATTTTTCGTACAGCTGACACTCAAATAATTCTCCAGAAAGTTATAGAAAGGATTAGGCCTACTAATACATGTTTTTGGAAATCTAACTTCAATACGCTTCTTTTAAAAAAATGGAAGATTAAACCAAGCTTTGAGCTAGAAGTTATGACATTTCGAAGTTAAGGCTGAATTTAAAAACGTGGATAAAAATCATGACGGATTTAGATAGTTTGAGCCAAAAGAATACACAATATATATCCTAATTATCCACAACAATAATAGCAATAATAATATAAGGAACCACACTCACAAACTTGATTATATAATCATCATGAACCATTTATTACATATATAAATATAGATACACTCTCATTACAATATATATATATAAATCTATATATGTAACATGAACACATCCACAACACAAAGGACACTCCTATGACCTCCAAATGGACACAAAATAGACACAAATGGAGATACAACCATGGGGATCATTCCTATGGGTTCAAAATAGACCTATATGCATGAGAAAATGAAAAGGAGAAGGGATTTATACCTTCCGGTAGATCGAATCGAAGAAAAACCTTCCCGGAGCGACACCGACACGTAGAGATTCCAAAAGGACACGAACGAGCTCCGAATCCTCCCAAACCTGGGTAGCTTCCTCCTTGACTAAAATGGAGAAGGAAAGAAGAAGATTTTGTGGTAAAATGGAAGGATTTGGTGGAGAAATTGCTAGGGATTGCTCTCTAGGAATTTGGGGAAGAACAAGAGAGAGAAAAATAGATGGATAATGACAAATGGGAGGCTCAACCCTATCCTTATTGTGGCTGGCCATAAAGGTGGTTTTGTCCAATTAGGAAAAGTTCAAAAGCCCCTACTAACCTATTCTATGAGTATTAGGAAAGGGCTAATTGGTTGGGGCTAAATTAGTCATTCTAAAGTCTCTAATCACACTAACCTTATCCATAATAATTAGTCTAACCTCTAACTAAAATATTTCTATCATGCGGACTAAAATTAATATCATGTGGGCCATGCCTAACTAGTATGTGGGTCCCACTAGAGTCAAACTACCCCCGGGTCCCCGTTTCAAGTCGGATTGAGTTGAAATTCGAACCCGACTCAAATAACCCCAAAACAATATCATAAATAATAAAATAATATCAAAATAATTTAAAGAGGTCAAATGCAAAAATATCCTTAGGCCAAAAATGACATTAAAATATCATAATCACATGGTTAGGCTCTAGGTCAAACAATCTCTAGGATTTCACTAGCAAAACGTCAAAACCACAAGTCATTGATTTAAATAATTTTAAAATGATTTAAAATCACCTAAAATCATATCATGAATTAAATATCATTATTAAAATAATTATAAACACGAAATTTTAAAATTACCCTCAATCAGAAAATTAAAATAAAAAAAAAATCAACCCAAAATTTAGGGTGCTCACATCCTACCCACCTTATAAAAATTTCGTCCTCGAAATTAAAATGTTCGTAATCCTTCTAGGTCAAACCCCCACAATCAAATCCCAGAACTTAAATAAATCATACCATCAAAAGGACGACATACAGGATCATGGCATACGGTGGTAGTGAAAGTCTCATCTAGATATTCTAGTCATGCTAAACCAAAACGGTCATAGGGTATCAAAACACACATGCAATCTAGGGTGCTAAACAAAAGTTACAAAAACAACAAACCATCAAAACTGTAAGGCAGTCTACCATCCTATATGAAAACTGATACTTATCATAAAAATAAAGAAAAGTAACTACCCATTATCTTTAAAGGGTTCAGAAAAAAAAGAAAATCAAAATCAAAGTTAAGAAATGAAAGCCAATTCCATGGAAAATTTTCAATCACAATACGTATTAAGAATATTTAGTCTTGATATGATCTAAGTTGATCAAATTGGGGGAAATCAAGATTTAGGCAATATGGAGGACAGGTTCAACAAAGTCTGAGATCGAGCATACAAGGATAGAGATTCAGGTCACAATCAAATTTAATTCAATTAAGTACAACCCAAGATATAAATATGATAAGAAAAGATAATCGAAGTCGATTTGGTCGGATTAAGGAAACTAGGATTCAATGATATTGAAAAACCCCTTTTAGAGAAAATAGGAAAAGATTTCATACGAAGTCAGCAAATCATCCCTCTCTAATACTATCAGTTTATCATTTGCTAAACCATATTCTTTTTTTCTTCTCACAAGTCCCAATATGAAAATCAACCTCTATATAACTATCATCGAAATTTTATAACCTTCAGTCATCTAAACCTTTACCACAATCACCATAGACAAAATTTTTAAGTTACAAAATATTTTCCACGAAACATACCCCTCTTTTTAGGAGTCAGCACTTATTCATTTAATCAAAATTTCAAATTCCTTCACCTCGTTTTAAATTAGATCCGAAACCTCTAAATCCAGTTTATGGAATCCTTGGACTTGTTTAAATCGAGTCTCGTATTCACTTAACTCCAATACCACTATGTCACATAAAATTTATTCTTTTTTTATAAATCAACCTTCATATTTTTTTCAACGTTCACCTTCAAATATTTTTTTTTGAATTCTACAATTTTCTTTCAATCATCTAAAATAATTTCTATAACGTAAAATCCTTGTGTTCTCTCTGTCTCTAGTCACCATCTTACAATATCTAGTTCAATTTCGCATAATAATTTTATTCGATTAAATTCTCCTTTCCATCTCTAAATTTCTACATAGCCTTGTAATAGTTCCCAAGAATCAATAACAAAGATTTTTAAGTTCTCAAAACTAGGTTGACCTTAAACATCCTCATTAGTTTTGAAATACATCCATGAATTATTCATAACCCACTTTCTGTGATTGTTTCTAAATTGATAACATTTATCCCTCGATTTCATTTTAAACCTTTACCACATCTCCATTTCAAATTTTTCATATTTGACATCCAACACTCTGATTCCTACAAAATCATCATATGATAACCAATTACATCATTTCCGAACTAGATGATTTATATCACTTCCTTAACATTTCTCAGATAAAAAATGATATAAAGATTCAAGAGTTTTCAAGGTATAGCTGACAGAATTATATATGAGACAGGGAATTGATATAATCAGGACAGGTATATAAGACAATGAATGATGGTAGTAAAAATATTGGCAGGAAAAGAATGATAATAGAATCTGTTCTGCTTATCTATTTAAAAAAGGGACCCATTTTTTTTGAAACAAGAATTATAATACCAAATCCAAAATAAGGCCTAGCAAAATCATTGGTTTATTGTATTAAGAAGAAATAAATTTTTGTAAGAAGTTACGCAAGGTTTATAAAAATAGCTAAAGCTACATCCTAAGTAAACAATGAGAAAAAAACAAACAAAACAACAATAATTCCTTCTTTTTTTTGAATGACTGAAACAAAAGTAGCAAAAACATGTTCGAAAATATTTAAGGTACAATCTGATAATCATATGCGTCTATCCAAAATCATGATACTCTAAATCCTTGTCATACTAGTGAGCAAGGATACGATAATCACAGAGTCCTTGACTTATGCACATACCTCTAGAATCATGGTATTTAATATTTTTGCGATGCCGCTAGCTTGGCTGCAAAAATCTTAAATTTCCACACCCGAGAAATATATCCAAAATCAGACTATATATCCTCACCATGCTAGCTAATGTGACTATATAAGATAAGATTTCCATAACTTAGATGACCTAGCCCATATAATTTCATCTTGCCAAAAATTAAATTAAATCAACAATGAATACAAAAAAAATTAATTTTATCAACGAACATCAAAATTCAAAAATGAACAAAATCCTTCAAATCATATAACTACAAACTCGGTTGCTACAGCTAACATCAAGATTCAAAATTCCACAACCTTCATCAAATTCAATAAATACAAACTCAAATTCAATAATAATACATCAAAATCAAATTCAACAACAGAAAGTAAAGATAAATCAAATCAAGGAAAAAAGAGTTTTCAAATCGGAGTTAAACAAGATTCTCAAGGGTCGTCCCAGGAATCTCTCAAGGGATCCTAATTGTGATTGAGTATCTTCAAGATATATCCTATTCCTACTGCAGGCTGTAGTGGTACTCAAGTTCGAATACCCCTACATAAACTCGACCTGCATGGGCCATCACTAAAAACGTGTCACGATCCGCACCCACCGTGAGGGTACGAGTACGTAACAACGCCCAGCCTACGCCGCAGTGTCGGCGGTAGAACGCTGTTCTAGGTCATGAACTATAACTAGCATAATATGAATACTCTCCATAAGGAGGCCAACACAGAGGTACAACTCAATCACAATCTAAGATAGAATGATAAAGATAGATAAACATGAAATCCAAAAGAGATACAGGAGATAGAAGTCTAAATGTCTAAGATACATAATCCTAGAAATTTATCTCAAAACTCAAATACAGTAATCTACAAGTAAATACAACTCAAGACAACTAAAATAACTATCTATACAATCTCTACTGTGTCTCCTCTAGGCTAGCAGGCAACCTCCAAGCTATCTGTAAAATTTATCAACAGGTCCAGTCAGGACAGGAACGAGCACATCTTATCTAGAAAAACCAAGTAAATGACAGAGAACTATAAAGTAGTTATAGGCAGTTGTATTGATGAATATGGTAGTTTATATTCAGGTGATGGTATGGAGAGACAGATAAAGTACAAAGAAAGTAAGTAACTAAACAAGAGAAAAAATCATAGCAATAAAGACTGTAAAATAAAATCTAGTTGAACTAGAGTAACATAATGAATTCAGATGGTACAATATAAGTCGAGCGTAATCCCAATGTGAGTCTAATATAAGATGAGTCGAATGTAATTCTAATCATTATTCTAATAAGGTGAATCGAATAAGGTGATACGAATAAGGTGATACGAATAGTGATTCACATGATGTTCTAATAATGATTCAAACAAATTCTCCAAGTGTGTTTTAAAATACTTAGTTAGACATGTAAACGGCTAAGGATAAATCCGGCACATCACACACCTGGCCGGGTGTGGAATGGCTATCGTTCGAATATATTCACAGGGGGTGGTTCGAATAGTGGGAATGTTCACATGTCTAATCAAGTATTTTCCCGCCCATCTAATACAATGAATCCAAGTCCGACACATCAATCGAATAAAAGTCCAACCAACATATGAAGATACGAATAGGGTGATTCGTATGGTGATTCGTATGGTGATTCGAATAATAGAGGTAAGACGAGTAAGTATGTGTGTCGTATACATGGATTCAGAAATAAAAATACGTGTTTGTAGCAGAGAATCACATACAGCTAACTAGAACTGAAGTACAGTAATTGACAAATAAATGAGAGAACTATCAGAGAATGTACTCGCCTGATGTCTGAATGTCCAAAGTAAATATACTGTCCGAGGAGAGGTGTCTGGCTCCTAATTAGAACAGCACAAGTCACAACATGTCCAGAAGGGTAATATAAAGCACTACAATGTATTCTACATGAATCTAGGTCAAACTAGGCCAAAGTCAACCCTTGGTCAACTCTGGTCAACTGCACTAGTCAAACTAGGTCAAACTAGGTCATGTCCTAACCCAGTAAGTCTTACTAGGCCTAACCAAGACTATCCTAGCAAGCACACATCAATACAAGGCTATACAAGCCAACATACACCCAACTCTATATAGCATGCAATTATTCAATACTCAAATAGGCAAGAATTCACATTGGATATACACTAGGTAATCTATTACTTTAAGCTATATATGTCTACACGTATATAAACATGTATATATTAGTATTCAACATTAGGTCTATAATCATGGCATTTCAAATGGTTATATAAACTTATATATTACAACACAATATGCTAACATATATATAATATACATACATAGCTAAGTTAACTATATTCATAAATACTTATTTAAGAGGCTATGTGTGTGTATGTGAACATGGCAAAGGGGCAAGTGAGGATTAAATGGGCAAACATAGTGTATACATATCGAAGAGTGTCAAAGTGTAAGTGAACAATGTGTCAAGTGTGATAGTGTCAACATAGTGTAAGGGGGTACATGAGGTAATATAGGATTTGTGTTAACATAGAACATTACATCTCATTAACTTGTATATTGCATACATTACATCTATTATTACATTACATTCATGCTTGCATTCATTCATCATTCATTTATTCTCTTGCACTACTATATGCACCATACATTACATACTATGGAACCTACATATTCATTACAAGCCATTCTTATACATGCTTACATTAGATAGGATACTTACATCTCATACATCATTTATTTAAACATTTACTCATGCTTGCATTCTCTATTTAGTTACATAATGTATATACATTAACATGGGTTAAAATCAAATAGAACATTATATTACACACAAGGGTGCACAAAATGCATATGCCGAATAGTAACTCCTACTAATAATGAATACTTTACCATCTCAGCATGAATTAAACTCTATGATTAAAGTATGTTATAGATCTATGTGTTAGCTTTCCGAAACTTTAAACGGATCGCGTTTCCGTTTCCGAAAACTCCCGGAATCGCGAAAACACCGAGAACGCGTTTATTTTTCGTACAGCTGACACTCAAATAATTCTCCAGAAAGTTACAGAAAGGATTAGGCCTATTAATACATGTTTTTGGAAAGCTAACTTCAATACGCTTCTTTTTTAAAAAACGAAAGATTAAACCGAGCTTTGAGCTAGAAGTTATGACATTTCGAAGTTAAGGCTGAATTTAAAAACGTAGATAAAAATCATGACGGATTTAGATAGTTTGAGCCAAAAGAATACACAATATATATCCTAATTATCCACAACAATAATAGCAACAATAATATGAGGAACCACACTCACAAACTTGATTATATAATCATCATGAACCATTTATTACATATATAAATATAGATACACTCTCATTACAATATATATATATATATATATATATATAAATCTATATATGTAACATGAACACATCCACAACACAAAGGACACTCCTATGACCTCCAAATGGACACAAAATAGACACAAATGGAGATACAACCATGGGGATCATTCCTATGGGTTCAAAATAGACCTATATGCATGAGAAAATGAAAAGGAGAAGGGATTTATACCTCCCGGTAGATCGAATCGAAGAAAAACCTTCCCGGAGCGACACCGACACGTAGAGATTCCAAAAGGACACGAACGAGCTCCGAATCCTCCCAAACTTGGGTAGCTTCCTCCTTGACTAGAATGGAGAAGGAAAGAAGAAGATTTGGTGGTGAAATGGAAGGATTTGGTGGAGAAATTGCTAGGGATTGCTCTCTAGGAATTTGGGGAAGAACAAGAGAGAGAAAAATAGATGGATAATGACAAATGGGAGGCTAAACCCTATCCTTATTGTGGCTGGCCATAAAGGTGGTTTTGTCCTATTAGGAAAAGTCCAAAAGCCCCTACTAACCTATTCTATGAGTATTAGGAAAGGGCTAATTGGTTGGGGCTAAATTAGTCATTCTAAAGTCTCTAATCACACTAACCTTATCCATAATAATTAGTCTGACCTCTAACTAAAATATTTCTATCATGCGGACTAAAATTGATATCATGTGGGCCATGCCTAACTAGTGTGTGGGTCCCACTAGAGTCAAACTACCCCCGGGTCTCCGTTTCAAGTCGGATTGAGTTGAAATTCGAACCCGACTCAAATAACCCCAAAATAATATCATAAATAATAAAATAATATCAAAATAATTCAAAGAGGTCAAATGCAAAAATATCCTTAGGCCAAAAATGACATTAAAATATCATAATCACATGGTTAGGCTCTAGGTCAAACAATCTCTAGGATTTCACTAGCAAAACGTCAAAATCACAAGTCATTGATTTAAATATTTTTAAAATGATTTAAAATCACCTAAAATCATATCATGAATTAAATATTATTATTAAAATAATTATAAACACGAAATTTTAAAATTACCCTCAATCAGAAAATTAAAATAAAATGAAAAAAAAATCAACCCAAAATTTAGGGTGCTCACAGGGTCCGGGCTGCTGGTGACAGGTTCAGGAGTCTGAGCAACACTTTCAACTATTTTTATCATGATACCCAACCTATATCTACTAAGGCCATCCTGGCTGGATACCTGATGATATGGCTGAGGATTTATGTCGTCTCGAGGGGCTCTGGTTCGATTGAGAGGATTAGCCGCAACCTGATCCTTTCGACGGTGAAGCTGATTTCGGAGGCAAGTTGGCTCTGCTTCCAGCTATGGTATGCAACATTCATCAGGGTCTTCATATTTTCATATCAAAAGTTATCGCTCATGAATTTACGAAAGCCTTCAACAGAATTGAACTACCGTACCAATATTTAATAGGGTGGCTGCTGATGCATTGCCCCTCTCTGATGCGACCTGGATCAGAGGGTAATACGACAAGTGATGATGCCTTCATCTATCACTATCGCGATATGCCCTGGAACTATACCACCTTTTCCGACTGTCGAACAATGTAAAATCCCTAAATTTCTACTATATTTTAGTACCGAATTTTTTTTTTTTGTATTTATACGTCACATAGTCGTATTGTACGTCGTACGAAAATTTACGTTTTCGTATTACTCGTCGAGTGCGATTATGTACGAGGTACATATTTTTAGAAAAATAACTTTTATTTTATTATCGGTAATAATTTCAAAATAATATATAAAATAATTATTTTTATTAAGGGCAAAGTTTATTATTTATTTATAAAATGCTATCTTATTGACTAGTGATAATTTAGAAAAACTAGAAAATTATTTCATTATATTTTCAAATTTTATTTTTATTACTTATAATAATTTATTTAGTAAAGAGGTATTTTAAAGATTTGATTGTTTTATGTTTAAAATTCATAATTGTTTTATCTAAATTATTAAATGTAGTTTAAAAATTTTCATATTAATATTTATTGTGATTTTCGAAATATATTTAATATTAATATTTTAATATTCGAAAAGATATTTAAAAATATGTATTATTTTCGAAATTATTATTATTGGTGTTTTGAAAAATATATTTGGAAGTTATTTTGGCAAGTTTAATTTTAATTTGATTTCATGTATCTATTTAAATAATTAAATTAATATTGATATTTGAAATTGATTGATTTTAAACTAACAGAATTTAAATTGGATTTAATTTGAATTTGGATTTGGATTGATTAATTTAAATTAAATTACGCATTATCTAAACGGGGTTTTTAAACTACTCCTAATCCTATCTAACTGGGAATTCCCACATCCTATAAATAGGCAGGTACTCCTCCAGAAATTTCTACCATTCACAAATTCCTCCAAAATTATTTCTCCACATCAATGCATGTATCGTGTCCGTGTCCGTCCTTTTACCCTTCATTATATTCCTATTAATTTACATACACATCGATCTTCTTTTCGACGTTCGACAACTCCGAACGCCAACCTACCCCGTGTCGCGCAGGACACATCCCGACACAACAAATTTCCTAACCATAACCACACCAACACAGCCGCCTTCCCTTCCTGTCAAAGTCCGTCATCGCAACCACTCTTCCGTCCACAAATCCGGCATACCCAACCAGAGACACCACCAGCCACACCCGGCCGGACCTCCCCACAGAACCATCACCTTCGCCATCTCCTCCCCGACACACCTACCACCGTCACAGACCACCGACCCCCGACCCCCGACTCCTCCATCCACTTGCCGCACCCCCCTCCAGAAAAGGCTCGGCTACCACCATTGATGCATGGCCAGGTCCCCTAACGCCTCCACTCGACTACCACGACCACCACCCCGGCCGACCTCGCCGTGACGCCACCACCAGCACCCAAGAAACCCCGATAATCATCCAACCCAAAACTCCCAAACACAAAACCAACAAGAGAGACTCACCTGCCGCCCGAACTCGCCGGCGAGTCGCCGCCGCGTCGAGACTGCGCCTATCCCTGTGCCGGCGTCCCGCTCCGCCGGGTCCAGCCGTAGCCCTCTCCAGACCCTTCGTTTTCCCCGCCGGGTCGATCTCTCACGCCGGAAGTCGCCGTCCCCGAAGCGCCGTCGGACGTCACCCGCTCCCGTCAAGCCCACCGCTGGCTGCGAGCCCAGCGCGTGTCCCCACGAGCCAGCGGACCACCCGGTCTTCCCCACCCTACGCGCGAGTGCGCCTCCCTGCGCTCCGTCGATCCGTGCGCTCGCGCACCCCTCCTCGTCGAGTCGCCGCCGCCTCCGGCTAGGAGCGGCGAGCTCCACCGCTCCACTCCCCCAAACCCCTGTCGCCTCTGGCCGTCGACCGCCGCTCCCCCGCCATCGGAACCCCAAACCCTAAGTCCCCGATCCCGCCTCTCCGCCGGGCCACCCCGAGATCCGCCCACCTCCTCCGCGCTCCCGAACCACGGCGAGCTCTCCGCCTGCGCCGCCGCCTCCCTGCTTCCCTCGCCCAGCCCTCTCCTGTCGCTCGTCGCCGTCCTCTCCCGACCTAAACCCCCTCCCCGCCGCGCCAGCTCGCCGCTCGCCGGCGTACGTCCGCCACCGCGTCCCCAGTCAAAACCCTCGCCTGCGGCCCCTCGCGCTTCCCCCTCACGCCGGAGCGCCGGAGCCGACCGACCGCCAGCTCCGATCGCCCCTTTCCCTCTTCCTCTCGTTTTCCCTCTCTCTCCTCTCTTCTGAAAGTTGGTGGGTGTTGTTTTAGTGAAGGGATAAGTATTCACTATTATTATTATTATTATTATTATTATTTAACAAATGTTTAATTATTACTTTCTTAGTATAATTATGTATACAAGTTTAATCTTTTGGTGGTTAGTGATCCTCTGGAACAAAGAGAGGAGCACAGCTGCTGTTGTAACATTTCAATGGATTTTTATTAATTTATTTTTATTTAATTATTTTCCGTTTTTTTTTGTTTTGATTGTGTTGCTGGTGTTGTCTCTTTGTCTTCTTCCCATTATCAATATTATTCTCATTATATTATTTTAAATCCTTATTTATATTTAGAGTGATTGTTAAGTAAACATTATGTATACTATTAAAATTATTGTTACCATTATTATATTACTATTATTATTAGTTTTTGTTTTTTTAGGTATTATTTTTACGTTATCGTTAATATTATTGTTATTTTAAAATTTTTTTTAATTCCTTTTACTAATTTCAAAGATAGTATTCCTACCTTATTTTGACAAACGTAAATTTTTAGTCCAAAAACCATTTGTAGCTTTTCAGGTATTTTCCAAAAATTAGGTTAACGAAAAGAAAGGGTACTTTCCAAAACTATAAATGATTTCTAGTAGTTTCCAGTATTTACCTAAATTATTACAGTTTTTCTAACTAGAAATTCTATATTTGACAAAAATAGTTTTTTGCCTAAAAAGATTTTATATTTTTAAAAAGTATAAAAAAAAAAACTATTTTTAAGTACCTTAAAATATTTTTGTAGCGTTATAAATATTTTCCTAAAAATGGTATATATAATTCCTTCTCTATTCTTCCGTCCGTGACTTAATTCCATTATTCCAATTCCCTCACCACTAGAGACTACCTTATGTCAACCCTAACTCATCTGACCATCCTAGTCCCGATGGAATACTCCGTGTCGTCAACAGAGGCTCCCTTGCATAGTTGTAACACCGAAGTTGATCTTGTGCCACCTTTATTGTACCACACCAGGCAGCTCACCAGGCGACCCTCAGGCAAGTATACCTTGCTAATTTACTGTCATATTATTTATTTTCGCATTATTTATTTTGTCTCATATTGTTATTTTCCTTTGTTATAAACTGCGCGTCCAAGCCACACTTGGGTGCAAGCGACTTATTTAGTCGTTACTTTATCTCATGCATGTTGACTTAGTGTTAGCGGACTACCTTCTTGTTGGGGGATATTCTTATATCTTCCTTTGGCTGTGACACTCACACTACACGGTTTTGAGACATGTGCTAAGGGCACGACTTATTGACTAGCTATCTCTAATGTCGTGTGACGGTAGATATTCGTAACTGCTATGAATAAGGTTTTAGAGACTCAAGCAGTTACAAAACTGGACGAGCCATGGACATGACTTGAACAGTGTGGAAAATATTGGGGGAGGACAGTCGCTAGTGCGTATGGGAAGCCAAACAGGTAACCCATAGTTTTCGAAAGGAACTATGGCGATATTTTGCAGTTGCCCTCTGACGTTTTGGACGTTACGGACGGATACGGATCACTGGATGCCAGTTACGTACTTATAGCCACAAATCCCACCCATGCGCATGAAAGTTGTCCTCTAAATTGCACATTAGGCGGTTAGAATCTCCTTTGCATGTTTATGTCTAGTTTATATATATTATTTTATTCTGACAGTTCATATTAGCTTGTTCTTCTTGTATCTTGCTACGTCCGTCTGAGGACCTGGTTATTCCCCAGGTGTGTGTTCATGTTTTCCGCAAGTATCCTAGCCAAGGCCGTGGTCTTCTTCATTCCTTCGAAGACAATTGCGCTTGGTTCGTCTTGCCATTTTTCTCGCTCGATTTATTGTACATTTCTTTCATTGGGATAGTTGGTAGTGGACTTTGTCTCCATCCAACGATTGTATCATAAACATTCGAGTTGATTTTTATATTATATTTCTTTTCATTGTGGATGAGATTTAGTTTGTCTTGGATTACTACATTTTACAGCTTATGTATACATACGAGGTCCATGTATTTCGTATGTATACAGCTGGCATGTCTACGTACTTAGTCCTACGTATTTTGGGACTGGGGCGTTACATGTTTTTGTGGTGGCCCATGCAGGTCAAGATAAATTGTTTGGTTACTTTACTGTACCAAGCAAGCCTGCGCATAGGATTAGAAATCTAGGATCTCATCCACATACCTGACCTCTTTTCTTGATTTTATCTACCGTTTGACTCATCAATTGCATCTTGCTTGCTTCCTTCCATCCCTATTCTTATCTTCCCTTCCTGCTTGCTAGAGATTGACCCTACCAGTTAGTTGTCCCAAAAACACCACTAGTTTAATTCTTTAAGTTGGGTAGAATACCTTATGAACTAGCAACCCCTTTGACCTAGCGACCTATATTAGAAAGCTTAATTAGATCCTAGAATCTAGAGGACCTAACCCGTCTAGCCAACCAAGGACTTGGACAAGAAGACTATAGGACGACTGTATGACTTAGAATCATTCTACCTTCTTTAAATCTTAATCTCTCGTACTTATGCATTTACTGTTTTGACTAATGATGCTAATGTAGCCTAGTTTTTGCAAGCTTATTCTTTATCGAGTTTGTTCATGACATGTGCTATTGAGCGCTCACTAGCATGTTGTCTAATCAGAACCGGTGCATAATGGTCTGATCAACCAAGTGCACTTTGGTTCGCTCTTATTTTATCGTTCTTCGTGGATGGAGACATAGCTAAACTTGTCCTTTAGAATCCCATCCACGACTGCCTTGACGATTCATTTGAAATCTATACGACCGCCTTTGAACCACGTATTCGTAATTGAACTCTTTAAATCGCTTTTGCCTTTACCGATTTTGGAAGGACGAAGGCACTTGTACTTGAAATTCCTCTAGCTATCATATCAATTAAGACCATTACCATTCGACATTGTTATGTCTTCATCATAAACTCCTCGACCTTTCCCTCGACCCTAATTCTACAATTTTGACTTCTAATCACTTGAATTTAAGAAGTGATTACAATCGTCCCTTAATCATATCCCCAACCTAGACTACGACCATATAAATTTCGAACCCTTCTATCTACCGTTGTGCTTCTCACCCCCTCCGAATTCTTAATTTCGAGGACGAAATTCTTTTAAGTTGGGTAGGATGTAAAATCCCTAAATTTCTACTATATTTTAGTACCGAATTTTTTTTTTTGTATTTATACGTCACATAGTCGTATTGTACGTCGTACGAAAATTTACGTTTTCGTATTACTCGTCGAGTGCGAATATGTACGAGGTACATATTTTTAGAAAAATAACTTTTATTTTATTATCGGTAATAGTTTCAAAATAATATATAAAATAATTATTTTTATTAAGGGCAAAGTTTATTATTTATTTATAAAATGCTATCTTATTGACTAGTGATAATTTAGAAAAACTAGAAAATTATTTCATTATATTTTCAAATTTTATTTTTATTACTTATAATAATTTATTTAGTAAAGAGGTATTTTAAAGATTTGATTGTTTTATGTTTAAAATTCATAATTGTTTTATCTAAATTATTAAATGTAGTTTAAAAATTTTCATATTAATATTTATTGTGATTTTCGAAATATATTTAATATTAATATTTTATTATTCGAAAAGATATTTAAAAATATGTATTATTTTCGAAATTATTATTATTGGTGTTTTGAAAAATATATTTGGAAGTTATTTTGGCAAGTTTAATTTTAATTTGATTTCATGGATCTATTTAAATAATTAAATTAATATTGATATTTGAAATTGATTGATTTTAAACTAACAGAATTTAAATTGGATTTAATTTGAATTTGGATTTGGATTGATTAATTTAAATTAAATTACGCATTATCTAAACGGGGTTTTTAAACTACTCCTAATCCTATCTAACTGGGAATTCCCACATCCTATAAATAGGCAGGTACTCCTCCAGAAATTTCTACCATTCACAAATTCCTCCAAAATTATTTCTCCACATCAGTGCATGTATCGTGTCCGTGTCCGTCCTTTTACCCTTCATTATATTCCTATTAATTTACATACACATCGATCTTCTTTTCGACGTTCGACAACTCCGAACGCCAACCTACCCCGTGTCGCGCAGGACACATCCCGACACAACAAATTTCCTAACCATAACCACACCAACACAGCCGCCTTCCCTTCCTGTCAAAGTCCGTCATCGCAACCACTCTTCCGTCCACAAATCCGGCATACCCAACCAGAGACACCACCAGCCACACCCGGCCGGACCTCCCCACAGAACCATCACCTTCGCCATCTCCTCCCCGACACACCTACCACCGTCACAGACCACCGACCCCCGACCCCCGACTCCTCCATCCACTTGCCGCACCCCCCTCCAGAAAAGGCTCGGCTACCACCATTGATGCATGGCCAGGTCCCCTAACGCCTCCACTCGACTACCACGACCACCACCCCGGCCGACCTCGCCGTGACGCCACCACCAGCACCCAAGAAACCCCGATAATCATCCAACCCAAAACTCCCAAACACAAAACCAACAAGAGAGACTCACCTGCCGCCCGAACTCGCCGGCGAGTCGCCGCCGCGTCGAGACTGCGCCTATCCCTGTGCCGGCGTCCCGCTCCGCCGGGTCCAGCCGTAGCCCTCTCCAGACCCTTCGTTTTCCCCGCCGGGTCGATCTCTCACGCCGGAAGTCGCCGTCCCCGAAGCGCCGTCGGACGTCACCCGCTCCCGTCAAGCCCACCGCTGGCTGCGAGCCCAGCGCGTGTCCCCACGAGCCAGCGGACCACCCGGTCTTCCCCACCCTACGCGCGAGTGCGCCTCCCTGCGCTCCGTCGATCCGTGCGCTCGCGCACCCCTCCTCGTCGAGTCGCCGCCGCCTCCGGCTAGGAGCGGCGAGCTCCACCGCTCCACTCCCCCAAACCCCTGTCGCCTCTGGCCGTCGACCGCCGCTCCCCCGCCATCGGAACCCCAAACCCTAAGTCCCCGATCCCGCCTCTCCGCCGGGCCACCCCGAGATCCGCCCACCTCCTCCGCGCTCCCGAACCACGGCGAGCTCTCCGCCTGCGCCGCCGCCTCCCTGCTTCCCTCGCCCAGCCCTCTCCTGTCGCTCGTCGCCGTCCTCTCCCGACCTAAACCCCCTCCCCGCCGCGCCAGCTCGCCGCTCGCCGGCGTACGTCCGCCACCGCGTCCCCAGTCAAAACCCTCGCCTGCGGCCCCTCGCGCTTCCCCCTCACGCCGGAGCGCCGGAGCCGACCGACCGCCAGCTCCGATCGCCCCTTTCCCTCTTCCTCTCGTTTTCCCTCTCTCTCCTCTCTTCTGAAAGTTGGTGGGTGTTGTTTTAGTGAAGGGATAAGTATTCACTATTATTATTATTATTATTATTATTTAACAAATGTTTAATTATTACTTTCTTAGTATAATTATGTATACAAGTTTAATCTTTTGGTGGTTAGTGATCCTCTGGAACAAAGAGAGGAGCACAGCTGCTGTTGTAACATTTCAATGGATTTTTATTAATTTATTTTTATTTAATTATTTTCCGTTTTTTTTTGTTTTGATTGTGTTGCTGGTGTTGTCTCTTTGTCTTCTTCCCATTATCAATATTATTCTCATTATATTATTTTAAATCCTTATTTATATTTAGAGTGATTGTTAAGTAAACATTATGTATACTATTAAAATTATTGTTACCATTATTATATTACTATTATTATTAGTTTTTGTTTTTTTAGGTATTATTTTTACGTTATCGTTAATATTATTGTTATTTTAAAATTTTTTTTAATTCCTTTTACTAATTTCAAAGATAGTATTCCTACCTTATTTTGACAAACGTAAATTTTTAGTCCAAAAACCATTTGTAGCTTTTCAGGTATTTTCCAAAAATTAGGTTAACGAAAAGAAAGGGTACTTTCCAAAACTATAAATGATTTCTAGTAGTTTCCAGTATTTACCTAAATTATTACAGTTTTTCTAACTAGAAATTCTATATTTGACAAAAATAGTTTTTTGCCTAAAAAGATTTTATATTTTTAAAAAGTATAAAAAAAAAAACTATTTTTAAGTACCTTAAAATATTTTTGTAGCGTTATAAATATTTTCCTAAAAATGGTATATATAATTCCTTCTCTATTCTTCCGTCCGTGACTTAATTCCATTATTCCAATTCCCTCACCACTAGAGACTACCTTATGTCAACCCTAACTCATCTGACCATCCTAGTCCCGATGGAATACTCCGTGTCGTCAACAGAGGCTCCCTTGCATAGTTGTAACACCGAAGTTGATCTTGTGCCACCTTTATTGTACCACACCAGGCAGCTCACCAGGCGACCCTCAGGCAAGTATACCTTGCTAATTTACTGTCATATTATTTATTTTCGCATTATTTATTTTGTCTCATATTGTTATTTTCCTTTGTTATAAACTGCGCGTCCAAGCCACACTTGGGTGCAAGCGACTTATTTAGTCGTTACTTTATCTCATGCATGTTGACTTAGTGTTAGCGGACTACCTTCTTGTTGGGGGATATTCTTATATCTTCCTTTGGCTGTGACACTCACACTACACGGTTTTGAGACATGTGCTAAGGGCACGACTTATTGACTAGCTATCTCTAATGTCGTGTGACGGTAGATATTCGTAACTGCTATGAATAAGGTTTTAGAGACTCAAGCAGTTACAAAACTGGACGAGCCATGGACATGACTTGAACAGTGTGGGAAATATTGGGGGAGGACAGTCGCTAGTGCGTATGGGAAGCCAAACAGGTAACCCATAGTTTTCGAAAGGAACTATGGCGATATTTTGCAGTTGCCCTCTGACGTTTTGGACGTTACGGACGGATACGGATCACTGGATGCCAGTTACGTACTTATAGCCACAAATCCCACCCATGCGCATGAAAGTTGTCCTCTAAATTGCACATTAGGCGGTTAGAATCTCCTTTGCATGTTTATGTCTAGTTTATATATATTATTTTATTCTGACAGTTCATATTAGCTTGTTCTTCCTGTATCTTGCTACGTCCGTCTGAGGACCTGGTTATTCCCCAGGTGTGTGTTCATGTTTTCCGCAAGTATCCTAGCCAAGGCCGTGGTCTTCTTCATTCCTTCGAAGACAATTGCGCTTGGTTCGTCTTGCCATTTTTCTCGCTCGATTTATTGTACATTTCTTTCATTGGGATAGTTGGTAGTGGACTTTGTCTCCATCCAACGATTGTATCATAAACATTCGAGTTGATTTTTATATTATATTTCTTTTTATTGTGGATGAGATTTAGTTTGTCTTGGATTACTACATTTTACAGCTTATGTATACATACGAGGTCCATGTATTTCGTATGTATACAGCTGGCATGTCTACGTACTTAGTCCTACGTATTTTGGGACTGGGGCGTTACAAACAACTCTTGCACGGGTGGACATATACTCCTTTTTGTGTCGGTCCCATATTTTACTGAGGAAGAGATGGGACGCATTCACCTCGATAGCACTGCTGCGTCCTAGGCCCTGTCCGAAAAGCTGTTTTGCTAGTTGCAGAGTATCCGTCCTTCACATCTGGTGTACCGCAACTGCAACATTGTATACTTAGATCCATACTTACCCAGCCGGTACTCTTCGTAATTTGGGTATTGTAAATTATATTTGAATAAACCTAATCCTGTCTGGGTTTGGGGAGGAGCGTCTTGGATGGTATTCGAGCCTGGCACTATTATTCGACGACCCACACCCAGGCCAGCTTCATCCTTCCTGACGTCGGGACTTTGGGGCATATCTCGTATAAGGCGGCCCTCCGTCATGTGTCTGTGAATGCGCCCCCAACGACTTTGATCCACGTACCAGTTTTATTGTTGGTACGAAATTGGAGGAGCGATAGAGGGAATCCCACAAGAGGACATGGAAGGGGAAGAGAAAAGCATCCGATTCTGACTATGACAGCACGGAGGAGGAGGAGTATAACTCTGAAGATCTCCAGCCCTCTGTAACTCTTTGGCGATGTGTGTGCCTTCTCCTGAACTGAACCCTCCGTGTAAACAAAACAGGCCAGAACCCCCTGTCACTGATAGGCCTCATTCCCAGAAGCGAGTTGAAGCTAGGTTCTGTGGGCCAGCCGTCGAAAAAATTGATAGTGATCCCGAAGTCAACACAGGGGTAAGTTCTTTCACGATAAGCCCCGATGTTATTCTCGAAACATTATCTGAAGGCTCTTCTTTGCAGGCATCGGAGAAAGCGAACCTTCTGTCACCAGATGCTGCCCGTACGGTTCTCTCTCTGGGATCTGACCATGGAGCTGTGGGGTCCTCACAAACTGGTGCCGATATAATTACGTCTCTACCCGGAGCAACAAGGGCTGAGGAGGTAGACGTGTATGGTTCGAGTGCCGCTGCTGACTTTACAGGAGATGTGAAGGCGGCGGAAGGAGCTGAGACTACTCCGACTGAGCCCAGTCTTTTCCCCTACCTCTGGTAAGCTATTTCACATTCTTACCAATGAGGAGATTTTTTGCTTCAACTCCATCTTCTTCGGATCAAACTGATTGTCGATTATTTTGGACCTATAGGGCCTGCTTCTCAAGTATCGATGGTAGATGTGCCGCGGAGGAAGGGATAGAAGAGGATCCAGATGCAGACCTGGTACAAGCAAGAAGTGTCCCTTCTCTCCTTCCAGTTCGAGTCGAGGGGCCCTCCACCGTATTGAGTACAGAAGTCACGGCTCCTTCAACCTCTTTGGTGGATACGGGATCGACTGAAGCTGCCTCTTCCCCGGAAGTTGAACTTTCTGCTCTGTACAGTCTTCAGCTTCTTCGGACCGCAAAGGAGGAGATTGCGGCTACACAAAAATCTTACCGCTCGGAGTTTGTTTCCCTTCTAACAGGGTCATCAAGCTCCGTTGTGCCTCCTTTCCAGACGCCTTCAGCTTCCTTAGGTGTTGTTCCTTCGACGTCGTCCTCTTTGGAGAACTTAGACGAGTCGTCAAAGAATATAGTAGAGAGCTTTTACCGCTATTTGAAATGGGGGGTTGAGGCTGCTTTGAGGAGATGAACATCATTTGCCATAGCTCGTCATTGTGCATGCGGTCAGATTGAACTGCTGAAGACGCTCCCGGGTGGAGAAGGGATGGCTACTCTTTTAGAGCATGAACTGGTAGAGACTAATCGACGCCTAACCCAATTGCAACAATTACGACAGGTCGACGTGCCCGCTGTAGTAGAACAGGAGCGTGCCTTTCTCATAATAGCCATAGAAAAAATGAAAGCTGTAGTGGAGACGACCAAGACCACCTTGGAGAAAGACCTCCAAAAGTTGTCTCTTAAGTACGATAAGCTGAGCCGAAAGGGAGAGGTTTGCCTGGCTCATGAGGAGATCACCGTTCGTGCTATGATTGAAACTAACGAGAAGATCCTCCAGCTCCAAGCAAGCTGGCATCACTGGAGACTGAGCTCGAAGCTACCCGTCGAGAGAGAGAGAGAGAGAGAGAGAGGATCTGCGAGGAGACCGATGAGGTCACACGAGCCTCTGCCCCACTAGAAGGTGCACTGAAGAAGGTAGAGGTCAACTGGCAGGCTCATGCACATATTGAGGATGCTGAAAAGCTGACCCAGGAAGCTGAACGCCGAGCTAGACTAAAAATTGAGCGCTCAACTGCACAGCTGGAAGACATACTCACCAAACTATGTGTCGCTGATGAGTAATGGATTTTTTTCTCTTTTTTTTCTTTGGAGATGTAGCCCCACCAATGTAGTTGATGTTTACTTGAAATAAAGAGATACATTTTCTCTATTCTTTTGCTTATGATGTCTGAAGTGCTTGTACTAGGGGGCCTAATACAGCAGTTGTGGTTGGTAGAGGACATCCCACTGGGGAACTTTTTGTGGACCTATTACCTTTTTGTGCATCTAAAAATACGAGCAATAGACTTGAATAATATTTGTGGACCTATTACCCTTTTATGCACTGGTGGTGCGGGTAATAGATTAGAATGATTTTTGTGGACCTACTACCCTTTTGCGCACTGGTGGTGCGGGTAATAGATTTAAAACAAAACCTAACAGAGGTAATATGCAAGTAATAGGTTCTGTGACCTTAACACCGTGATTTTATCCTGGGTTGGGTACAAGTGTTAAGTTAGGAGATTATCTATATCAGAGGTTATATGGTCGTGACATACGATAATCATAAATAATTTTTGGTGGACCTATTACCCTTTTGCGCATTGGTAGTGCGGGTAATAGATTAGAATAATTTTTGTGGACCTATTACCCTTTTACGTACTGGTGGTGCGAGTAATAGATTTGAAACAAAACCTAACAGAGGTAATATGGACGTGATAGATTTTGTGGTCTTAACACCATGATTTTATCCCAGATTGGGTACAGGTGTTAAGTTAGGAGATTATCTATGTCAGAGGTAATATGGACGTGACATACGATAATCATGAATAATTTTTGGTGGACCTATTACTCTTTTGCGCACTGGTGGTACGAGTAATAGATTTTGAGACAAAACCCAACAGAGGTAATATGAACGTGATAGGTTCTGTGGTCTTAACACCATTATTTTATCCCAGATTGGGTACCTATATTAAGTCAAGAGACTATCGGTATCAGAGGTTATATGGACGTGACACACGATAATCAGGACCCGGACATTTGCTCAGAGATGGCAATAAGCCTGGTGAACTCCGGCGGGAAGAAGCATCAGGGTGAAAGTTCATAGGTATTTAGTATACATGACTTGTCACCCAGGAGGATGCAATGTGAATCCACTCGAAGCTAATAGAGTGTAAGTTCAAAGGTACTTGGTGTACATAACTCGACAATCTGGGAGATTTGGTGGTTTGAGAAAGTACCAGCATGTCTTTAGACATAGTATTTCTTCAGGAACTTGCCATTTATGGGCATCATGAGAAAGTCTCCATTCTGTTTCTTGAGCCGGTATGCACGTTGGAGAATACGGTCTCGATGATGAATGGACCCTCCCATTTGGGCTAGAATTTGCCGGTGGTTTTGTGCGTCGTGACCATCGATCTACGAACGGCCAAGACGAGATCGCCTACTTGGAATGTCCTCTGCTTGACTATCTTATTGAAGGCCCGAGAGATGCGTGCTTGATAGAGCTCGATCCTTTGTTGAGCTTGCAAGCACTTCTCGTCTAAGGCTTCCAATTCTTGTAGCCGTCGACGGCAGTTATCGTCTGATGTCAACCGGTAAGTAAGGGCCATGCAAAACGAAGGGATCTGGGTCTCCAATGGAAGAACTGCCTCGCTTCCGTACACCATAGAGAATGGTGTATTTCCTGTAGCCATCCGACTCGTATTACGGTACGCCCATAAGCATTCGTCCAGCTTTTCATTCCAGTCGTGCTTGTTTGAAGAAACGAACTTTTTGAGAAGCTTGATTATGGTCTTGTTAAAAGCTTCAGCTAGACCTTTAGCCTATGGGTTATATGTCGTTGAAGCAACGTTCTGGATCCGATTCTTGTCACATAATCGACAGAAAGCATGGCTTGCAAACTGTGGACCATTGTCATGAATGATCCTCCGGGGCAGTCCATAACGGTAGATGACGTAATATTTTACGAAACTGATCACGTTTGATGTCTTTACCTCTGCCAGCAGAACAGCTTCCGCCCACTTGAAGAAGTAATCGGTGATTGCAAGTATAATTGGTGTCACCTAGACGACGGCAGGGTGATTGGGCCAATGATGTCCATTCCCCATGCTTCAAATGGCCAACAGGCTACTGTTGGGTGCAAGAATTTGAATGGAAGATGTATGAAGTCTGTGTGGATCTGACAATCCTTACACTTCTTTTCATAATCAACAGCGTCTGCTACCATCGTAGGCCAGTAATAGCCCATCCGACGGAGACGGTCTTGCAACTTCGGGCCAGGTTGGTGAGCCCCGTAAATGCCATCGTGAGCCTCGTATAGGGCTTTTTTGGCTTCTGTATTTGACAGACCTTTTAACAGTAGTCCGTCGTAGGATCGTCGATATAACATTTTTGTTTCTGTGTCATAAAAGAATCTGAGAGAACGCTTTCTGATTGAAGTCGCTTCTTTTACATTCTCAGGCTGGATTCCGTAGACTGCAAATTAAATCGATGAACGGGAGTCTCCAGTCTTGCACGTCATTGGCTATCTGGGCGGAGTAACTCGTACCTAGTTGAACGTTGTTTTTAGGACAGACTAGCTCATAGCCTATCATGTCGACTAGATGATGAGCATGATTTGGAACCGCCAAAGAAGCGGCGAGGCCTGCTAGGACGTCGGCTTCAATATTTTAGAGCCCAAGAACATGCTCTATAAAGAACCCTTCCAAGGTTGCAATGATGAAAATTGCTGTCTGATGGTAAGGAATCAAGTCCGTGTTAACCTCATATGAAACTCAGATTTGATTAGCAATCAACTGCGAGGCGCCATATGCTTCTAGGTATTCGACACCCACTTCTTTTGCGAGTCAAAGCCCGATGACCATAGCATTATATTTAGCTACATTGTTTGAACATGGTTCTGTAAGGGAATATGCTCTATTGACCACCAATCCAAAGGGAGAAATTAATACTATCCCGACACCAGCGACAATATCACATTGGAGCCCCGTCCTTGAAGCACCGTCAAAGAACATTCGCCAAACAGCATCATGTGAAGTCATGTTTGAATTAATAACTTCCTCTGGGATTTTTTCATCGATTCTGGTTGTTTCTGAGCTTGGATGGGCTGCTAAGAAGTTGGCCAAGGCTTGACCTTTGACAGCCTTCTGTGGAATGAAAACCATATCGTAGGAGGATAACAGTATCCCCCAGGTAGCTAGACGAGAATTGAGTGCACCTGGATTAGTCATGAGAACCCTGAGGGGATTAACTCGTGAGACAACATGGATGGTCTTTTCAGTCACATTGTGTCATATTTTTTGAATGGCGAACACCAAGGCAAGGTATTCCTTCTCCATGGCGATGTACCTATGCTCCGGCCCCACCATCATTCGGCTGAGGTAAAAGATTGCGTGTTCATGCCCTGCGTCATTGTTCTGGGCTAGCAAGGCACCGAGGGAGTGTTCCATTGTCCGTTCATAGAGCATGAAGGGTTTTTCGGCGACCGGGGCCAACCAGAAATGGCAAATTCGATCAAAGGCGCGTTGACATTCTTCATTCCATACGAAAGAGACGTCTTTCTTCATGAGTTGTGTGTAGGGTTGACATCGTCCTAAGAGGTTAGATATGAACCTCTTGATGTCGACTAGTCTTCCCTGAAGGCCGTGGAGTTCGCAGAGGTTCCTCGGTGGACTCATCTCCAGGATTGCTTTTATTTTATCAGGGTCTATGTGAATGCCCCAGAAAGTAATGACAAAGCCCAAGAATTTCCCACTGGATACACCGAGGAAGGACTTCATGGGATTCATCTTCAGATTGTGTCCTCACATAAGGTCGAACACTGTCCTCAAATCGTGTAGGTGATCATCCTTGGAGCGGCTTTTAACGACGATGTCGTCAATGTAACACTCCACCGTCTTGCACAAGTGATCTATAAAGATGACACTCATAGCTCGTTGATATGTAGCACCGATATTCTTTAGGCCGAAGGGCATGACTGTGTAACAATACACGCCGATCGGGGTTTGAAATGACGTACGCTTCTCATCGTCAGGAGACATTTGAATTTGGTTGTATCCTGAAAAGCCATCCATAAAGGACATACGCTCGAAGCCACACGTATTGTCGATCATTATATCGGTGATTGGAAGAGGGAATTCATCCTTAGGACATGCCGCATTCAGATTACGAAAGTTAATGCAGATTTAGATCTTTTCATTCTTCTTGATAACTGGTACTATATTAGCTACCCAGTCTGGGTGCTGCTCCTTGCAGATGAAACCGCTAGTTATATGATTGTTTACTTTTGCCTCGATGGAGTTCATAATGTCTGGACGGAACCGTCGTTGCTGTTGTTTGAATAGTTTTGCGTCTGGATGAATATTGAGCTTATGAAGTACGATCTCAAGGTTTATTCCTGGCATGTCTTCATAGCTCCAAGCGAAGACATCGATATATTCTCTGACGAGTTGCAATAGCGACTCCCGCTCATCGTCCGTCAGGCTTTTACTGACGAAGATTGGTTTTGGAGAGGATTCGTCACCGAGGTCAACTTGCATGACTTCATCCTCAATGGAAGGGTCTCATTGTTCAAAGTGCTTCTTCCATTGTGCATCCAGTTGTTGGGCCCATGGCTCCAATTCAAGAGATTCAAGTAGATCTTCATCTTCCTCTTCAATGTCAGCGGATGCCATGTTGATAGACAATATCTGCCTGAATATATTTCTAATGCTATCATCGGAATTGTATGTAGGCGATTCGGATGAGTGAGAATGCCACTCGCATTCCTTATCGAAACTCACGGACATTGTTGCCGGTGTAACATAACCGAGACCGTGTCTGGACTTGCTGTAAAATCCTGATATTTTCTAGACAGGGCTGACAACTGCAGAGGCGACCGTCGGTCGTTATCGTAATTCAGACCTGAGGTAGTCTCCATGTCGTACTCCTGCTTTTGCATGAAGTAGTTGGTTTGGGGACTATACAGGAAGAGCAACAATCTTCCAGTGTCGAGTTTGAGATCGAACTCTTCTTGCATGAAAGGTTGAGGACCTTCTTTTCGACCGAAGATGATCACGTGATCCCCTTTTCTTCTGCCTGGGACTAGGAAGTAGGTACCTCTAATGGGAGTAAGTCGGTTTGCGGTATGGACGGTTGTCACTTGTGTGTGCAGGTTAATGTCCACACCGTGCTCCATAACATACATCAGATTGCACTCAGGGTAGTTCAAAGGTAACCTCTTATTGATGAAATAAAGAATTTTGTCTACAGGGATTACATCATCAGGAGATCGACTATCCACCTGTGCAACCAGATATTTTGCGAGTTCTGCCTCCTCTTTAGCTACCCCCTACGTGACCGGAGGTTGGGATGATGTCTTGGGCAGCTTGACCACCAAGGGTTCTGCTTGTGGCATCGGTTTGCCTGAGGGCCTCGGATCAACACTTGGCTGCCATTTTGTCTTGGTGAGGGGGATAACCATCGGCTCGACAGAGGACTTTGCATCTTCCGATTGCCTTTGATTGGATTTTGGCAATCGGATCACCATCGGTTCCACAAAGGGCCTCGCATCTTCTGATCACCTCTGATTAGATTTTGGCAATCGGATCACCATCGTCTCCATGACGGGCTTTGGCTCCTGGCTGGACCTCGGGAGTCTGATGACCATTGTACCAACTGCACAGCTGGGGCGGGGGAACCGGGCACCTCTTTATACAGAGTTGCGACAAGGGGTACGGCTTTGCCCGGTGTACGGACCTGGAAATGGATTTTTAGAGGTTCCTCTGACCCTGTTATGGCCTCCAGTTCGTCAGTTATTTGCTTCTTAGATTCTTCATATAGACAAGCCTCCGAAGAATAATAAGACTCAACCCCTTTGAAGGGATCAATGTCAGAGAATTTCGTCTTCACTAAGCCGTGCTTACTGACATACTTTAAGCAGTGGTAGAGTATGGACGGCACGATCATATAATCATGTACCAACGGACGACCCAAGAGGATATTGTAGGATGTATCTGCGTCTATGACGTAGCAGGTAACCTCCGTCTTCAGGTCGTCGATCTAACATTTCAAACGGATTTTTCCCAGGGGATAGCTCCTTCCCGAGTTGAAACCGCTAATGGCAGTGTTGGCCGCCGCTAGCCGGTGCATAGGGATACCCAGGAGTTGAAGCAAACTTTTCGAGATAATGCTTATTGATGAGCCAGAATCGATGTGCATCCGATCCACCATGATGTCGCCTATGTATCCTGTGTAGTACAAGGGGCGATCATGCAAGTTGGTCTTAATTAACATGTCATGTGGGGTGAACACAATGTTGGGCATTGTGTTTACATAATTGCTGCCCTGGAAATCTGTTGACACGTCCTCCCCTGTAGGCTTGACCTGAGCTAAGTAGGCGTCAGCATTCTGGAGTACTTCGCTCAATGTGACGCGAATATCCTTGGAGAGCCTTAGGAGCTCGTATAACGACAACTTTGCTGGCCTATTAGCCAGTTGCGGTAGTATGTCAAAGTTGTAAGGTCTCTCCAGCCCCTGAGGTGCATCCTTATGGAGCGGCCTGTCAAAGCGGGTTTCCTTCAGCTTAGATCTGTCCGTCGGTGGAAGCTGAGATGGTCCCGGAGCATCAGTAGCAGGCAGTATTGTCGGCTGAGGGACTTCGACTGAATTACCCTGAGTGGGCAAGATTTGTGCACCAGATCGGGTAACAACGGCCGCCGCAACCTCAGCTTCGGCCGAGATTGTATGGCAGGATCTGGACGTCTTACCCTTCTTTTTGTTGGTTGAAGATGGCACCGCCTGGGTAACTTCGAGCACTAAGTCTGGGTGCACCCACATGACCTCTCCTCGTGACGTGGTGAGAGGCACCAACCTAGTCATTTGTTCCCGGACAGGTGGAAGATTAGTAACCTCCATCATTGCCCGGGAAACAGGTACTACCCCGTCTTGAGTTTTTGCTGGAAGGAAGTTACCGAACTGAACTAATACCATGTTCGCAGTCACAGTAACCTCTTCCAAATCTAGTGACAAAGCTTTGTAGTCGATAAGATTTTGAATGTACCGCTTTATTGGAAGCAATCATGAGTAGAATGATGGACATAGCGGTGGAAGTGGCAATTTTTTGGGACCTCCATCTCTGCCGCTCGAGCTCGCATCTTGGGGGAGGGAGTTGGATCCTATCCCCTTGCAAGAGCATGTCGAAGATAGGCTTGACATGACTATCTTCAAATGAGTAATTCATCTTCGGCCACTGAGCTTCTGCCTGCTTTTGTTCAAGCTTTTTGGTCGTACCAGCGACCATGGCCTGTTTGCCTTTGGTATCCATGTTATTGGTGGTACCGCCACTATTGTTGTTATTGGAGGTGGTACCGGGATGTTTGCCATTGTCCTCTCCATCTGGGATGTGTAATCCCAGCTGGCGAGCCTTCTTTAACTTCGCCTCCGCATTGGTAGCGCTTATGATGAAGGTCATCCAGTCCATGAATTGATCTCATTGCAGTTTGGCGAAACTGCTCGATATATTTCCTTGTTAGCTCCCTCTCTCCCTGAACGACGACCATGAGAGACGACATTGTTACATCATGTCCCACTTCGTAGAACCTTTCTAGGAACATGTGCTTGAAGCCATCAAAGAAAAGGATGCAGTTGTCCGGAAGGTTGCGGTACCAGTCGAACACGATTCCCTCTAATGCTCTGATAAATAATCGTGTGAGGATGGCATCATTATACAGCAAATGGTCTGTTGTGACCTCAAAATATGTTATGTACCAGCTGGCAGAGGTCTTTCCGTCATATGAATCGCTATGAAATGATTTGTACCGTAGAGGAAAAGGAACATCTCTCCATGCAACGGAATACGGATGCCGTATTCTGAGGTCGCGGAAGGAGTCTCGAGCATTAAACATTGCTCGAAGCTACTGGACTTCCCTCATTGCCTCCCTGACTTCGTCTGCAGCTGAAGGAGCGGATGCTCCTAAAGGATTATCACCTAAAAAAGAAGCAGTCGTATTAGAGTCCACGTTGACTGTGGGTCCCAAGCTTGTTTGTCCAGGCTTCCTTGCTGGTTGAGTCGGCAAGACAGCTTTGATTTCGTCTACTGACTTGACCAAGGATAGGAGCATGGCTTCAAGTACTTCTAGTCGTTGTCGATCCGTAGGTCCTTTATGATCATCTTCCACCATAAACACTGTCCGCGGGTGGGGAGAGACAGATGGGACTATAGAGGATGTGCTCTTCGTGTCGTACCCTCATACAGAGAAATTGTTAGAGAATATCGGAATGTCCTCCTCCTCGAATTCGGAAGGGGTGTCACACCCTATGCAGGAAGCTGTATCATCTTGGCGAAGGTGGTTGCCCTCAGGGACGTCCAAGTCTGTTGCATAATTGGAGTGGATCGCTACCCCCTGTGTATCATCTTGTAACGTTGGGTTGTTGCATACATTGAGGGGACGGCTACCCCCAACTTCATGTACCTAGGGAGGTCGAGGATGCACCCCCGGGTATTGGAAGCTTCTTTCTGGAATGGGTGCCTAGGAAGACACCCCCTGTGGTTATCGGCGGCAATCCTCCAAATGAGAGTTTCCTTGCAGTGCTGGCTGAGATTACGGGCTGGAGGAGCCTGTCTTCTTTTCTCCCTTACCGGCAGGAACCTTCCAAGTTGAATTGCAGGAGGCGAAAGAAAATTCTTCATCTCCCAAAATTTGCACCTATTTCTCGAGTTGTCATCGGTCAGGTGCTGGCTGGTGCAATCGTTGAAAAATGGACTGTCGGTCTTCAGCTGTTGTCGACTTATCGCAGCAGCAGTTGATGATGACTTGGGTGCAATGATGTCCCAAAAAGGGCTCATAACATGCCAATATTGCTTCTCTCTCCTTGCGTTTGTGGATGAGTACTTCTCGTAAGTCGATGGCTGATTGATCTATCTTTGCATCCGTTTTAGAACCTACACTGTCTGTTTGCCGCAGAGGTCTAGACACGGAAGGTTCTGTACAACTTTCCTTCAGGAGCTCGCATAACAGTTAACGGTGCCCGCTGACGGTCAGCAGTTTGGATAGTTGACTGGGCTTGTTGGGCCTACACTGCCCTAGACTTCTTCGACTTAGCACCCGAAGGTGCGTAGTAAGAAGAGTCCAGATTGGAACATTCCACATTCTCAATGGGCCGCATAAGGTCGGGTCTGCATGAGAGACGATCGAAAACAGAGCTGCTGACAGTGCCGTATAGGGTAGCATGTCTACGGCCAGGCTTGGCTGCCGTATAGGCCATCTGTCTGCGGCCAGAGTTGGCTGCCGTATTAGCCATCTTTCTGCGGCCAGAGTTGGCTGCCGCATAGGCAGACTGCCCATTTTTCTTATTCGGCCTCTTCTTCGCCACATGGGTTTCCCTTGTGCCTCCAAAAGCTCAGCATCGTAGTATTTTCCCCTGCTAGATTTGGGGACCGTGGGATTCTCTGTGGTCTGAAGCAAGACCACAGGAGAGCTTTGATCACCGTCTTGGGCCGCAGAATGATCTTCTTCGAGAACGTGTTGAGGGGCAGCAGTTTTGTGCTTCGACGTCCTGTGGGTTCTCTTCGGGTTGGTTCATTTTTGTGATGGGCTGGCGCTCCTTTCAGAAAGAATTTCTTCGAATACTTGTTGGTCAAATCGAACCACAAGCATTTGCTGCGTAGAGCCGAACTTGGATTCGTCGGATTGTGTCACCAACTTCTCATCAGAGGAGAAGGAAGTCCCCAGCAGAGTCGCCATCATTTTTGCCATTAAATATCAAGCACAAAAATTACAGATGAATTGAACTTGATTGCAAACTAGCTTGTACAAAAGAAAGCCTAGAAAGAAATCCTAGGAAATAATCTAAGTACAATTATTTAATTTTTTATTCTGGGGGTGACGATGGAGGCTCAAAAAAGTTTAGCAACTCTGCCTTACTCTTTGGACTATCAGACACAGTCTTTGCTCTTGAAGAAATTTGCCAGCCTTTGATTGCCAACCTTTGGCTTGGGTGTGGTACCTTGCTATTTATAGTGATTCCTGCAGAAAGCAGATTTTGGGCCGCATAGAGGGCCACGTGGCCACGTGTCTGTAACAGCACACGAAGACTCGATCTTGGGCTGTCAGCTGGTGGGGGTTGTTAAGATTTCTTTGTTGTAGCAAATCTGGGTGGATGAGACTTGGTCAAATTGCCACGTGTTTCCTCCAACAAAGTAGAGCCTGAATCGTTTTGGCCGTATAGTGGCTTTAGGAGCCTTTCTTCTGCGGCTCGGCTCGGCTTGGCCGCATGGGATCTTTGAGAACCTTGCTTCTGCAGCTTGGTATCACTTAGCTGCATAGGATCTTCGAGAGCCTTGCTTCTGCGGCTTGGTTTAACTTGGTCGCATGGGATCTTCGAGGGCCTTGCTTCTACGGCTTAGTTTCACTTGGCCGCATGGGATCTTCGAGAGCCTTCCCTCTGCGGCTCTAATCCACTTAGCCGCAGGGGATCTTTGAGAGCCTTGCTTTTGCGGCTCGAGTTTTCTTAGCCGTATGGGGTCTCCAGGAGCACTCCTTCTGCGGCTTAGTTTCACTTGGCCGCAGGGGATCTTCGAGAGCCTTCCCTCTGTGGCTTGGTTTCTCTTGGCTGCATGGAGTGATGATCTGTATAAACTCTATCTTTTCTATGCTTCTACAAGCCCCCTTCAAAGTTTTCAAATTATAAATTTGGAATACTTTGAATAAGAAGCATGGAGACATTCATAAAATGTTAAGCCGTAGGGAAGCTTTGAGCCGCAGGAAGATCTCAATCTGGAGGGAAATTTCGAACGGCAGAGAGACTCTGTCCAGCTGCCACTGCCGCATTTAATGCTCGAAATTGCTTTTTAGATTTGGGCTTATTTTTTAAAATAAAGGTGACGGTTACAAAGGATAAAATCAAAAAGGCCATCATTATCTTTTAATGGCACGATAACGAAAGCGACGCCCATCCGTTTTAGCCTATAAATACAGGCAGTGTGATAGAGAGAGAATTTTTTCTATTCTCTTTCGAATTTCTTTCTCTTTGCTGTATTTTCTTCATCTTCTTCGAGTAGCCATGGCCCCCAAGGCCTCTAAAGCCACTAGCACCGTCGACAAAGGGAAGGGGACCGCTTTTGAGAAGTCACCCTCCTTCTACCCAGACGTTCATCCTCCTATCAAGGGTGAGACGGGAGAATGACCACTCGAATTTAAACAGCCATGTCGTATGTTTTATGCGCGGGTCTGACCATATTTTGTCACTGTGCCATGACTTCAATGCCTTTCGTACACAGTTGGCATTCATGGGGCATGTGCCGCCTGTGCTCTGTGTGACTGGACCGAATGGACAGAGCCGCATAAGTATCAGACACATGCCGCTTATACCCCGTCAGTATATGGGCCGCATAAGTGTCATATGACTGAGCCGCATGGATCCTTACATATCTGGGTCGTATACGGTTTGCTTGCCTGGGCTGCATGTGTTACTTAATTTGAGCCGCATATGCTCCCTTCATAACTGAGCCGCATAGGCTCTGTGTATTGCTTAAAAACCCATTTATTTTTGTTTTCTTCTGAATGTCTTTTTTCTTTGATCTTTGCAGTGACCTTGCCCACGGCTCCTTCAAGGGAGGTTCTGGTAGGATATGCTCAGTCTGCCTTAGGTGCTAGATTTGATCATATAGTCTAAGATGTGTCGACTCAGATCACCCGAAGTCAACCTGAACGTAGATTGAGGGAGATCATAAGCCAATCCTTATTCTTCTTATAGCATGACGAACTCTGGGCAGCTGAATGGCATTCATCTGAAGCCTATGTTTCTGTTCGGGGATGCCCTAGCTACTTCAGACCCGAGCATTATAGAGATATCTGAGAGCTGGGATTTCTATTTTCAGGGGGAAGCGATTCACATACCCTTAATGGAGTGCCACTTCCCCTATCAGGTTTCAATATGGTGCCTCTTGAGATAAAGATACCGGGTTCTCTAACTCTAGATCAATAGGGAGTCTTCATGGGCCATATCCGTTTTAATAATCCCATGCGGTCAGTGGTTGCAGTAACGGAGACAATGAGCTACTCTGTCCTTGGACTGGCTTCTGGCAGTCTCATCAATGAATAGAAGCCCAACATGCGATTCTCCGAGGCCGACACTTTTTTGAATCGGATTGCTCGCAAAGGGTTATACCCTGCAGGAAGATTGTCGCTATTGAACTGGCTGTACCGTTCCCCTCCATGGGTCAATCTGACCTCTTGGATCTTGGCATAGTATGAGGACACCCTATGGCGGATCGGCCTCTATTAAGTCGTTAGGGGCTCCTGCTATAGCTTGTTTCTGAACCCGAAGTTGTTTATAGCATTGTTCGAGATGTACAACTGTCGAACTGGGACCTTCTTTACTCTGAGGGGAGAGATGGGGCTTGCTCTTCACGAGATGCATGATGTGTCCAAATTGCCCTGAGAAGATTAAGCTTATGCGGAGTGTACCCCGACAAACTAAGAGTTCAAGGAACTGATGCGACGGTTCCCTGGATTCCTTACCGTTTACCAGGAAATGCTATGTCACCATAGCACCTGTCAGAAAATATCCAAGAAGAAGGACGAAAGCTCAAAAAGGAACCTTTTTCATACCAAGGCTTGGATCGGTTATCTTTTTGCCCTTAGCGCCTCTGGTCGGGTTGCCGTTAGGAGTCCCCAGTCTCAGGAACAAGTGGGTGCTCAGATGCGAAGCACCAAGAGGGCCCAGGCTGCTGCTGATAGGTTCGGGAGTATAAGCGACACTTTCAACTATTTTATCATGATACCCAACCACTGTCTACTAAGGCCATCCTGGCCGGGTACCTTATGATATGGCTGAGGATTTGTGTCGTCTCGGGGGGCTCTGGTTTGATTGAGAGGATCAGCCACAACATGATCTTTTCGACGGTGAAGCTGGTCTTTGGAGGAAAGTTGGCTCTGCTTCTAGCTATGGTATGCAGCATTCATCGGGGTCTTCGTATTTTCATGTCAAAAATTATCGTTCATGAATTTACGAAAGCCTTCAATAGAATTGAGTTGTCTTACCATTATTTAATAGGGTGGCTGCTGATGTATTGCCCCTATCTGATGCGACCTAGCCCGGAGGGTAATACGACAAGTGACGATGCCTTCATCTATCACTATCGCGATATGCCCTAGAAATGTACCATATTTTTCGACTGCCGAGCCGCTCTTGCTCGGGTGGACAGATACTCCTAATATAGGTTGAAATAGCCTATACTTGTGTTAGTTAACCTAGAATTGACCAATATAGGCCTATTGGACTTATTGACTAGAATTTGACTAAACCCTAGATAGTTTGACCTAGTTGACTAGAATGTTGACCAGAGTTGACCAAGAGTTGACTTTGACCTAGAATGGCCTAGAATTATGTAGAATGCATTGCAAACTTATTTTACTACATCTTGAATACATTGTAACCTGTTGCTCTAAATAGGACTCATTTACTCCGGTTTGGACATATATTCTCATTAATGATTTGGGATATCAGACGAGTACATGCTCTGATCGTTTCATACTTGCTAGGACTTATATTCTTGCTCTAGACTACTTTACTTGATGATGTCACGTTGTTATCACGGATTGGTACTATATGGATCTTTTTATGAGATGATATCCCCCTCGGGTGCATCGAATACTTCATGTCATGTGCTTTTCACGTACATCATGTATTCCTTATACTCTCATTATTATTGTACACTCATGTGCTCTCATGTTCATATGTGCTTCATGTATAAAAGTATCATGTACGTAACATAAGTTGACTATATCCTTGTATATTGATTGGGGACGGGGGAGTAGAAGTGGTTATGAGATCAATTCCAAAGTGGGTAGTCATGTACAACTCTGTAACTTAGTTATGTGCAAATCAAGCCGGTTACATAACCATCTTGTGCTCTAAATTACTTAGTCACTTACAGTTCTTACTTTCCATATATATATTTCTTATTTTCAGATATCTCTCTTACTATTCATGTACATCTCTTACAGTGTTTCATGTATTTTATTCTACTGCTTGTTTTATATTTTCTGTAATGATATGAACTGCGCGAGAGTTATGTATTCGCTCATGTCCTGACTAGATCTGTTGAAAATATTACAGAGGATGAGGAGGAGTTTTGCTCCACCTATTACGGAGCTGGTATAGATGACACTTACGACCTGGACCCTCAGAAGGATCCAGCTTGCGCTGTGGATGCTACCATATTGCCTATGATAGGCTGCTAGGCTGATCTTATCTTACTTTCTGTTGTCATATCATGATATGTATTATTCGGATGTTGGGACTTTGTGTTGTTAAACACTTAGACTTATTTCTTCTGGTTGTATTGCACTCTGTGATTTCATATCTATCTTATCGTGCTATTTATCTATCTAATATTTGTGATTGAGTTGTACCTCCTGTATTGTCCTCCAATTGGAGAGTATATTATATACATGTACATTTATACTGTGTTAGATGTTGTGACCTAGGACAACATTCTACCGCCGACACTGCAGCGTAGGCTGGACGTACCTACGTCTCGTGTCCTTACACTGGGTGCGAGTCATGACACAAGTGCAGCTTCCCTGTTGTATTGCTATCTGCAATTGACATTCACTACTGCAGTAACATGCTGCTATTGCAGCTACTGTCAATGCCCTGTATACATACCCTACAATAATCTGCATAGGTCTACCTGCAGATTGTTGCCTGCAGCTACTACTGCCTATGCAGGCCCCTAACATACTGCCATCGCCCTCCTCTATCAGACATGTAGTTACCTGCACACTACATCAGTTGTTAGCTGAAATACTGCCACACTATGCCCATCTACTGAAGTGTTTTCACCCTTGCACTCTTTGTTGTTGCAGGAAAACACAAATATCTGCTGTACCCCAAACTAATCCAAAAACCCCTTCCCTGAACACGCACACACACTCCTCTAGTTCACATAGGCACACACACACACTCTCATATGATACACCTATCCCTATTGCATATGTACAGATATTCACTACCATTATATTTTCCCCTTTCTTACCCATACCACCTATGTACATGTATATACACCACACCTATGGATATACTCATCCCCTTTCTACAATATATACAGATATGAATATTATCACACCCCCCCTAAAACTGACTTAATACTCTTTGATACACACGTAACCCTCATTACAATATACATATGTATTTATATGATCACCTATAGGACATGTATCTCATGTATCAATACACATGTGGAATACAAAACTTTCTATTGATACTCCACATCAGTCTTGATACACATTAGAATACATGGATACAATTTCTAAAACTAAACATTAAATAGAATTTGATATGGACACATAAAATAGAATTTGATATGGATACAATTGTCTAGTAATTGATACACAAGAGACAATTTCACATGAATTACCAAATCAAACCATGCGTATCATGGCATACCATGACACGATCACTACATATTCAATTGTAACAAAAGGACACAAGCACAAGCCAATTAGATACCAAAATTCTCTTTGGAAACAAAAGTCAAACACTTGGTGGTCAAATTTCGTAATTAATACAAATTGAGCATAGAAAACATCATTCCTCATGGTAAAATTTTAGACCTACCAAATTGAAGGCTTCTAACACCTAGATCTAGCATTAGATAGTCAATTCCACATATGTGAGGGTTTCTATGGGTTCAATTGGTGGAAAATAGAGAATTGTCGAACTTGAGTGTGCCTCCTTTGAAGAACTCCTAATTTGGACACGAGAAAGTCGAATCGGACAGGGTCCTTCTTTCTCGAACTCCTGTTCAAGCTTCCTCTTGTGCTCCAAACCTTTATTTCTCAAATAGAAAGAGTGAATGGGTTTGGTGGAGAATTGGTGTTGGAATCAAATTCTAGATCTAGAAGTTATGGCGAATGAAAATAAATGGATGGAGAGAAGCTTGGAGAAGCAGTAAGAAGCTTATGGAAAGAAATTAAATTAGAATGTTCCACTATTGGTCTACTGTATCATCTAACATAATGGAATATTCATTCATGACACTAACTCTAGTTAATTCTAATTAATTAATATTCTAACCAACACTAGTTAATATTAACTATATAATTAGCCATATGCAAAATTGCCAAAATATCCCTAAGATAAAAAGTGGTGGATAAGTCTGTAGGCTCCACAAAACACTAACAGATCACCCGTATATATCAAATGAGAAACAAGCGGAGTCGTCTTCTTGAACAGTGGGGTAACTTCTCCCTTCATACACACACGACAATGGTAGTATGCTGAAGTAGGATTGAGAATCTACGATGATACAAGAAGCTAGCCAATGTGTTAACCGAGGAGAATAGGTGTAGGATAGGAGTAATTGTATTTGCAATTGCTGGGAATAGAGGGATACAAAAGACTTTTGACGTTTGCCATTTGCTAAAAGGATCCAATTCTAAGCTTGGATACTCCCAATATTTAGTAAAAACAAAAATCCAAAAACTCAGTGTCCGTTTGGATAATATTTTTTTAAAAAAATTCTGAAATCTGAAAGTAAGTTATAAATGTGTTTTCTGAGTATGATATTTTTTACTTTGCGTTTGGTTACTTTCATCTAAAAAATAATTTTCTAAAAAAAGTTAAAAAAATTTGGTAAAATATTTTTTGAAATAAATTTTAGACGGTGTCCATTTTGTGTCCCCAACAGGATGTTTGCCATTTGCTAAAAGGATCCCCATTCTAAGCTTGGATCCTCCTGATATTTAGTAAAAACAAAGATCCAAATACTCAGGGTCCGTTTGGATATGTTTTCTAAAATAGATTTTGAAAATAGATTTTTGAAACTAAGTTATAAATGTGTTTTCTGAGTATGAAAATTTTAATTTGCGTTTGGTTACTTTCATCTGAAAAATAGTTTTCCAAAAGAAAGTTAAAATTTAGCTTGGTAAAATATTTTCTGAAATAAATTTTAAACGGTGTCCATTCTGTGTCCCCAACAAATTCGTCCATGTGTCCAAAAAATTTTGTGTCCGTCACGAGATCTAAAAATCTGTGTCCGCCAGGACCACTAGCCACCGGCCGCAACCCATGACCCCTCGCTCGTCGGGGAGGTCATCGCAGACCGAGCACCAGGGTAGTGGGCTGCGACCGTGCGTGAGCTTCGAGGAGGTGGTCACCTCATGTACGCGAGCATAAGCGAGCAGCAGCAGAGCGGGCGGCGGCAGCGTGCGAGCTCCAGGGAGGTTGTCGAGCTCCGTGGAGGTCGACGACTTTCGTGGAAGTTGAGGTCGTCGTCGAGTTGAGTCCCTCCGGTTCGAGTCGTCGTCGTGTCGAGTCCCTCCGATCGTGGTCAAGTCGAGGTCGAGTCGAGTCCATTTGGCCGTGGTCGTGTCGAGTCCCTCCGATCGAGTCGAAGTCATAGTGTCGTCAATGTGTCATCGAGTTCTATCGTGGTATCGTTCTACAGTTGTCGTTGTTGTGTCCTCGAGTCGGAAGAAGGAACAGACACCCCATCTCAGAGAGGAAGAGGAAGAAAGAGCAAAAATGCCCATCTCAGAGAGGAAGAGGAAGAAAGACCAAAAATGGAGAAGGAGTTGCTCTATGAAAGCAAAAATGGAGAAGGAGTTGCTCGATCAAAGCAAAAATGGAGAATGAGCTCACTCTTTTGGAGAAGAAAGAGAGAGTGGGAGAGAGGAGACACTACAAAAATTTATTGATTTAGCGACGGCTATATCCGTCAAAAACCCGTCAATAAATGTAATTACCGACAGATGGTCGACGGATATTGGTTAAAAAAGGTCGTCGGAAAAAGCCTCATCGCTAACTAAAATCCGACGGCAAGTTGTTGCCAAGCGACGAATTGGCGACGGGCTGCCGTCAACCATACTCGTGCAGTTTGCGATGACTCGTCGACAGATTACCGTCAAATCATGTATCAAAAGAAGTAATGACGTATCACTTACCGACGGACATATCCATCGCTATGTGCTCGGTAACTGCATATCAAACAGTTTCTGATACGCAACTTTCGTCGCTAATCCGTCAAAATATACTCGGTAAATACGTATCAGAGAGTTTCTGATACGCAAATTCCGTCACCAATCAATCGTGAGTGGTCGCTATGTTTTGACGGATTCGCGACGGAATATCAACGGAATATCCGTCGACCCGGTTCTGTGAAATATTCATATTTTTAGAACATTGGCGACGGATAATCCATCGTTACTCCGTCGTGAGTCGTCGCTAGACCGTCGCCAATCGATCGCCCTTTTAGTGAAGGATTATCCGTTGCCAATGTTTTACCGACTACTAGCGACGGTATACCGACGGAATATTCGTCGGCCCTGTCCTGTGAATCTTTCATATTTCCAGAACCTTGGTGACGGATAATCCGTCGGCTTTTAGTCCCGCATCCGTCGCTAACCGGGAATCCCCCAGTTAGCGACGGATAGTTCGTCAAAAATTGGTTGCCACTCCATCGGTAGCAGGGAAATTTTGAAAAAAATAGCATAAAACTGGGCATTCCCAATATACACAATTCCAATCAGGTATCGTACACAAAACACACAAATTGTTTCCAAAAACACAAATAAACTGAGCATTCCCAATATACACAATTCCTAATATCCACCAGCACAAACAAAATAATCCCAAGCATTCAAATTGTTCACACAAAACACACAAATATTTAATATTTAAATATTTTCCAAAATATCCAATATCCACCAATACAAACAAAATAATCCCAAAAATACAAACATCAACGACGAGGGGTACGATCGTCCGCTAGTGGTGGTACTCCCTGCTGCGCCCGACTAATATACTCGTCCACCAAGTACGACAGCAATCCCTCGAAGACATGGCCTGGAAGTTGGTGCAGTTGCTCTGGCGTCATCATGTCAAGGAGGGCCGTCAAAGTAGGAGGCGGTACGATAGGGGCAGTAGGGTCAAAAGAAAGATGTCCGACGAAGAAGGACCGGCAGCACCAGTAGAAGGACGCAGTGTCACACCCACTTTTCATTTTAAGGGTATTTTGGTCATTCTGTAATTTTATATTATTTTATCAATTTATTGAATTCATGTGATGATATGTGGTTTGGTTTGTTGTTTGAGTAGTCTTGATGGGTTTAACTTAGCCAACCATGACTAGAACCTAATGCCATAGTTAGACTTTAATTTTCATCATTTAGATTTAATTTAGAAATTATTAGTTATTTTTAGAATGATTTAATTGAATTTTAAGCCAATTTCTAGTTAGCCTTTTTTAAAGCCTTTTTGGACTTGGGCTTTATTAGTAACTTAGGGAGCCTAGGTCCATGTACTAACCTAACCCTAACCCGCCTTTAGCTGGCCGGCCATAGGCAGCCCCCTTTTCTCGTGTTGAAGTTTTTAGCCTCCAAGAGAAAACCCTAGCCTCCACTTTCCAAAAATCCTAACTTTTGCATTCGGAGTCCGTTTCTCCCAAAACGAAGTCCGTTGTGCTCGTAGGAAGGAGAGGTTCTTGCTGGAGCATTGCTAGCAAGGTGGTAAAGGCATTTGCTCGAGGGTACTCGATCGTTGGAGCGCTCAGGGAATCCTTTGCATTGAGATTTTTGACTCTCAATAGGTAAATCATATTCTAGCATTATTTTTCCTGATTTTTCTTCATAGTAATGTGCATCTAGGTACCCCTGACCTGTAGGTTCAATTTCGTCCAGTTTTGTATTTGTTTGGTGTTTGTATCGGTCACGTGTCGGTAAATATTTGTCGGTGCTTGATGAAATGTCGTAATGATTTTAATTTTGATTTTTGCTGGATCTTTTGGAATATTCTGGTAGCCCTATACACAAGGATCACGACCCCATGAGTTTCGACACAAATCAGACTCGTATCTGTGTCCAAACAGGACACGAACGCGCTGTACGCCAGGATACGAACGTGCTACACGCCAGGACACGAATGCGCTGCACGCCAGGTCGCACGCGTGACCTGCTGCTCGGGGGTGATTCCTCGATGCACAGGTCACGTGGTCACATGAAATTTGACGTGTAGGTGGGGGCCGTGACTAAGAACACGCTCCCAAAGTTTTGTAAAGTTTTGTTAAAAAATGAGAGAGAAATCGCGATGGCACTGATCGGCCATACACGCGCACGCGCGGGACAGCCGCCGCTGAAACGGCATTCACGTGGACACGACACGACATGTGGACACGATTCAGGGTGTCCAACGTGTAGCCCTATACATATCCTAGCCTAGGACACGAACACGAGACACGAGACACGGGGTGGGACAAACGAGTCCATACACTCAATGACACGCGTGTACGATGCTGTGCACGGGACTGTGCACGCGTGCATACCCGCACGTGGACACGCCCTGCGTGCGTGTAAGACTCGACATATGGCCACACGCTAACTTGTCCAGTAGGTCGGGGATGTGTCAGGTGTACGCGAAGTTTCACGAGAGTTGGATCAGAAACGAGCGAGAAAATGGGTTCGCATTGATTCGGTTCACGCGCATATCGGGTTTTCCGATACTCGTTCGCTGGACAGATACGGATGCGATTTTGACCCCAGGAATACCCGAGCACGTCCTACGTGTCGAGACCGACGTATTTGCCATGTTTCGTGAGTTAATTTGGAGTATTTTGAGTTTTGGGTCGTTTTGTGAAAATTGGGTTTTCTCTTGAAATTAAATTTGAATAATTTTGTGATAATTTGATTTCTTGGATTTAATACGATAATTTCTGAGTTTTTGATTCTTGAACGCTGTTTTAGACTTGTGGGATTTGACTCTTTGGTTTAATTCATATTTTCTAGCCATTTTATGCATTTATGGTGATTTTACCTATTGTATATATATATATATATATATATATATATATATATGTATGTATATATATATATATATATATATTAAAATATATATATATATATATATATATATATATATATATATATATATATATATATATATATAAAATATATATATATATATATATATATATATATATATATATATATATATATATATATATATATATATATATATATATATATATAAAAATATATATATATATATATATATAAATATATAAATATATATATATATATATATATATATATATATATATATATATATATATATATATAGGAACGAAATCGTAAAGCGGAATACTCTAGGGGGGTGAATAGAGTCGGTAGCGAAAAATTGCTAATTAAAAACTTGTTAGCAGTTAGATCACAGATATAATAATAATCACAAGAAGTAAATGACAGAATTTAAAACTGATCAGAAGGCAAACGTAAACACCGAGATTTATACTGGTTTCCCTCTGGTGAGGACTAGTCCAGTCGGAAGAACTCTAGCTTCTAGTTGAATCCACTATTGGAAAATTCTGCAAGTTTTCATACGAAGTCCTTGCAACTTCTACAGACGCGAGCTTTGATACGAAGAACTCGTCCAACTTCAATTGTGAAGAGTTGAATCTTCTATCACTACACCAAAAAAGGCATTTAGAAACATATTTTAGATGTTCCAAATATTTTTAGGAACATATCATAACCGTTCCTAAAAATGGCGTTGCAATATTTGGAACAATTGTAACGCGTTCCTAAATTTCATTCGGAACGGTTATCAGACGTTCCTAAAGTAGATGTTGGAACATATATATTGTGTTCCTAAATTATTTTTGGAACGCCTTGGAAACGTTTCTAAATGTTATTTTGAAACGCTTTAAACATGTTCCTAAACTTAATTTGCAACCTTTTTCCATTATTCTTGTGGCTAGCTTTGCAACACTTTATTAACGTTCCTATTTATTTATTAATTTTATTTTTTTATTCCAATTTTTAGTTTGAACCGCAATTAAATCTAATGATTTCCAACTGAATATGGAAACACATAATAGCTATCAGATTTTTTATTAAATAATGATATCAGGAATATAAGTAGAGCAAACTATCCTTTCATCCATTACCTTTTTCACTATAAATCAAGTAATGCTAAAGACACAAATGAAGTAATAGTTTAAACGCAACAATCAATGAGAGAATATTTGAGCAAATTATAGTACCAACCAAACACATTTGCTGTATTAATATGATACACAATTCAACATTAAGCTACAGGTTGAGACATCGTCTTTTTTATTATAAGAAATTTTCAAAACACGAAAATGTGCTCATTTATCCACATACACTACATCTCATAAGATACAACATACAACATACAATATACAACATAGACATTTTGACTTACAAAATTAGAAAACAAGGCCACCCAACAGAGATGTCAACGGCACAGTCAAATTGTCATTGAGTTCTGAACTTATAGGTAATGTCTCCACGAATGATGCAACAAGTGACACCAACATCAAGCAGGGTCATTCCCAAGCTTTCTTCCACGAACCCAAATGTGGAGTAGTAGTGCATATACCTAGAGGCCAAATATACAGATAGTAAGACATTTTCTGAGTTGCAGACGACTATATTATCAATGATGCTTGCAGCTATCGCAATGGGGGATGTCCGCCAGATCAGATTTAATGGCACAAAATAGTTTTTATATATACCATCTCCAAATATGAGAAGCTCAAATGACCATTTGGTACTGCCTTGAAACTTAAAGCAATATACAAAGAGCTAATACAAAACTGAATCTTATTGGAAGTTAAGAAAAATACAATTCTGCATTTAGACACAAAAAGGAAAAACTATTTCCAATCGAAAAGCAAGCATTCACCTATATGATAAAATAGATCCAAACTCTTGAATCTGCTACAAAAAGTGTTAGTGGAGGCATATGTACAAATTACAATTTGAATGCATCCTGCAACATATCAAATAAAAGATACAAGGCATGTGAATCTCACTATCCTGATGCATAAAAATTATATTATCTGAAACTCGTAGCACACCATGAACCTATAGATAATTAAAAATAAAATTTTGATATTTAAAAAAATAAATATATAAACCCATAAATTCTTGATTTCATCAAGAGTTCACTGTATCTTGGCAGAAATCAAGCTAACTACAGAGGGCTAGAACTAAACATTTTGATATTTTTACAAAAATATGACAATGTAAAGCCAGGTTCACTGTAGCATAGCAGAAATCAAGCTACCTATGACGGACATTAATGACATTGGATAAATATTATGCTACCAGCAGGTTTCAAGCAGGTATCAGATCAAAACTCGACCCCTTCAAGTATGGTACCCAGGGTTTTGACCCAAATGCTACTCAGTTAAGATAAATTTTCGAGTAGAGTGTACCAGCATAAATTTACATTGCACCATAAAGATCTAGCTGTATAAACAGTATCAAGACTTAAATAACCTAGGCATCAAGAATAAAGGAATGAGCATACTTGGAGAGCAGCTCTGATTCACAAGAGAAGTAGAGATTGGCAAATGAATGGTGACATATTGGTATATTCGACAAGCCAGTAGACGATCATTGCATAAATAAGAATCGTCCACTGCTTGCCATGCCAATAAATCAACTGAAACTTATTTAATAGATGGGATGCTTCAACGGAAGTAGATAATCACTGGCTCTCCAGACTTCCAAACAAGAAAGTATGAAGCCTACATGTTGCTTGTTCTGAAGATGAGTTCTTTCAAAGAAGACAAAGTTAATTGTCATTATACAACCTCCAATATGATCTTAAAGATAGCTTAGACAATAGATACAATACTAAGGATTTAAGATCTGCACCAGTTATGTTGAAGATTTAATGACACAAAATAGTATTTATATACCATCTCCAGCACACAGGTTGGAAATTGCAGCTATCGCAATGGGGGATGTCCGCCAGAAGATTGAGTTAGCAAGAGTTATAGTGCAAGCATAGTATAATGGTCCCTTCAGAAGTTATCTACGATATTGGAAGTGAAGTTTAGTCGTGAAAATTAGTAAAGGATGTAAGCAGCAACTTAAAAGTGAAAAATCATGTCAGAAAAGTAACAGAGTTGATACCTGTAGTCACCATTTCTGCTAGTTGACTTGACCATGGCTTCATTTTTCCATATTCCAAGCCCCATCAGGAACATCCGTATTATATTCATACCTGGAGCTAGTGCTGCTAGAAAGGTGCCTGCCATCCAAAACTGCAAACCAACTGAGCTAAGTTTATGCAGACATATAATAACTTCTAAAATCTTAACAAATTTTCATATTATTTATAAGCAGGCAAATTAGAGTAATTTCTTGAGTCGAGGTTTCCTCCTCGCAATACCTAGCACTATAGTCAAAATGGCCATATCCCTAAGAAGATATAAGAAAATTTCTAAAACTGTCTGGTGGAACCAGGATGTATTTAGAAAATTATTTCTGGTGGAACCAAGATGTATTATAGTAACTAGATGCATCCAATATCCTGAGGTAAGTAACATTTTGCATTTTGGTCCTCCTCTCCATACCTAGATTGTTACCTATTTTCCCTCTGTTGTCTAATGGTTACCCAATAGATGTATATATGATTGGAGGAAAACTCAAGCAAAACACTTATCCCATGAGGACACATCCCACTCAAAAACTCTCAATAATAAATAGCTCTATCTGGAGCATAGGAGAGGAGCTAGAAATATAGATACTAGAAGATATCTTAAGTCCTTAGTTATCTCTAAACACATTCAGTTACTAGTTAGAAATATAGATACTAGAAGATATCTGAAGTCATTAGTTATCTGGCGGTAAAACGATACTACAAAGACCAGGTGACACGAGAGGGCTTCATCTGCAAAACACATACTACAAATTATATAAAAAAAATTAATTTTCTGAAACACTTCTAGATGGTTAAAAAGGTATTTTCACAATGTTGTTCCTCAGAGTTGACTTACATGAACCATTTCAGCCTCTGCGATGCATTGTTGTTTAACCTATAAATTCCTTTGTTAAGATACTGGATACGCCACCAGCATCTGATCCAGGTATGGGCGTATGCAGCTCTAATGACATCGACAATAAGATCTACAGATAATAACAGAAGAACGCCCGATGTTGGATCCTAATGACGAGGAAGTGGGCCTCGACATCGAGCACGGAGTAGAAGTGGATAGAAGAGGGGTCAGTCCGGTCGAAGAAGATGGTGGAGGAGGTCTTCGGCTCCATTGTCGGTAGCGGAGGAGATGGTTGAGGAGTTGGTGGAGGAGGTCTTGGACTGAAACCATGTTTTAAAATAATGGTTAACAATTCAACAGAACTAAGCCACTCGCTGCAGTAATCCATCATTTTCAAACAAAATCCTAATTCAGTTAAAAGAAACATAGTAGACAGAAGAATATAATAAAAGGAATGAATAAACAATAAAAAATCAACATGAATATCATAATTCCATTAGTGAACAAATGTAGTGGGGCAGCAGTACAAATTGGGTAAACTTAGACAGAACAAGTTGAATAAAGCTAAGGAATTAAATTAGATGAGGAAAGATAGTGAGATCCATACTCTTTTGCAGCCTTTGGCTCTCATCCACAAGTGTACTCCAAATAAACCTTTTCTGTTTACATATTATAAGTGAATAGTTTTTCAATATATATCACTATAAGTAAAAAAAAAATCAAGAAATGTGATACATCTCCGCATTCTACCAATTTTCAATGAAGAAATAAGCATGACAATTACAAACAATGCCTTGTGTGTCATTGCAATATATTGCTTTTGGCATCATCTCCCTCGGAATCAGTTTCTGTCTCGAATTCATCATACTCCAGTAGCTGCAAAGAAATGAAGAAGGTGTGATTATAGTCTCTTGGTATATCGAAACATGGCAAATCAACTGACATGAACTTATTTGCATGCAACGAAGATGTTTTTATCATAAAATCCTCAAACTAGCAAAACATTATCTACAACATCCTCATTTGTTATTCTTGTGTCATGTTCCAGTGTCCAATCAAGTACTGATTCAGAAAGGCCTACCAATGGAAGGGAAAAATTCGTGAAGGGGAGAAAGAAAGAGCGGGCCGAGTTTAAGTTTGGGAAAAAATTGGAATATTTTATCACGTTTGTATACAAGGAGTTATAAAAGATTACCCCATATATAACAATTTTTAAATAGAAGCATAATAATAGACCAAAAATTCATCATACCCGTCATATTAGGAGGTCTTCCGAAAACTTTGTAACGTTTTTGTATCAAATGTCATAATAACAAAAAATTGAACGTTATAAAAAGAATTTTTTTTCTTGTAGTGGCATCAACATATATTTATATAAACAAATACTAGCAGATTGAGTTTCACTAACAAATATTAACAGAGTGAGTTTTACTAGAAAATATTCACACACAATGATAATTTCTATACTCGTAGAGTTATCGTATCTATAGCTCCAGAGAAAATATTCACACACAACGACAATTTCTATACTCGTAGCCTTGTCAAGAAATCTGAGTGGGCCGGGGAAAACAATTTTGCAGGAAGGTAGTAAACATTAAAAGTTATGTAACTTAAGGTTCCTTTTATAGTTATTGACAACATTTAATTAGTTTTCCGAAGCCAGCTAGCTACAAGTTGCAACACAAAAGTTCATATTGCAAAATAAGCATCTAATTGACATATCAAACAATATATATAGCATTTAGATGGAGCATTTACTGGTTGCACCTAATGGAAATTTTGTTCATACTAACTACATAAGCAACTGCAGGATCACGACTTTTAGGTAACAAAGAAATATTCTACAAGCACCCTACTAGGGTTATGAAGACAAAAAAAACATCTCTATTGCAAAGAACATATATTCACAAGTAAAAAAATTATTTGTACTGCAGCTGACACAATTTACACCAAAAGAAATTACTCTAATCGTCTGCCTCAATCTTGAGAGGCAACAAGTCACTCCAAATAATTTTCAACATCAAAAGAAAATAGTTAAAACAATAATAACATGAAGATGAGGAAGTTAAGCGAGTCTAAACTTCTTAGCATATACGAGAGGGTTACATTGGCACTAAAGTATTTTGATGGTAAACAGGAAGGTCTCGGAAAGAATGGGTACAAGTATGTGATATGTACAGAACCAAAAGATTTGGACATAAAAGGAAGCCTTGTGAAAAATGTCTGATAGACACATGGTTTGACAAAAAAAGGATAAAGAAAGAAATTATTGAGCTGAGGATGGTTATTCACTTCCTCTATAGGGTAATCTGTTTAGAGATGACATCGTTATGGCATGAAGGGATACAAAAACTACTGCAGTTTGTCCTGAAGTTGGATCACAGACATCGTTATGGCATAAAGGCTTCAACCCCTTAACAGAAACCGTCATGGTTAGAAGAGTCGAACCCTGTTAAGAAGGGTTGAAATGGTAAATTTTTGTAAGACAAATATGAAAGTAAAACGTAGAAGTCTTTTATTAGGGTCTTACGAAAATAGATACGATCATGAAACTGGAAATAGTCCAATATCTTCCAAAGTAAGCATCTGCTACAAAAGCTTCCATGAATGGCATAATATAGCATGTTCCTGACCAGTTAGTGACATTGTTGGCAACTTGAGCATTCCCTTGGTGGAAAAACTTCTTCATATAATTTACCAGATTGGTGCTCATCCCGTAGTACGCCAATCTTTCACAGCATTCATTGGTTGTCAAGGATAAGAAGCTTAGTTGTATGAATAAAGATTAGTGTCATAGTTATGCAATTGTTTCACAGTACTTCAACTGTACCTAGAATGTAAGGGCAAGCCTTTCATCTTCCAGTGTTCTTCTTGACAGCAGGATTCCCATGAATGTCTGTTGTTCCATATTTTGTACTCGTCCTTGTATTCTTCCATCTTTAATGGCACAACAGTGTTGCTTGCAGCAATTCTTAAAGAATGCAGGCCCTTTAACTTCTAGAATAAGATGCCTATAGACAAGTATATTGCGTTAAAGTAATAACTTTAGGCAAGCACCAGAACGTGCATCACATGAAACACAGCATTCCTGACAAAATCATACAAGAAAATGCAATGCATCTTTAAAAGGTTACTAGGCTGATGATCATGATTGTTCTCATATATTTCACCATAACCAGCAAACCCATGTTGTAGAAATGGTGGCAGAGTCATAAACCTTTACAGATAAACTATAATTGTTTTCTTATTATGATTTCCTTTAAATTCTGCATTTGTCATAAAACTTTTGATAGTGAATTCTGCTAAGTAGATTAACATTGTGAAAATAAGCTTCTATCACGACACAAGCAATCAGTTTAAGTTAAGAAAATAAATTGGCTTGGAGTTGATGGTGATTTACAGATTGATGGCACAGGTTGTGGAAAATGAATGCAATCCTGTTGAACCACTCTATAGATATCTAGTTTTCTTATTTCAAAGCATCTTATGAAGAACATGAAAAATATTAGGGAATTGTGGGACCTAACATTTTCCATCAGCTAATAGGTAACTGGGACAAGTGTTAATTATGAGTCACAAAACAAAACATATGTTATAATACCCTTTGAACGTCTCCGAGAATTCGATCTGGCCAGATCAATATGCAGAGTAGCTCCTGTCGCAGGATCAAATGTTGATCCCTGAAAAGAAAACATTGAATCAGAAGCTAGCGAGTTATGATTCTTGCGTATCAGAGTATACCAATGCCTACTTCAACAAGCCAGATGTACAAGAAGCTCTACATGATAATGTCACAGGAATTAACTACCCATGGACACATTGCAGGTATTGTGATCTTATAAGTAGTTACTAATATTATGTAAAACTTTGACAAATCAGACAAAGGCATATAGAAACCAAATATTACATCAGACCTGGCCTTGGAACAATATTGGTGTGCTAATCCGACAAAGGCAAGTAAAACTGTACCACCATTCAAACCTAGAAAAGTATTGGTGCACTATAATAGTATTGGTACCCTGGAACAGTATTGGTACAAAGATCAATAACAGTAGGGATCGGCTTTGTACTGTCTATAAAGTACAACTCAAAAATGATTTGAAAGATAGGTAGGAAAAAAAAGCATGCATCTACTATCTATACCAAAAAAACTTCCAAAAATATTTATATTGGACTATAAGTTGTATGAAAGAACACAGAGAAACACATGTGTTATAGCTAAGCTGGAAAACTCGTACTCGTATTAGGAACCATATAGAAAATTAGAAAGACAAGTACACCATTATGTGAAGTAAAAATCACCACTGCATATATTTTTTTTCCTGTTATTGGCCCAAACTTGTATCACATTGGTTTTTGTTGTAAACTTGTATCCCATTTTCTAGACACCTGGAATTGTTATGTGTTGTGTTCTACTAATGTATTCACTCTAAGTCTAGCTGCATTTTAATCAATGAAATTGCCATTCACCGCCATTCCATAAAAACCAATGTTTGCAGACACTCTCCTAAACAACTGATGGGCATATAATATTGGATAGCCCTAATCTAGATTGCTATTAGATCCATATGTGGCAAACTTAGTTCTCATTTTTCCTGATATTTATGGACCAAGAAAAAATGCTAAGAGGGGACATGATAACACTCCTATGTGAAAGGAAACAAGCTGAATGCATGGATAGATTGTATAACTCTAAAAATTTAACCCAACCACTGTTTCAAGGAATCGATGGTGGCATGATACCACTACTATGTGAAAGGCTACATGTATCTGTGTGGTAAGGGTACATGTATCAGTGCTGCTAGTAAGGGTACAGGTACATGTATCTGTGTGTACAACTCCAGTTTTCCAGTGAAGAAATTAGGGGATCACAAACCTGTTACCCAGTTCTAGCAAAGAGGACAGAGACTCTTGCATCTTGCACATGTCCCCATTCTCTGCTAGCCAACACTACTGCTTACCTGTAGTTTAAATTATAGTAACACTGATCTCTCTCCCTACACATAGTTATCTCTCCCTACACACAGCTCTAGTGGTCAGTTCTCCACCATATCCCATGCCTAGCACCACATAATAAATTCGAAACTTCAATCCAGAACCTTCTAAAGTGCTAAAACAACTGATAGTCATAAGAAGTGTATGAAACTGATTCGAAACTTGCTAGTGTATCCACTGACACTACAATAGAGCAACAAAGAGACTAGAATAAACATAGGCACAAAGATATTATGTGATGAAAATAGTGTAATGCAAGAATTATAATCAAGTGATAAAAGAAGACTTACTAAGGCTCCATGTATTTGACGAAGGACTTGTTCCACACAAGGAAATCGACGAGGCCAACTACTGTTAGAACATTATATTCACTAACCTTCTTTCCACCACCAGTTGAGCCAGCCGAAATAACTCTCAACACATTGAACCTCACAGTTTTGGACAGTGGCCTTGTAACAACAATAAACGTAAGCGAATGATAATGAGATGAAGTTGCAGCAGAGAAATATGTAAATGACATGTTATTATGTGTTTACTAAAATAGTACAAGTATATCATAATCAATAAGCTAAACATTAATCCAATTTGCTAATAAACTAACATAATGCTTGAGTTTCAAAAGCACCAGATTCATTGAAACTCATCAGAATGAGTTTCACGAACAAAGTTTTGTTTCTAAATAGAAGGGTAAAGGTGATGTGAATCACCAAAGACATTTTGTGAGTAGTAATAAAAAACTAAGAAAAAAAATTATAAGTAAATAAAAAATAAGGCACTTCCCAAATGTCTGAGTTGATTCAGAACAAAAGTAGGACAAAGATTACTTTACTCCAAATGTGACAAATTTGCATATCCAGATCATAGTTAACAATTAAAACTGAAGATACATACTTTCAAAACTCCATTTTGCAACAAGAAGTGTAGAGCAATGTACCGGACTGCATATGTACATATGTGAAATGTCCGTATCCCATATCTATATTGTGTCCTTATCCGAGTCCTTTTTATTATTCATGTTTCATAGCCTGTATGCAATATATATCGTTCTCTCTTGCATTCTCTCACATTTTAACTATAATGAGATTTGAGTTCATTTGCTCAAACACATTAGTATGTCAATAACTTGCTTGCCTTTGAGTTGCAACCAGCTGAAAATTGCCAAGATACTGTACCCATGTATTACTGGAGCAGTTGGTAGGAAAGTGTCAAGTGCTTGATGACCCACTTCATAATAATCTGAAGACTAACAAACAAACTACCCCCCACCCCCCCCACCCCTCCTATATTTTCTTAGGTTTGAAATTGAAGAGCAAAGAAATGTGAATCTAATTAGTTCTTCGTTGTCGCTATCTTCACATGTAAACACATTATCCTGAAATTTTCCTCTACCCATATCGTAATAGCAAACAATGAGTTTTTATTCCCATGCCTAATTTTTTTAGGATCAGACAGACTAGTGCGAGGTGTACAAATGAAGTTGAACTATCGGTGACATGATCAGTACCGCTGGATACGAAGATCTTCTGCAAGTATCTTGAATATTTCTAATCATAGTTATTTTGTTATCTCAAGATTACACCACAAAAATTCCAAAGCTACAAATTACAGCACACATAAGTTAACAGAAAATTTTAATTTTGCATACGAAAACACAGATGAAGATGGCTATAGAGAGGATAATAGTTGAACCTGGTATCGGTGAAGAAGAGGTCCACAACTCTCCCATCTGGTGTGGTGGAAACCTTCACCCTCACTACAAGAAAAATGACCTTTCTTGACGGTCAATTTATTGACGTATGGTCAAAACCGTCAAGGAAAGCAGTTATCTTGACGGTTTTAGACATACGTCAACAAAACACCCATTTTTCTGTTATATATTAAAATTTGACCATATTACTTGACGGTTTTATACAAAGCGTCAAGAAAACCCATTGCATTACTTGACGGTTTGCTGATAACCGTCAAGTAATGCATGTGCAAAAAAAAAAGGCGCGCACATTTCAGATGCCATTTTCGTAATTTTTTCAAAAAAAAAATTTTCTTGACGGTTTTAACAAAATTTGGGAATCGAGGGTTTCTTATATATTTCACATCCACATACTTCTTTTCCTCCTTCCCCCATCCCTCTCCCTCTCGAGCTCCCCCTCCGGTGGAAGTCTTCCCCCGGCCGGCGAACCCCGACCGGCGACCGAGCCTGTAAGTCTCCCCCTCTCCTCCGCCCTCTTCCCTAGCTTCTTTTTCGACCATCTCGTCAGCCACCCCGACTTCCACAGCCCTCCCGACCGTGCCCTAACCCTGTTCTCCGGCAATCCGCCGTCTCCCCTCTCATCCCCGCAGCCGACTTCAAGCGTTCCCTCTTCCCCCTTCCTTTCCGACCCCGATTTTCTCCACAGCCCTAAACCCCTCTCCCATGTTCTTCATCCCGACCCCCCCGGAAACCCTAGCTCCGGCGAGCTCTTCGGCTCAGTCCCGACCCGTCGGCTTTTCCCGTGCTTCCCCGCAGAGCCGACCTTGCTGCCCGTGCTTCCCGTGGACGCTTCCCGTTCCGTGCGTGCTTCCCGTAGCCGACCCGATGATCGCAGCCGCGACACGGCGAGGCGACGTCCGTGTCCGCACACGTAGCACGAGTCCGAGGCGTCCCTTCGGATTCCGACTTGCCCTTCGGTATATTTCTGAAACTCTTGGGTTGGTTTTGCTATTTCATATATGCGTGTCGATGATGATTGGTCTGTGTCTCCTACAATTAGGAGACACACGTTCTGATGCTATCGTTTGGGTTCTGCAAATTGGTTGGAACGATCCTCATATCCATGTATTTTCTGGAATAGAGTTTTATAGTGCTTGTGAGAACGTTCTCAGCTTGTTATCATTTGTGATTCATTTTCTTTGGGGAAGTAGGATAAGAAATTTTAATATAATATAAGTTTTATGAATCAGTGAAATGTAATAGAACTATACGTTAGCTAGGATTTTTTTTAGAAAAGTCAATGTTTTGAGAATAAATTGGGGAATCACACACCTAAAGAAACACAAGTAGGGTTGAAAAATATCAGCAAGTTGGAGGGCCATATGATTTTGCCTTTTTAGACTCTTGTTCCATTTGTAGTCAACAAAAGTATGTGTTGTTCTTGTACTAATGCTAGATGAGTAATTTTCAAGGAACTGCAAGAGAACAATTTAGAAGGAACCCACTTTACTGATATGTGCCAACTGACAAGGCTATGGTTTTTGTGAGTTCCATGATTCCTTTCAATGTGGTGACTTACATGTGTATTTACCTTCATTGCTTGTTCCTTACCAACTTTGTTTCTTCAGTTATATGAGAAACAATATCTTAACAGGAAACATACTTGACAACATTGGAAACTGTACCAAGTATTTAGATGAGCTTTAATTCATATTGATCTTGTTTTAGTTAAACAACTAACTATTATCTATGTCAATAGAAGCAAGTTATATCATTTATCTAAGAAATTTTCCTAAGAAGGCCCAGTATTTAGAAGGATATTTGGAAGGTGATATCCATGTTTAAAATAAGGTTGAGGATATTATGCGGGACTGGTAATTAAATTGATATGGCTTCTTCATCAAAACAAGTTAAATACTAGTGATGTTCTTCTTAAAAGTATATTAATTGTGGTAACATATGTTTAGTCCTAGCATCATGAGGTGGTACGTCTTCTACAACAATTTAGTCCTAACTCAGAAGGAAAAAAAGTAGCAGGAAAGGGAGCAAGACCAACAGCAACAACATACCCTTGAAATATTATGTGCATATTCTAGAACTGTTTGGTTTGTTTCATGAGTGAAGGTAACAACAAAAAATTCTTAAAAATAAGCCCTTGGGTAGGACATAAATATTGTATATAGGCATTCCTCGATAAAATTAAGAAACAATTGGCTCCAAGTACTCGTTATGCATATGAAGTAGGACATAATAGAGATGCAAGGTTAGGCCTTAGGTGCAAGGTCAGCCTTGACATTCTAAATGGTCGAGACATCAGTCTTGAAGGACTTGGCGAGGATAACATCATTGATGCCTTTAGCAAAGACAACTCCATAAACTTGAAACAACTATACATCAGCTATCCCATATAAAGGATTCTCTATTTGGCTCGATAAACTATTTTCTGTTCATCATAATTTTAGATTTCAAACAACTTTATAGTTATAGTTTCATAATCCACATATAGTACTCATACTACACACATCATGAGATTGTTTGATGTATTTTTAAACTTACATAGTGCTTTATTATGTGTTTTCCCACATAATTAATGTCCTGTAGGAGGATACTACCAATACCACCCAATTTGTATTGTTCTTTCTATTAGTTAATATTTTATTCAGACACATTTCTAAACTAGGAAGTTGTTTATTGTCTTTCACGTAGCAATTTTAAGGGCTCCATTTGCATCTTAATTGGAATCTATTCATTTTCCCTTTCTTCTTACATATGCCAACTAGAGTTATATGATTGGTACTTGAAATTTGTTGCAAGATTTATGTGCAGGGTGCATTGGGCCATCAGACCATCACCTTACCTTTTGCTTTCTTCTAATGATGTGATAAATATACTTCCCCACGAACTTGCTAGTTTTCTTGATATGTCCATAAGACTAGATGCAATATTTCATTTATGAAAATATTGAACTAGAACTACATAGTTTTATAATGTTACAGGTGGATGTGGCAATGAAGCTATCTAAAATGGAAGAATTCATAGGTGGATCTTCATTAATCTTTACCAATATTAGAGAATCCTCTAATATGTATCTGGTTAGCCTAATGCTTCGATAATACATAAATCTTTATCAATTATGTCACACAGGCTGTTGGGCTTGAAGGCGATCTGTGCAAGCAGGAGGATGTGGCAAGAAGTGTAGAAACAACCATCAAACATTTTCGTAAGCTAGATATTCATGTTAACGGAGCATCAGGCAATGGAGGATTTGTCACCTTGGCTTTCGAACATGTGAGTATACTTTGTTGCATGTTGATATGGTATAACATCTATTATACTTTCTGGCTCAATTTACTTTTGAAGTACATCAGTATAATTCTCTCCACTATACTTCAGTCACGAAGCACTTGTTGAGTTGTCTTTTTGTGCAACATTAGTTGGTGGCTTATCCTCTAGAAAATAATATGTGGCTTTTTTCAAATTGCAAGCTGGTGACTAAGATGGGGAAGCCTACTGGCTAAGGCCTTTGGCGTGTTAGGGAGATGTCAAGGTTCAAGGCTGCAATAGTTTTTAGAAATTTCCCATAAAAATTAAAATAATGTAAAATGGGAAGTGACTCATAAAACTGAGTCCATTTGTGAAGCCAGTCATTTTTGGGGAACTAATTATGATATTAGGGTCAATGGAATTACATCATGACCTATTGAAGGCACTCCTGGACTTATAAAACTTGACCCATTCTTCTTGGTCATGCATGCTACCTTTCATGCTTAATAAAATAATATACCGGTATCTATGTCATGGACAACTGAAGATTAAAGTTTCAACTCATCCTTACATGCTGATTTCATTCTCAAATATCCCTTTTTGCCAAATTGGAAAGCTTAGAGCACAAGAGAAATATTGAGCACTCTAATCTTAGTTATGTCATGTATGCATCCATGCATGTTAGTTTGCATTATGTATTGTATATGTTGAGTCATACATAAATTTTCTTTAAGCCCTTAGTATGTGATTCTTTGTTTGTTCTTGACAATAACCAGGTTGTTCTCCTTCGTCCACAATCCTGAGAAGACTCTTGAAGGAAATCAAGCTCATATTATCACCTTGAGGATCATCATCATAATTATGGTCATGCTTGTGATTCTTTGTACTCTTCTTCCTCCAATCTTGAGAAGAATTTTTGTATACTTTGTATATATCATTCTTGGATGTTTGTGATGTACAAACTTTGTATTTGTGATCAATAAAAAGATTGTGTAATATAATATTATGTGTGTGTTGTAACTGGCATATATTGATATTATGTGTGTTTGGTAATTGGATTCTGGAATATATTGATATTATTGTAAACATGTTTATCTTGACGATTGCAAAACGTCAAAAAAAATTCATTTCTTGACGGTTTTTAAACATCAAAAAATATTTTCCTTGACGGTTTTTTCCCGTCAAGAAAGACTTTTCTTGACGGTCATTACCCGTCATCTAGGCCCCCGTCAAGAAAAGTCGACACTTTTCTTGACGGTTTTTTGTTTGTTTTCTTGACGGTTTAAAACCGTCAAGACAAGCTTGTTTCTTGACGGTTTAAAACCGTCAAGAAAACAAATAAAAAACCGTCAAGAAAAGCGTCGACTTTTCTTGACGGGGGCCTAGATGACGGATCCAAAACCGTCAAGAAAAGTCTTTCTTGACGGGGAAAAACCGTCAAGAAAAGCCATTTTTCTTGTAGTGCCTCCTGATTGTGAGCTCCAGCTCGCATAATACTTGAGTCACATATGCCAATCCCCACAAACATACATTTTCTAAGAATCAAAGTCACATCCCAACTCATAAGAAATTCTTGGTAGACCGCTATAGAACTAATGGAGCATTCACAGTTGTCAAAACAGAAAATAAAGGTTCAATAGGAGGATAAGAGCATTATATGCACAATACGATAAATAAATTGAACACTTACTAGGCAATAACATGGGTAAATTATTATCTCTAATAAAAGTTCAAATTTTACCCAAAAAAATAGAATCTATTGATGTACGACACCAATTGATGGAAAGTGTTGTAGTCTTGTAGACCATATAGGAACAAGTTCACCCAAATAATTTTCTCAGAAATACACTAGAATTAGATATATCTATGTCGGCAGTAACCTAGAAAGGGAGCACAGATTGAATTTCCACCGTATGTATGTGATAATTCTTGCTAGGTGGGCAGGTTGGGAATTCAGATAAACCTCAGCCCAATTTTGCCACACATGTATGTGCTGGTATTGATGGAAAAATTATATATGTACTGCAATTATAGTGATTCATATTTCTAACCGAATTATCCTGCTACTTAATAGCAACATATCAGAGTCCTGATCCAAAGCTCAAGTCCAAATAACAAGGAAAAACCCGTTAAGTTATTCTAATGATATATTTTTAAAACATACCTGTAAAAGTGTCAGTGTTCTACATATACAAAGAGCAAACCTAACAAGATCGCCAAATTCGTTTTTGTTGGAATATGCTATAAGATGAACATCCAAAATATTTTCTAGCAAGCAAAGTTGATTCGTCCCAGAGCCCAAAGTAATTGCCAAGATCTATAGATAACCAAATATGCTACAAGTTGAATAACTAAAATTGATCTCCAGTAAAGAAAGTTGATTCATCATAATGCTAAAAAAGAATCAAAGTCCCGACCAAACTACTTTTTATCACATCAAAAGGAACATTGTGTAACTAAAATTTGAATAACCCTGAGCAGAACTAGTTTAAGTCTTGATTCAGAGCACATAAGAATACATAACAGGAAAGTACATGACATGCAAGCCACACAGTAGACCAGACTCTTACTCCAAACAAAGAAATACATGTCATAAATATTTGTGACCAACTCTAAACCTAAGCTTCTAATAAACGTGTAAATATAGAAAATATAATAAAGGTATAAAAAGTTTTAGAAATCACAAAGAGTAGTTAAAATCCCCCAAAAGCTAATTTCAGCAAATGCATACTTCTTAATTGTATCCCAGGTTTCACAACAATCTAACACTAGTAATTTTCAAGGGTGGAACGTGTGTAATTTGCACTAGACAACATACCTAAATTTCAGGCCACGGACATAACATGGGAATATTTGTAATCTACGTTTTAGAAGACCTACCTAATTTTGACATATTAAAAAATTAACCCTATAATGGATGCATACATTTTTGTTATCAGGAAAATTGGCACAAAGCTAACTGAGCAAATATTTCCCATTTCTTCCCAAACTTTCCCCACTTCGGCTTTGAAACTAATACATCGAAGTCCAAATCCCTCGAAATGATTTAGCTTTCAGTTATAGACACGCTGTTCTGATTCAAATCTCGGCTCCTCTCAAAAAATATCTCGAGAACGAACAAATCCATCAATACATCAAATCTCGGCTCCTCTCCAGGGGGCGCAACCGCAACCCCTCGACACCATGTGCCTACACCCCTGCCTAGCAGCTATGAAAATTCTAGAGTAAAACAAAGAAAATAGAAAGAAGATGGATGGAGACTACAAACCTCGGTGGATGGCGACCTACAAACCTTCCTTTTCTTCCTGCGTCGTGGCAAATCCTTCCGTGATGGATGTCGTACGCGGATGGCGACCTACAAACCTCCCTCAATGGCGAGCGTGTGCGGGTTTGATGGAGAGAAGAAGATGGAAGGAGAGTACGCGGATGATGGCGAGAGAACGATCGATTTGGAGGGAGATGGAAACTATGGAATATGAGAAGAGGGAAAAAGAAAAGTTTGGAATGTTTAGGTTGGTTTGGTGAATTTTTATTTTTTTTTGCCAGTAAGCCATATTTGGCAAGTACGTATATGCAATTCCAATTTGGAACATATTTGCCACACTAAAAAAACGTATTTGAATAAATATTTTTTTCTAAAAAATAAAATAAATATATTAGGAACATTTTTTTGATTAAGAACATATTTAATATGTTTCCGAACCTCGGAACCAAAAAGAAGCGTTCCAGATTGAGAAATTCCTAGTGTTCCTAAATGCCTATTTTGGTATAGTGTATCAAGCCTCTTATTAGAATCACTCTGAAACTTCTAGACCGTACCGCACTGGAAAATCGACTAGAGGATTGTAACTGGCTTGGAATTTGAAAATGAAAGCTTTTTAATAACTCTTTGGAAGACTGTAAGCTTTAAGAAGAGAAGATTGAAAGTGAATTGGTTTTTAGAAAAGATCGAAATGCTTCTCTATTTATAGCTTTTCTAAAGACAGAACTCTGACAGAATTCGGGCAGAATTCGGACAGAACTCTTTGTAACAACCCGTAACTGAAGGATGACCAAGTTCAAAAACCCAACATTTACTAACGTTCCACATGGCCGAACTCTGGCCGAACTAGGGCCGAGTTCTCCTGAGGTTCTGCCAGTTCATTTTTGGAGAAAATAAATTTTGGCTTTTTGAACAATCCTTCAAAGGCTTATTGTAAAAATAATATTTTTCAAAAATATGGATCATTTGTAAAAGAATATGATGGTTTTGAAAAATATTTTCGGATAGCCTATTTGCCAGTACGACTCCGTGTACAATGTATTCCTAGACTCAATAAAAAGAAAAATTATATTGCTTAGCAGGAAGTATATTCTGAATGGCAAACGGCTTCAGCCTTGAACATTGTTGATAACAATTGTTGAGCAGTGTCCAAAATGTCGTAGGTAAACATCTGAGTAGACTTACATTTATATCGAGACAGAGTTTGATCAATTATTAAAATCAGGTTCGATAATGACCAATGGGCCAACAATCTCCTCTATTTTGATAATTGACAAACCTTGCCGATGTAACATCTAAGTTTAGAATCAAATCAAAATAGTAAAGAAAAATTGTTCATATCCTGAATTTCACAAACATGTTAGATCCTTATTTCTCCCCCGTTGTCACTTAGCAAAATAATTGTAAAAGAAAAAGGCTCCCCCGCAATCAATGCATAAGTAACAAACAGTGAAGAAACACATGAAAAATAAATAATCATGACAGATGGTAGAAACAGTAAGAGAAATAGAATAACAACACAGGCATGTATTTGTCTCAGGCACTTTGTAAAGAACGAAGCAACAAAAGATAGATAGTGCTACGATAAACTGAAACAAATAAAGTGCTGAAATAGACTAAGATGCCAAAACTAAGGCATAATAAAAAACAACCATGTCCATGAATAAGGAAACAAAATAGTACTGATAATAAAAAAAGAGTAGTGATAAAATCTTGGAATGTCAGAGCATTATTAGCCTTGAACTTTCCAGGAAGAACGCGTACGGGCGCACAAAGTTCATTATTGAAACTAACGAGTGTCGTGCCATCGGGAAAATCAAAATTAGTGATGTTATCTAGCGGGGCACCTTCATTTGGAATACAAAGGATTTCCGCTAACGTGTCATTAGTGAATTTGATATCAATTCCTCCGACACGTATCCTCGCTGTAAAAGTGTCTAACACGAAATTACAGTAGAATAATCTAATAGCATTAGTGGCAATGGGAAATTGTATGGTGACAAAATGTTGTAACCCTAATGCCTCAAAATAAGGACGGTGATTCGAAAAGACAGTCCACTTAATCGGTGATCCAGTACAAAAAGTACGCATGTTAAAATCAGCATACCACAATAACGCTTGATCAGAAGTTTTAAAATAAAACTCATCCGACGTACCATCGTCCGATTGGACCGAAGAAAAGAGGCAATCCGTATGCGGATCTGAAGACGATGCCTCTTCACTGGCATTGGTCTTCTTCCTCTTGAAGGGATTGAACTTAGGCATTCTTTCCCAAAATTTCTACAAATCCTAAGTATTGAAAAGTGGTGGAAAGAAGGGATTATACCTTCCAAGAGTCGGATATGTTGTAGAGGATGACGATCTTCGCACGAATCCAAAGTTTTGCTGAAAAACTCCACAAGAATTGGAAGAACAATGAAGGAGTAGAACTAGGGTTTCGGAGGGACGGAGCTGCTGTTATGAGGATGTGGGAAAGTATGAAAAAGAAGGAGGCCTCAGGTTGCTGCTGTTATATATAAACATCCAGCCGAACTCTGACCGAATTCGCCTAGGGTTGCCTGGCTATATATATATATATATATATATATATATATAAATCAAATGAGACCACATTCTTTTTCATTAATTCGTTTCAAATGCTTAATTCAAAGTTTAGTAATTTTAAATCTCAAAATAATATAATTAATATTATATTACAAATTAATATTCTTTACTCAATATCTGTCTCAGATTAGCTGTAGGAGTACTGTCCCAGCTAACGGAGGTTCACCGGGGAAGTCTTAAATACCGCTTCGCTTCGACCGTAGTCGTGGTGACAGACAGACTCTTTTTGGGCTTGTCTCGAAAATAATTTATGACTATCGAATAAATAATTAATAAAACAAAATTAATTAATATTATTGATATCTAAAATTCCTAATTCTTGACGTAAATAGTTGAAACGATCTTCCGCTAAAGGTTTTGTGAATATGTCAGCTAATTGATTTTGTGTGTTTATGTATACAAGGTCTATATCTCCATTTTGTTGATGATCTCTAAGAAAATGATGTCGAATCTCGATATGTTTAGTACAAGAATGACATACTGGATTCTTAGTCAAATTAATAAAACTAGTATTATCCATAGTCTTCTAAGGTTTGTTTTATCTACAAAATTTGTGCACAATAACGTCCTGCGGCGATATACTCAGCCTTTGTTGTTGATAATGCAACAAAATTTTGCTTTTTACTAAACCAAGAGACTAGAGCTTTTTTTAGAAAATGACATGTGCCGCTGGTGCTTTTTCTATCTCCTTTGCATCCGGCAAAATCAGCATCGGAATAACCGGTTAGGTCAAACGACTTTGTTTTGGGATACCATAAGCCGACAGAAGAAGTACCTTTAAGGTATCGAAAGATACACTTAACTGTACACAGATGTGATTCCTTAGGATTGGCTTAAAAACGAGCACATAAGCAAACACTAATCATAATGTCTGGTCGACTGGCAGTTAAATAGAGTAAGCTACCGATCATACCTCGATACTTACGTATGTTGACAGGTTTGCCTTGTTCATCAATATTAAGCTTGGTTGAAGTCGCCATTGGAGTGCTAAGTGGCTTTGCTGCTTCTATGTCGAACTTCTTTAGTAGATCCTTTGTGTACTTAGCTTGATTTATGAACGTCCTATTGTTGGTTTGTTTGATTTGCAGTCCAAGAAAGAATTTTAGCTCTCCCATCATGCTCATCTAAAACTCATCCTGCATATACTTTGAGAATTCTTGACAAAGAGATTTATCAGTAGATCCAAAGATAATATCATCTACTTAGACTTGAATCAAAAGAATATTATTATCAAAGACTTTATAAACAAAGTAGTGTCAACCTTTTCCTTTGAAAAACTATTATCAAGTAGAAAAGAGCTTAGACGATCGTACCAAGCACGAGGGGCTTGTTTCAAACCGTATAAAGCTTTCTTCAACTTGAAAACATATTCAGAAAATTTAAAATCAGTAAAACCGGGTGGTTGAGCTACATAAACCTCTTCTTTTATAAAACTATTTAAAAATGCACTTTTGACATCCATTTGAAATAATTTAAAATTATGAAAACATGCAAATGCACATAACATGCGAATGGATTAACTAATCTCGGAACTGGGACATAAGTCTCATCGTAGTCGATACCTTCTTCTTGATTGTATCCTTGAGCTACGAGTCGAGCCTTATTACAAGTCACTAAACCATTCTCGTTCAGTTTATTTCGGAATACCCATCGGGTGCCAATGACCGGATGATCAATAGGCTTGGGAACAAGTTCCCAAACTTGATTCCGTTCAAATTGGTTTAATTCCTCTTACATAGCATCTATCCAAAAATTATCACTACATACTTCATCAATACTTTTGGGTTCAAACTGTGAGACAAAAGCAACACAAGAAGCTATATCTTTATTAGAGGAGCGAGTACTTACACCCTTGGTAATCTCACCAATTACCAAGTCCTTTGGATGATCAGCCGTGAACTTCAATCCTTTTGGCAGACTCCGAAGGTAGCTGGTTCCTGGATCTTCTCTAGGAGGATCAGCTGGTACATTGCTGGGTACATTGAGATCTTCGTCATTGTCATCGATTGTCGTTTGATTTAGTTCATCAAAGGTGACATTGATCGAATCTTCGATGATCATGGTTCTTTTGTGAAGACTCTGTATCCTTTACTTTTGCCCGCATAACCTAAAAATATTCCTTCATCGGCCTTTTCGTCAAACTTTCCCAAATTATCTTTTGTATTAAAAATAAAACATTTACAACCAAATATTCTAAAATATGAAACTGATGGAATTCTATCAAACCATAGCTTAATGGAGTCTTCTTCGATTTAGGTCGAATTAGAACTCTATTGAGAACAAAACAAGCTGTATTGACAGCTTCAGCCCAGAAATACTTGGGTAGACTAAACTGGTTTAACATTACTCTGGCCATTTCGGATAGAGTTCTGTTCTTATGTTCCACAACTCCAGTTTCTGGAGTCCTTGGGTAGGAGAATTCGTGTACAAAACCGTGTGTGTCATAAAATTGTTCAAACTCTGCATTCTCGAATTCGCCTCCATGATCGCTTCTAATACGAGTGATCATATAACCTTTTTCATTCTGTACTTTCTTGCAAAAGGTGACAAATTCTAATAATACATCATTTTTGCGTGTCAGAAAATATACCCACGTGTATCTAGAAAAATCATCTACAGTTACAAAAGCATATAGCTTACCTCCGAGGCTAGCAACTCTGCTAGGACCAAATAAGTCCATATGTAGCAATTGTAGAGGTCTAGTAGTATATACAGCGTTTACTAACTTGAAAGTGGATCGAGTAGCTTTGTTCTTTTCACATTGACTGCATACCGAATCCTTCTTGAATGAAATGTCCGGTAAACCGCATACTAGCTTCTTTGTGGATAATCTAGAAATAGTATCCATATTTGCATGACCGAGTCTCATATGCCACAGATGACTTTCATCGCTTTTAGCAATTAAACATCTACCTGAAATGTTAGTATCTTCCAACAAATAGAAAACATATATATTGTCTTCTCTAATACCTTCAAATATAGTATTATTAGTTGAACTATCAATAATAGTACATTTGTCTTTTACGAAGTTAATACCATAACCGTGATCAGCTAAATGGCTTATGCTGAGCAGATTATGTTTTAACTCAGTAACAAGACAAACATCTTTAATCACTGGATATGGAGCTTTACCAATATCACCAATACCGATTATATACCCTTTTAAATTATTGTCGAAGGAGACGTATCCTTCTTTATTCCTCTTCAACAGTATTACGAATAATGAAGCGTCGCCGGTCATGTGTCGTGAGCAACCGCTGTCGAGGATCCATTTGCTCCTAGCATGTGAAGGGTGTCCCACCTACAAAACAATTTGCAGATGAAACTATTGGTACCCATTTCTTGTAGGGTGCTGACTGGTTAGTTTTCGGTATCCACGCATAAATATTTAGATCTACTAGCTTTCTGATTCTACATACAGAAGATATATGACCAATGTGGCCACAATAATGGCATTTAGCATGTTGAGTGTTAAAGCTGAGTGGTGTGCATGGTTGGTAGGTTTAGGTTTTCTAGTATAGAAGAAAGCATACCTATTATCCTGTTTGGGCATAACCTTTTTAGGTAAAGGTTTGAAAGGGTTAGGTCTGACAGTGTTAGGTTTGGGAATGTTCCGATTTTTCGGTAAGTGACACGTGTTAGGGTAGAAAGCAGCAGTCTCAGGCTGTTTTCCTAACCTAATTTCCAATCTTTTAGAAGTGTCATATAACTTAGTATAGTCAGAAGTGAGTGCTTCCATTCTGACTTGTGCACTTTGAAGACTTTTCTTTTCTTTAGAAAGTTCTTCTTTCCGTTGGTCAATAACCTTGTCTTTTTCTTCGGATGACTTGGTAGTCTCGTGTAATAAGAGCTTATTGGAAGAAAGCTCACCAGACTCACTAACATTATCTTTAACCTCAGCTAGTAGATCGGTAAGTCTTTCTATTTCACCTTTGTACTCTTTGAGTACCTTCTTAGAGGTCTGATATTTGCTACGCAGTTTTCTGTAATCACTTAACAGTTCACTGAAGGCTTCTCCTAATTGCTCAAAGGTGAAGTCATCATACGTATCAACTATAGGTTCAGAGAGGACCTGATCGGATGCCATAAAGCATACATTTGCAGCGTCTTCTGATTGTTCATCTTCTGAGTCGTTGGCTTCACTTTCATGCCATATGCTGGTGTTGGCATACTTCCGAGATGTTGATCTTTTCAGGTTCCCTTTCTCGTATCTGTTGCTCTTCTTGCTTGTTGATGTGTTTGTAGGACAGTCCTTCTTTATGTGTCCTTTCTTCTTGCAGTCGTAGCAGACATCGTCATCTTGATACCAGCTGTTGTCGCCATTGTTCTCTTTTGTCTTCTTCTCATATCTCAAGAATCTTTTGAATTTTCTTGCAAGGAGTGCTTGATCTTCAGCATCAGATTCACTGTTGTCTGAATCATCTTCAGCAGATCTTCTGTGCTGAGCCTTGAAAGCGATCGTCTTCTCCTTTGGTGCAGGCTCTTCAAAGTCTTGTAACTCTAGTTCATGAGTGAGTAGCTTATCCATGAGTACTTCAAGTGTCATAGTAGTGAGGTCATTTCCTTCAATGATTGCAGTAGCCTTCGGAATCCAGTTCTTTGTAAGTGCTTGCAGGAGTTTGCGAATCTTTTCATGGTTACTGTAATCTTTGCCTAGGGAGGACAAAGGATTTACAATATCCAAGAATCTTTTGAACATCTGAGTAACTATTTCATTGGGCTTCATCTTGAACGCCTCATACTCTTGAGTAAGTCTGCTGACCTTTGATTCTTTGACTTGAGTTGTGCCCTCATGTGTGACTTCTAGAAGTTTCCATACTTCATTTGCAGTTGTGCAGATAGATACCCTGTTAAATTCAGTTCTATCTAAAGCACAAAATAAAGCATTAATAGCACATGCGTCAAGACTGGCCTTTTTTTTTTCTTTCTCTGTACATTTGTCATGGGGTTTTTCAGTTAAAACTCCGTCAACATTTATACGAGGTGGCTTTTTATAGCCATCAATAACCATAGACTATAAATCAAAATCAAGAGATTTCAAAAAGAAACTCATACGTGTTTTCCAATAGGTGTAGTTTATGCCGTCAAACAGTGGAGGTCTGTTTGTGGCTTGGCCTACACTTGTGAATTTTACAGTTGCCATGTGTAAAAGTTGTGATCTATATAAAATTGAATATAACTGCTATTTTACCTTACTTTACATGTATAACCCGCTCTGATACCAATTGTAGGAACGAAATCGTAAAGCAGAATACTCTAGAGGGGGTGAATAGAGTAGGCAGCAAAAAATTGTTAATTAAAAACTTGTTAGCAGTTAGATCACATATATAATAATAATCACAAGAAGTAAATGAAAGAATTTAAAAGTGATCAAAAGGCAAACGCAAACACCAAGATTTATACTGGTTTCCCTCTGGTGAGGACTAGTCCAGTCGGAAGAACTCTAGCTTCCAATTGAATCCACTATTGGAAAATCCTGCAAGTTTTCATACGAAGTCCTTGCAACTTCTACAGACGCGAGCTTTGATATGAAGAACTCGTCCAACTTCAATTGTGAAGAGTTGAATCTTCTATCAAGCCTCTGATTACAATCACTCTGAAACTTCTAGAACGTACCGCACTGGAAAATCGACTAGAGGATTGTAACTGGCTTGGAATTTGAAAATGAATGCTTTTTAAGAACTCTTTGGAAGACTGTAAGCTTTAAGAAGAGAAGATTGAAAGTGAATTGGTTTTTAGAAAAGATCGAAATGCTTCTCTATTTATAGCTTTTCCAAAGACAGAACTCTAACAGAATTCGGGCAGAATTCGGACAGAACTCTTTGTAACAACCCGTAACTGAAGGATGACCAAGTTCAAAAACCCAACGTTCACTAACGTTCCACACGGCCGAACTCTGGCCGAACTCGGGCCGAACTCGGGCCGAGTTCTCCTGAGGTTCTGCCAGTTCATTTTTGGAGAAAATAAATTTTGGATTTTTGAACAATCCTTCAAAGGTTTATTGTAAAAATAATATTTTTCAAAAATATGGATCATTTGTAAAAGAATATGATGGTTTTGAAAAACGTTTTCGGATAGCCTATTTGCCAGTACGACTCGGTGTACAATGTATTCCTAGACTCAGTAAAAAGAAAAATTACATTGCTTAGCAGGAAGTACATTCTGAATGGCAAACGGCTTCAGTCTTGAACATTATTGATAACCATTGTTGAGCAGTGTCCAAAACGTCGTAGGTAAATCTAAGTAGACTTGCATTTATATCGAGACAGAGTTGATCAATTATTAAAATCAGGTTTGACCATGACCAATGGGCCAACTATATATATATATATATATATATATATATATATATATATATATATCTATATATATAATATATATATATATATATATATACATATATCATACAATAGGTAATATATATAAAATATACATAAAATATACATACAATGATATAATATATAATAAAATAT
>JANAVB010036990.1:0-73936 GCA_029216955.1 Iris pallida | reverse complement strand
CTGGAGAAAGGTGTATCTGCAGTGATGGATGCCAAGGGGAGCTTTACGACAGCAAAAGCTTGGCAATGCCTTGTATCGAGCTGATCCGCGTTCACCAAGGCCATGACCATATGGCCGAAATTCTGGAGGTTTCGGTGATTGAGCTGGACGAGCGGCTCGCGGAACTGCAGCGCATCCAACGAAATGACCTCTTGTCTTGATAGATGCAGAGATAGGAAGTGATGCTGAAATCGAGGCTTCCCATCGAGCCGATGTGAGCAGTTGGGAGCGTGAAGTGGCTGGGACTGAGGCTGCGGCGGAGCAGTTGTCTCAATCTATGGAGAAGACGACGGAGAAGCGGGCTGCGGTGGACGCTAACATCGCAGAGGTTGATGCTCAGATGCGCCGTCTTGAAGACCAGCGGGCCCAACTTCAAGAAGCTGATCGTGTCTGGCTGAACACGTGGCATTCAAGCAGGAGGAAGCGACTCTTACTCAACGGACCCTTGCTTTGGCTCAGCAGCGACGACAGCTTGATGAGAAGTATGAGAGTAAACTTCTGCTGAGGCTGTCGGATTAATGCGTCAAGAAGCCGAGCTGCGAGTCCAGGCGACTGTGGAAACTCGCACTGCCGACCTGAGACGTCGAGTCAGAGAGCTCTCATCCCACCCTGGAGAGGATCGGGGACTGTAGCTTCTCTTCTTTTTATGTGTTTTTGCAACTCTTGCTGGGGAAATAGCGTATTTCTGTACTCCCTTCTTTGAAAAATAAAGAAATACACTATCTCTTTTTTTTGTGTGATGTGTTCATTTTTTGATCTCATGAACTTGATGATTTATGTGGACCTATTATCTTTTGCGCACCTTGGTTTTTAGGTACAGATAATAAGTTTGAAGGAACCAACATGTTTGCTCAGAGGTAATGTGGACATGGCAATCATTAGGTTCAAATGATAGAATCTTCCTACTCAGAGGTATTTATGGACGTGGCAGGAATGATCCTGAGGGATACGCTGAACAACTCAGAGGTAATGTGGACGTGGAAGTTCTGCGATCAATGTACGACAACACAGGAGTTGTTTGTACGGGATGTTTACTCAGAGGTAATGTGGACGTGGTAAACATGAAGGATAGCGTAAGCTCACGAAAATGTAAGGTTCCGCTTTGTAGGATGTAGAGAGACAACTCAGAGGTAATGTGGACGTGGTTATCTTTCTACGGAAGGATGCCACGGAACAGCTGGGTTCCGGAAGCGTTTGATTTGTGAAAAGAGGTTGTTTGGGAAAATACATGTCTTAGAGGATGTCAAGAATAGTACTTCTTTAGGAACTTGCCGTTGATGGGCATCATGAACAAGTCCCCATTGGGTTTGGCGAGGCGGTGGTAAGCACCGTTTGAGTATACCGTCTCAATGATGAAGGGTCCTTCCTATTTGGGCTCGAACTTCCCTGGTGTCTTGTGAGTTAACACCATTGGCCTTCTGACTGCTAAAACCAGGTCGCCAACTTGGAAAGTTCTTTGCTTGACCTTCTTGTTGAAAGCCTGTGATATACGGGCTTGGTAAAGTTCGATGCGTTATTGAGCTAGGAGACGCTTTTCGTCAAGTGCCTCCAGTTCCCGCAGACGACGACGTTGATTGTCTTCTTCTGTGAGATCGTTTGTGACTGCCACGCGGAGCGAAGGTATCTGTATCTCGAGAGGCAGTACTGCTTCGCTCCCGTAGACCAGGAAGAATGGAGTGTTGCCTGTTGGGGTCCGTACCGTTGTGCGGTAGGCCCAAAGGCATTCGCCAAGCTTTTCGTCCCAGTCGCGTTTGTTGGATGACACGACCTTTTTGAGTAGCCTGACGATAGTTTTGTTGAACGCCTCGGCCAATCCGTTTGCTGCCGGATTGTAGGCGGTTGAGGCCACATTTTGAATGCGATTCTTGTCACAGAACCTGCTAAAAATGTGGCTGATGAACTGGGGACCATTGTCATGAATGATTCGCCTGGGTACTCCGAAACGGTAAATGACATGGTATTTGATAAAGCTGACCACCCTGGAGCTTTTTACTTCCGCTAGTGGGACTGCTTCCGCCCATTTGGAGAAGTAATCGGTGATGGCCAGGATGAAACGATGTCCTCTTGATGAAGGAGGGGTGATTGGTCCTACAATGTCCATGTCCCAGGCTTCGAATGGCCAGGAGGCGACTGTAGGATGTAGAGGTTCAGACGGTGTATGTATGAAGTCTGCATGAAGTTGGCATGCATGGCACTTCTTAGCATATTCCACTGCGTCGGCGACCATGGTTGGCCAGTAGTAGCCCATACGTCGCAGTCGATCTTGCAACTTAGGACCTGGTTGGTGAGCTCCGCAAGTTCCGTCATGAGCTTCTCGAAGAGCTTCGGCCGCTTCTTCGTTAGACAGGCATCGAAGGAGAAGCCCGTCGAAGGAGCGTCGGTACAGCGTTTTAGTGGCTGTATCGTAGTAGAATCGAAGAGAGCGTCTCCTGACTGAGACGGCTTCCTGCGGGTCTTCCGGAAGGATTCTGTAGATGGCGAAGTCGATGAACGGGAATCTCCAGTCTCGGACATTAACATCGGTGTTTGTTGGCACGACGTGAGCCATCTGCAAACATAGGTTGTTTCTGGGACAAATCAAGTCTCGGCCAGTTACCGTGACATAGTATTGAGTCCCAAGGGGCGCGGCCAATGAGGCTGCGAGGCCAGCCAGAGCGTCAGCCTCCAAGTTTTGTAGACGGGGTACATGTTCGATGAAGAACCCAGTGAAGGTTGAAATGATGTTCAATGCAACTTCATGGTAAGGGATCATATCTTCATGGCGAACTTCGTATTGCTCCCGAATTTGGTTTACGACGAGTTTCGAGTCGCCGTAGGCTTCCAGATGATCCACCCCCAGCTGTTGTGCTAGCTGGAGTCCCATGACGAGTGCGTTGTACTCAGCAACATTGTTGGAGCACGGCTTCGAAAGAGAGTATGCGCGCTGGATGACCAGCTGATCGGGGGAGACCAAGACTACCCCCACTCCTGCGATGATTTGGCCGTTGGGGCCCGTTCTTGAAGCGCCATCGAAGAACATCCGCCAAACGGGACTTCCTTCAGTGACGTTTGATTCTTGGACTTCATCCGGGATGTCTTCATAGAGTTTTGAAGATTCTGGGATGGGGTGTGCAGCTAAAAAGTCAGCCAGAGCCTGACCCTTGACTGCCTTCTGCGGGACAAACACCATGTTGTATGGCGTTAGTAGGATCGCCCATGTAGCCAGCCGGGAGTTTAATGACCCTAGCTTCGTCATGAGAACTCTGAGTGGATTGACTCGGGAGATGACGTGAATTGTCTGGCCCGAGACGTAATGACGAGTCTTCTGAATGGCAAACACCAAAGCCAAGCACTCCTTTTCAACGGGGTTGTACCGGTGTTCGACCCCGATGAGTGTTCGACTGAGGTAGTAGATTGCTTGCTCGTAGCCTGCATCGCTGTTTTGAGCCAGTAAAGCGCCGAGGGAATGATCCATGGCACGGACGTAGAGGAGGAATGGTTTGCCGGCGACAGGTGCCACTAGGACTGGCGGGCTTGTCAAGTAAACCTTGATGTCGTCGAAAGCCTTTTGGCACTCCTCTGTCCAGACGTAAGAGACTCCCTTCTTCATGAGCTGAGTAAAGGGTTGACATTTACCGGAGAGGTTTGCTATGAACCTCCGGATGTATGCCAGACGTCCCTGTAAGCCCCGAAGTTCTCGAAGGTTCTTCGGAGGGTCCATGTTGAGGATGGCTTTAGTCTTCTCGGGATCGACATGAATGCCTTTTGCCGTGATGACAAAGCCCAAGAATTTGCCGCTAGAAACCCCCAGGAAGGATTTAGCGGGGTTCATTTTGAGTTGATGTGCCCGCATGAGATCAAAGACCGTCCTCAAGTCCTGTAGGTGATCTCTTTTGAGGCGGCTCTTGACTGCGATGTCATCAACATAGCACTCAACTGTCTTGCGAAGATGTTGACGGAAGATAGTACTCATCGCTCGTTGGTATGTTGCACCGGCATTCTTCAAGCCGAAGGGCATTACTGTGTAGCAGAAAACACCTTTCGGAGTCCTGAATGACGTGTGTTTTGCGTCATCGGGGAACATCTTGATTTGATTGTAGCCTGAATACCCGTCCATGAAGGACATGCGTTCAAAGCCACATGTGTTGTCGATCATTACATCGGTGATTGGGAGCGGGAATTCATCCTTCGGGCAAGCAGAGTTGAGATCCCTGAAGTCGATACAGACTCGTATCTTCCCGTTCTTCTTGGTGACAGGGACGACGTTGGCTACCCAGTCCGGGTGTTGTTCCTCACGGATGAAGCCACTGGTCAAGAGCTTGTCCACCTCCTGATCGATGGCATTCATGATGTCCGGGCGGAAGCGTCGCTGTTGTTGTTTGATATGTTTGACATCTGGTAAGATGTTCAACCTATGCATCGCGATCTGTGGATCGAGACCCGGCATGTCTTCGTAGCTCCAGGCGAAGACGTCAATATACTCTTTAGCCAGTTGGACTAAGATTCTCGGTCTTCTCCTTCCAAGCTTTTGCTGATGAAGATGGGTTTAGAAGAAGACCCATCCCCGAGGTCGATCTGCTCGACTTCGTCTTCGGTGGGAGGTTCTCGTAACTCAAAACGAGACTCCCATTGTTCTCCTAGGCGCTGAGCCCAGGGTTCCTCTTCGAAGGGTTCCGGCGGTTGGTCTTCGCCTTCATCTTTCTGAGGTTGCGCCGATGTCATGTTAGCTGACAGCACTTTCCTGAAGACTGATCCGATACTGGTATCGGAATCCCACGTCGATGCTTCAGACGAGTGGGAATGTTCTACGTCTTCTACGTCTGAACTCTCTGGAGTTGATGGCGGCGTGACATAGCCTAACCCCCGTCGAGTCCGATTATAGTAATCATGTGGCTTTCCATTGGGCATCGAAAGTCGGACAGGGAGATGTCGACCCTTGCCGTAGTTTAAGCCTTTGTTGCTTTTCAGGTCGTAGCCCATCTTTTGGATGATGTGCTTAGCCGCATCTGTGTACCGATAGACTTGTACTCTGCCGGTATCAGGTTCGGGCTCGATTGACGGGAGGTCCCGCCGACGCTCGATTTTGCCCGAGATGATGGTGCCTTGGTCTCGGCTCCGTGGAGGGACTATGAAGACTCCTTGAGACGGGACTATTTGATTATGGTAGACGGTCGTTACTTGTGTTTGCAACGACCGTAGAGCGTTGTCTAATGTATACATGGCATTCCAGTGTGGAAGACAAGAATAATTGAAAGACACTCTATTATTGATAAAGTATGAGATTTTATCCCGTGGGATTACATTGTCGAAGGAGGGTGCGTCTACATCAGCGGAGATATATTCGCCAAGCTCCTCATCTGTAAGCACTGGGGCCGGATCAGGAGAGTCCTCCACCGCTCTGACTTTGGGGTCTGAGAGGGTTATGTGAGCCCTCTCCGGCACCTTGGATGACTGCGGCGGCCTGCCTTTAAGACGCACCTTGAGAGGTGCCTCGGTTGCGCCTCCGATGAGTGGCGCCTTCCCTTGTAATTTTACCACCAGGGGAGCCGCTGTTTGAGGTGGCTTTCCCTTGAGGCGTATCTTCAGGGGAGCTTCGTGAGTCGGTGCTTTCCCTGATAGCTTGATGCTCATTGGAGGCGCCTCCTGGGGAGGCTTGCCCTTCAAACAGATTTTCAAGGGGGCGTCGGGAGTCATTTCGGGCTCCATGTCCGGCTCTGTTGCCGTCTCTGCCTCATCATCAGCGTCATTGGCTTCCTCCTCGTCAATGGGCTTGTACAAGTCGGAATCGGTGAAGTAGGCCTCAATCCTTTTGAAGGGATCGATATCTGCAAACTCCGTCCGGATGACGCCGTTGGTGGATACATATTTCATGCATTGGTGGAGCGTGGAGGGCACCACCATGTACTCATGTAACCATGGTCGTCCGAGTAAGATGTTGTAGTTGACCTCGGCATCCACCACATAACAAGTCACCTCAGTTTTGAGGCTACCGATGTGACATTTCAGCCGGATCTTGCCCAGTGGCTCGCTCTTGCTAGCGTTGAAGCCACTGATGGTTGTATTGGAGGGCGCCAGCCGGTACATTGGGATCCCCAGCTTTGATAGCAGCGCCTTTGGAATGATGCTTAGGGAAGACCCCGGATCGATCTGAATCCTGCTCACCTTTACCGAACCGATGTACCCTGTGTAATACAACGGTCGGTTATGTCGGTGATGCTTGAGCAGCATGTCTTGTTGGGTGAAGGTTATGTTTGGGATAACTTCATCCGCACAATGACAGTGTGCACAAGTAGTTGGGAGGTCTTCAGGCTGCTTGACTTGACTGAAAAAGGATTCGGCATCCTTCAGAGCTTCGCAGAGAGCTTCTCGGGAGTCCTTAGAGAGACGTAGGAGCTCGAACAAAGACAAGCGTGCAGGAGTACTGGCCAGTTGCGCCAGAATGTCAAAATTATGGGGCTTGGCTAGCCCCGAAGCATTTTCTTTCCGCAGAGGTCTGTCGAAACGGGCCTCCACTTGCTTTTGTTTATTGGCTGCTGAGGGCTTGGATGGACCCTCCTCAGGGATGGTGCCAAGAGGCACCACTTCGGCGGCAGCTTCACCGGGCTGGGAGTTCTGTTGTGCACGCGTCTGCACAGGAAGCGCCTCTTCCATTGAAGAAGAGACCGTGCGGCAAGACTTGATCTTCCTACCTTTTGCTTTGGAGGTAGGGTGTACCTCCGGTTGAGTTACCTCGGAGACGAGGTCGGGGTGAACCCAGAGGACCTCTCCTCGAGATGTGGTGAGTGGGACAAGTCCACTCACATTGTCACGGGTGGGTGGCAAGTTCACCACCTCCATTGTCGCCTTAGGGATGGGGACGACGCCATCTTGTGTGGTAGTCGGCGGCAAGGTGCCGAACTGAAGTGACACCACATTAGCTGACACCGTCTTCTCTTCATAGTCGACGGAGATTACATCCGCATTGATCATGCGCTGGATGTAATTTTTGAGGACGTAGCAGTCCTTAGTCGGGTGTCCGACAAACCGACGGTAGTGACAGTACCTCGGGTTGTCCACTTTCCCGACTTCATCGGGCCGCTTCGGGTCCGGAAGCTTGATCTTGTCACCCTGCTTCAGTATCTCAAAGAGTTGCAGGGTGTCGTCATCATTGAACGAATAAACCTCCTTGGGTCTCGGTGCTAGTGGAGGCTTTTGAGTAGGCGCAGATGCGCCCTTCGAGGCATTAACAGTCAATGCCTGTTTCCCCTTTGTTTCTCGTCCGGAGTTGTTGATTGCGGACTTTTTCCCCTTATCGTCAAAGGCGGGGAAGCTAACACCCAGAAGACGTGCATTGGCCGCCTTCTTCTCTGCAGCTTCAGCTTCGATGATTAGGGAGCTCCAGTCGGGAGGGGGAGTAGAGTTAAGCCAGAGCTTTACTGCAGGCAGTATGTTCATACTGCAAGCGGAGAGAAGCGCATGCTCTGGCATGCCTGGAGGTAGCCTGAAGCAGGCCTGACGGAAGCGTTCGATGAATGCCTGAACCGTTTCCTTGTCCTTCTGGCGTATCTCAATGAGAGACGCCATCGTCATGTCCTTCCCACCGTCGTAGAAGCGGTCGAGGAAGAGGCGTGTCAGGTCGTCGAAGGACGATATGGAATTATCGGGGAGGCTGCAGTACCAGTCATACGCTACCCCTTTCAGGGCCCCAACAAAGATGCTGGTGAGGAGCGCGTCCTCCTTCGGAAGATGCCCTGTCTGCGACTGGAAGTACGTCAGGTACCATCGTGGAGAGTCCTTCCCGTCATACGGCGTGAGTGTTTGTGGTTTATACTTTGGAGGATAAACCACCTTGTTCCACTCAAGGGGATAAGGCTGGGGAATGCCCATCTTCTGGCGCTCCTCCTGCCTGTTCTTGGACTCGAAGCGCTCCCGCAGATCTTTGATCATTTCGACCACGTCCTTCGTGGAGCTAGGAGTCGGGAAAGGAGGTACCACCTGGAGTGGAGCGTTTGAGGGCTCCGACGTCCGGGGTGCTTCTGTGTCTGAGGGTGTCCGTTGGAGGGGCACACTCGACTCTCCATTGGCTCCTGGGTCGGGACCATTTGAAGGTGTCCTGATCAAGGCCGACCGCATCTCAAATACTGCTTGAGTCAGCGCTTGCATTGAGGCAGAGAGGGTTTTGAGTCCTCCCTCTAGCGAGTCTATGCGCTGGACAATGTCCTGTGGCGGCGCATCAGTCTCAAGATCACCCCCGGTCATGTATACTGTCATGACACGGCCGGAAGTGGATGGATTAGTTGAGGCTTCGCTCTCAGCCTCGCTCTCATGTGGGGGAGTCACTTCTCCTGGTGTTTGGCCACCCCCAGCCACATTCTGGAGTTCGTCTTCGACAGGCGCATCTGCAAGGGCCTGACTGCCCTCAGCTCTGTCTTGAAGGGCCTCTTCGTTTCCAGCACTACCCCCGGCGGTGTCCTGGAGGACATCGTCATTTTGAGGGGCTTCAGGGAGGCCATCTTCGCCTTGATGAAGATCCGCCGCAGCTGTGCTTTGGACATCTTCGTCTTCGGAAGGAGGCTCGACAAGGGTCTGGCTACCCCCAGCTTCCTCCAAGAACTTCTTTCTCGACCGAGTGCCTTCGAACACTCCAGAGGTCGTGACAGCTGCCTTGGTTTTCCTCGGCTGGCTTTTGGATGAAGACGAGGAATTGGCAGTCGTCTTCCGGACAGATGAGGAGTTGGAGATCACGTTGCATGAAGCAACCTTTAGCTCCTCTTCTGCTGACACCTTCGTCCCAAGGCGATGTCGGAGGGGTGTCGATGATTGTAGCCGTTGGAAGACCGACTGCTTTGGCGGGTACTGTCGTCTTGCAACAGCAGTTGATGGTGACCACTGCACAAGTGTGCCCCGCGAGAGGCGCATCTTGCTTGTTGGTCAGCTCTCCTGACCGGCGCTTGTGAGTGATCACGTTGCGCAAGTCATTGGAGGAGAGTGCTACACTCACACCCCTCTCAGGCGCATGGCAGGGCCAAGCGCCGGGGTGGTCGGGTGAGTGCTGCGCCCCCTGATCTAATACCAAGCAGGCATCACGATCAGTAGTGGGGGAACCACAGCATTTGAAGTGACTTGAACGGACCTCAAACGCACAACCAGAGGAGGTACGAGAGTTCAAGACCACTGAGTTTGCCTCTCTCGGCTTGGTTGTGCACGCAGTGAATGCGCCCGAGCGAGATGAGGACTTTGAAGATCGACTCGTTATCGGTGCAGAAGCACTTGAGTCAACCTTGTACAGCTTGCCATCGGCAGCGCACGTGATTGTAAGCGCGTGCCTCTGGTCGGCTGCTGGCATAGCACGTTTGTGGCGCATGGCCCGTGCCGCCTTGGATTTCTTCGTACCAGCCCGCTGGGGTGCATAGTACTCAGCATCCAAATTCTCCTCGCCATTACAGCGAGTGAGTCTGTCAAAGACAGAGGCTCTTTGTGGCGCATCAGAAGTGATGCGCGGGGCATTGGCTGCGCCCCTGCTCCGTCGACGTATCTTCCTCGCCTGAGAGGAAGATGGCTGGGGAACGTGGTCAGCCGCACGCTTCCCCGAGAGATGCGCTGCATCGGCGGGCGCACCTTGACTGCTGAGGACGTCAGCAGGAAAGGAAGGCTGGACGGGCGCATCCCCTTCAACGGTGGTGCCCAAGGCGTCGACTTTGCGCACCCAGGCTGCGCGGGTCTTCTTCGGCTTCGACAGCCGCTTCGAAGGACTCGCACTTCCTTCAGAAATGAACTTCTCGTACGCCTGTTGATTGAGGCGCACTACCAGCGTCTTGTGGGAGGAGCCCACCTTCACGTCGTCGGCCTGTGACACAACCTTCTCGGTAGAGGAGAAAGAAGTCCCCAGCAGAGTCGCCAGCTTGTTTGCCATTAAAATTGTTTTGATTGAAATCTTAATACAAACAGAACAGTGATACAATATAGGACTTAGATGTAGTCCTAGGAGTACACTTTTGTTTAAGCTGGGTCCTTAGTGCCAATGGAGCGAGTGGTAATGCGTTGACTCCGTTGACCGGCTGACGACGGTTATCGGTTCTCTGAAGGTGTTGATTGCTCTGGGTGCTGGAGCTTGCTGAGAGGAGGAAGACGTTGAGTGTCTAGAACTGCCTCTCGGTGATTCTCTGTTGTGGATTCTTTTTGAGTCTTGTGTGTTCTGAGTCTCTGTGTGTGTGTGTGAAGGAGATGATCCTTCTATTTATAGTTTTGCAGACTGGCTGCACATGCGCGCATACAGGATGCGCCGGTGTGGAGACGCCACGTGGAGGTTACTGATGGAGGCACACGGATGCTGCACCCTGATCGAGGGGGAGAACTCTTCATACTGCTGTTGTGAGCCGGCACGTAGCAGAGAGAAGATCTTTCCGTTGCTGAAATCTTGGATGAGTTGAGTCAAAAGACACGTGTCATCGATTCATGGTTCGAAGATCTCGGATTTGGTGGAGAGAAGTGATCTGGTGAGCTGCGCCTTGGATTGGGCGCAGGAGGAGGCTGCGGCTCATAACCTTTAGGAGTTACAAACCATTTGGGGCGCATGGCTTTTGAGGCGCATGCAGGCGACTTTCCTTCTGTCTTTCGGGATCAGAGAGCAGTCTGAGGCGCATGGCTTTTGAGGCGCATGCTGATTTGGACGCATGGCCGTAGAGGCGCATGCTGATGGTGGAGTGGCCACGTGGCAGTAGCCGTGGAAATAAAGTCATGATGATGCTGACGTTGCCGACGCTTCGTTTTCTGAATAAAGTTGTCAACTGTTCAAACTTTGGGAGGCGTGCTGCCAACTCTGTCAGTTCAGCATTTAATGTTGGTGACGTTCGATGGACAGCTGAGTGGGCACGTCGGTTGGCGTTCCACTCGGTATGGAGATGTGTGAGGGCGCACCCTCTGTAATGCGCCGAGTACTGCAGGGTGCGTCTGTGTGATGCGCCTGATGCCGAAGGGCGCGTCCGTGTGATGCGCTGTCTGGCTGGCGCATCGGACATGTCTTTTAATGATGCGGCTGTCTCGCTCTTCGAGTGCCATAAATAGCCGTTTGGCTGAATTCGAGACGTCCGGTTCATCCATTTAATGTAAATTCATTGCACGGAATTCGGAGGGCCATCCACTTGGCACGTGGGTTTGATCTGCCCGGCCTATAAATAGTGGCATGGAGAGAAGATTTGCTTCTCATTCCCTCACGTTCTTCCAACATGAACTTGAACATGCGGGTGCATTCTGTTGACGAAGTGCTCCCGAGGGTGAAGATGAGACGCTGTGTTGTCTTCGATGCTCTTGAAGGTGACTGTTACATCCAAAAGACGGAGTCGAGGGCTTCCGAGGCAGGCGGAAGGTGCCTGTTGCATCCAAAGATAGGGATGCTCGGGCCTTGTCCCCGTTATTCCGGAAGAGCCGTAGATCGGAATGGCGGTGCTAGGCTCTCTCTTCCTTCAAAGTGGGGTTTCCCCACTTTGATCGTGTTGAAAGCTGCTCCTTTAGCCGCGGTTTCGATCACGGTCTTCCTTCGGCTTTGGAGGCTCTTTCGAAGCCTCCCCTGGCCACAGCATTTGCGGTGCTCTTCTCTTCCTTGGTTCCAGCCAGAGGGTTAAATGCTTTGCTTGGCGAAGCACTTATCAGGTGAGCCTGGCTGGAAGAGCGGCACATAACTGGGCTCTGCTCGGCCAGGTGAGCCTGGCTGGAAGAATTTGGCTGAAGGGATGCACATAGCTGGGCTGCTGAAGGGATGCACACAACTGAGCTGGATGTACATGACTGAGCTGTTGAAGATATGGTGGGATGCGCCTGGTTGGAGGCGCATGATGTCTGCTGCGCCTGACTGACAGCGCATGGTGACTGGCAGCGCATGATGACTGCTGCGCCTAACTGAAGGCGCATGGTGGCCGCTGGCTGTAGACTTAGGATCTTTCCTTTGTAGAAATTCTCCTTTGTACAACCTTTTCTAGACATGTAATAGACTTTTATATATAAATAAAAAGTCCTTCTTCAGATGTCCATGGTTATTGACTTTGCTGTGAAGTGTTCTGTGTGAGTCTTGGCGCATGTAGTGTCTGGCGCATGGGCTTTCTGGTTGTGAAATTCCATGCTTCTACAGCTGGCAGCTGTTATGGATTCCACCAACTCCAGACTGCTGGCCATGGAGCGGACACTTCCTGGTCGTGCTTCGGCATCCACACCGACTGCAGCGGCTCCACTGCCTCCTCTTCCTCCTACTGATGGATCGTCACCGGGGATGCTGACCCCGGAGCAGTATAGGTTCCTGGTGTCCCAGGTGCAGGCACTGCCTACTCCTCCTCCTTCTCCTCATCCTGACCAGGCATAGTCCTTTATTGGACTTGTTTTCATTTGTTGTGTTGGTGACCCATTGTTGGGTCTTTATGTATTTGTTGGTGATCCATTTTTGGGTATTTATGTATTTATTTTATCCCGGATATGACTATTTGTGTTATGTTATGTTGAATATTACCGGACACACTTTTTGTAGCCGTTTGGTTGTGGATTTGTATACACCCGGCTATTTCTTGTCTTTCTGATCGTTCGATTCTATTTATTTGATTATTGGTAGTGCATTATTATTATTTGTCTCTATATTGGTTTATCGGTGTTGAGTGTTCCACCGAAGGGGTCGGCAAACCCAGAAAATTCTACGGAGGGTTGCTCCAAGTCTATTATTTGCAAGCTGAAACTCTAAATGCAGGTACATTTTTTTAATATAACTGTTATTTATGTGAAATGCATACTGCATTCAGTTTTTTTTACATTTTTTTTGGAATTAGCGACGGTCAGCGACTCATACATACGTCGCTAAAACGTAGCAAAATTGAGAATCAAAACGTCGCTAATCGTCGCAGAACGTCGCAAATACGTTGACGTGGCAACCTGTACAGGTCAGCAAATCTAGTATCCGAACTTTAGTATTCAAGTATCGTAACGTTGCAAAATGTTGCAAAAATGATGACATGGCAATCAAAAAATTGCTAGATATAGAGTCGAAAAAACGTCGCTAATCTCTGACTGTAACGTCACTAAAACCTGAATGGACAGCGACAATCAGCAACGGAATGTTACGTCGCTAATTAGCAACATTTTTGTTGGTAAACGTCGCTAAAACTAGCGACGTCGAGTGTCGCCAAATGACATCGCTATAGCGATGAATAGCGACATTTTACAAGTTAGCGACCATGAATAATGCGACATGCCCGAAACGTCGCTAAAAACGTCGTTGTCAGAAGTTAGCGACGTTTTTTTTATGTTTAGCGACGTTGTTAGGCGTCGCTAATATGAGATATTTTGGTTGTGAAAGGACAAGAAAATAACGGCCTTGGTTATTTTTTTTCTCTCGGCTATGTCATCATTATCATTCTTCTACAACAAGTAGACAAGAGGCGGAGGATAAATAAGAAGAAATAAGGCCTCGTTTGGTGTACTGTAATGTAATCAAAATCGCAATAATCGTAATGTAATCAAATGAAAAAAAAATTATTTATTTCATTTGATTATATTGTGATTACGATTACATTACAGTATACAAAACGAGGCCTAATAAGTGTGTTTGATAAAGAAAAAGGAAAAAAAAAAGTAGTTTGATAATTTTGAAAAAAAATGGTCATTACTCTTGCAACTCGGATACAAGCCACAACAAGTGCTAGCCTTCAACCTCCATCTTCCAGCTTAGCATGCATCTAGCATTGGCCACCTCCAAACTCCAGTCAAGATGGCATACAGCATCAACCATGCACCTCCAACTCTAATTGAATGCAACACATTCCACCTTGCTGCCTCTAGCGCTGACAACCTCCAACTCCAGCCTAGGTCCCCTCGAAGTCCATCCCATGCCTCATGCATGCAGCTAGCGTTGTCCACCTTTGAGTAGCCTCCCTTGTTGTTGATGATGACTCCTTTTTTTTCAATTGCAAGTTGCATGTGTTACTAACATGTACAACTCTATGTTGTGTTAGTCCCGGGGCTTGATCAAAGATGGTAAAACAGATGCAACAGAGATCTACGATGATACAAAAACCAAATAATCCGATTACAATATGGAGGAGGGAAATAGAGAAGAGAAGATCTCTCGTTCTTCCTTGCAAACGTGTTACAATTGGGACAGAACGAGTTACAATAATCTAGAGAAAGATGAGAAGAAGAACAATGCTGGGGTGTCAAAACACCGTTGCTCAAAGCAAGATTCGCCCCACACGAACTGCTTCCAGGAACCAGCAAGTTTGAAGAACTTGTGGAACGCTCGAAGTCACCTCTATTCTGACTCCTCGGATGGACTTGCAATGGCGGCAGCAGCTCTCTCTCTCTCTCTTTCTCCTTTTTTGACTTTTAATTTTCGTAGTACCCACAAAGGAGGCCAGAAGAGAGTATATATAGAGAGAGGGTGGAAACCCTAGCCGCCTCTTCAGTTATGGAAAGATTGAATCAAATCCCAAAAAGATAGCAACGAGATTAATTCAAATCCCACAAAGATAGCAACGAAATTAATTCAAATCCCACAAAGATCCGCATGAGCCGCATGAGCAGCAAGGACCGCATGGACCGCATGGGCCGCATGGGCCGCATGGGCCGCATGGACCGCATGGGCCGCATGAGCCGCATGCCGCATAAGATCGCATGGCCGCATATGAGCCGCATGACTGCTGACGTGCTAAGTGCAAAGTGCGCCAACAAAATGCCACATTACGCCTCATGAGCCCGAGTCCGAGTCCGAGTCCGAGTCGTTAAGCCCCTTTGGGGCTTAGCTCCAAATGGAATTAATCCAAGAGAATGACAAAAGCATTAATGCTTAATCCTTGGAGCCTTATTCTTACCTCCTAGTAAAATCACCCACATGGTTCCCTCCTTAGGGTCACCACCCCATGTGCATCTCTCAACAACACAACCAAGTATATATGTTGAGATAACTCATGGTGCATTTCCGATGTGGGACTAAAATTTTACAAGGCATGTTGAGAGCAAGCTCTCTCCATGTAAAGAAAGAACCAACAATTCCCCACATATCACAACATATATATGTGTCCAGGGTTGAGCGTTCCCCACAGTAACTGTCCATTTTGCATTAGGATAGATGTCGCTGACGACTTGAATCTTCCCGCATGGGTTAAATAATAATGTGATACACGAATGGACTACGTCTTGAATTCTGCACCACAATTGTAATTCTTTCCACTCACAAAGTGTAGTTACGTGTGCTTCTGGCTGCACATTAAAGGCCCTGTGCCAGCCTGGTTTCAGTGTATAATTTTGGACGTCTACAAGTTTACCCTCAAGAGACGGCCTGATATCTCTTTCCATACACTATAGGTGAGTTCTTTATTAAAGAGATATGGCATGAAGCCTTGCGCTTCCTTGCGGTGCTAAGCCGCAATGACATGGCCTGAAGCCGAGGCATTACCCCTACCTGGGAACCTCATCGTAGTGTCATACTACTGTAGCATGAGGTCTCAGCCTCTTTGTAGTGCCAATCTACTCAGCATGAAGCCTAAGGCTTCCTTACGGTGTTGCGCCGCAACGACATGGCTTACAATGCCGAGGCTTTACCCCTAACTGGGTACCTCATCGTGGTGTCGTGCCACTGTAACATGGGGCCATCCTCCCCTTTGTAGTGATGTCTACAACTCTTTAATTACGTCATACAGCATTAGGCTACCTGCCTATTTGCGGTGCTACGCCGCTGTGACTTGGCTTGCAAAGCCGAGGCATTACTCCTACCTGGGAACCTCATGGTGGAGTCACCCCACTGTAGCATGGAGTTTCACTCCTTGTAGTGCTGCTCTACCGTGCTTCCTATAAAGCACACCAGGCATTCACTCTGCCTGAGAACTCATTAAGGCGTTTAAGCCAACCTTCCACAGGATCTGTTTTTTTTTGCAAAAAATACATAGTAGACAACAGTGGTTATGGGTCCGTATCCCTTCCATGTTCCAGAGAACAAGTACCCACTGTTACCTGATAGTTTTCCAGTCAGTGATCCTCCTTTGAACCAAAAGTTAGATGCCTAGTAGATTTCTCTTTGAACTAATAGCATAAAACTTTACGGTAGGATTACAAAGACACACTATCAGAATGCCTTCAAGCCCATTTTACAAGCTGTGTCATCGACCAACTGGCGCTTGAGGCCCTTTGTGAACGGATCTGCCAGGTTCTCCTGACTCCGAACATCAACCACTACAATTACACCTCTTTTGATAAGATCGTGTACTGCCCTGTGCTTCAACCGCACAGTCCTCTTCTTCCCGTTGAAGAGGTCATTTGATGCCACCGCCGCAGTCGCCTGGTTGTCACAGTATATCGGTATCGCCGGTATCTGAGCCCCAACCACTGGAAGATCATACATGAGCTCCTGAAGCCATTCTGCTTCATCTGCTGCAGTTTCAAGTGCATAGAATTCAGATTCCATGGAGGAACGAGAGAGTATAGTCTGCTTCTTCGACTTCTACGATATAGCAGCTCCAACCAAGGAAAAGACATATCCACCTGTGGATCTCTCGCTTTCCACCTCTGAACACCAGCTAGCATCACTGAAGCCTTCCACTACTGTCGGATACCCGTTGTAGTACAATGCATATGTCTGAGTCTTCTTGAGATATCTCATCACCCGCTTCACAGCTTTCCAGTGCTCAACCCCTGGGTTGCTTGTGAACCGACTCAGCATTCCCACGGCGAAAGCTATATCAGGCCTTGTGGCAGTGGTTGCGTACATTAAGCTTCCGATAATGCTAGAATACTCCAGCTGCCTGACGCTTTCCCTCGAGTTTGGCTTCAGCTTCTGATCACACCTGTATGGCGTATCGATCCCTGGAAGATCCTTATACCCATAGCGTGTGAGCATCTTCTCAATGTAGTGAGATTGTGACAGCGCAACTCCAGTGTCTGTCCGGATGATCTTTATGCCCAAGATGACATCTGCATCCCCCAAGTCCTTTATACTGAACTTGGTTGAGAGGAACATCTTTGTCTCTGTGACACAGCCTATGTCCGTGCCTAGGATTAGCATGTCGTCTACGTACAGACAAACGATGACTCTTCTTCCATCAACGAACTTTGTGAAAACACATTTGTCCGTCTCGCTGACTCTGTAGCCGTTTGACCTAATAACTTTGTCAAACTTCTCATGCCACATCTTGGGAGCTTGCTTCAAACCATACAATAATTTCACCAACTTACAGACTTTGTCTTCAAGACCTTTGACGACAAATCCATCTGGCTGTTGCATGTAAATCTCTTCGGTCAGCTCCCCATTCAGGAATGCTGTCTTTACATCCATCTGATGTATCACCAACTTATGTATAGCTGCTAGAGCGATTAACATCCTGATGGTGGTCATCCGAGCTACTGGAGCGTACGTGTCAAAGTAGTCTATCCCCTGTTTCTGAGAAAATCCCTTGGCTACCAGCCTGGCCTTGAACTTGTCAATAGTTCCATCTGCCTTCATCTTCTTCTTGAAGATCCATTTACATCCGATGGGCTTTTCTCCTTCAGGTAGATCTACCAACACCCATGTGTTATTGGAGGTGATAGAGTCAAACTCGTCATTCACTGCCTCCTTCCAGAAGATAGCATCTCTGATCTTCATCGTCTCATCATAAGTAAGCGAATCTGCTTCCACATGATAGGTGACAAAGTCATCTCCGAAGTCTTTCGGTCTCCTCGCTCGCTTAGCTGACGGCTCTGCGAGTTCTGGTACAAAAGTTGTTTCATCAACAACAGCTTCTTCTTGGACTACTGGCCCATATGAGATTTCAGTCTCATTTGCACCTACATCATTTTTCGAAATGTCTGAAAGAATAATGTTTTTGTCTTTTGCAAACTTGTCTTCAAAGTATTCAGCATCGCGAGATTCGATGATATGATTTGACTCAATATCAAGAAATCTCCTAGCATCACTCTTCTCGGCATACCCCAAGAAGATCGCCTTCGTAGTCCTTGTCCCTAGCTTCTGAATCTTCAGATCTGGGAGCTTCGCATACGCCAGACACCCCCACACTCGAATGACATTCAAGTTTGGTCTGACTTTGAACCAGAGTTCATGAGGAGTTACGTCCGAAGTTGCATATGGCACTCTATTCAGAATGAAAGTGGCCGTTAATGCAGCTTCTCCCCAGTAGCATTTTGGAAGGCCTGCAGTAAGCAGCATAGAATTCATCATTTCTGTTAATGTTCGGTTCTTCCTCTCTGCTACTCCGTTGGATTGAGGAGAATATGGAGTAGTAGTCTCGCATATGATTCTATGTTCTTTGCAGAATGATACGAATTCATGAGACCTGTACTCCCCACCTCGATCACTTCTCAACCTCTTGAGTTGTTGTCCAGTCTGCCGTTCAGATTCGGCCCTGAACTCTCTGAACTTCTCGAAAGCTTCATCTTTAGACTTGAGAAAGTAGACGAACACGTATTTTGAGAAGTCGTCGATGAAGGTTATGAAATACTTCATCCCGGCCTTCGTGGAGAAATGTTTGAAGTCACAGATATCGGAGTGCACCAACTCCAGAAGATCTGTGGTTCGATTGACCCGATGAAAGGGTTTCCTTGTGATCTTCGTCTGAGCACACACTTCACACTTCTCCACCTTACCCCCACATTTGGAGATAAGTCCTAGACTAGACATTTTGTTAATTCTTTTACAATGAACATGTCCTAGTCTATTATGCCACAACTCAAGAGAATAATCAGAAAATACAACTGCATTAATGTCATCAAACTGGTTGACAAGCTGAATTTTAAATATTCCTTCGGTTTGATAAGCCTTTCCGAAGTATGTTCCTTTCTTGGACATCACCATCTGACCAGCATTGATGTCCATCCTCAAGCCTGCGTTGCAGAGCAGGCTCCCAGAGATCAGGTTCTTGGCAATCGTCGGAACATGCTTCACACCTTGAAGCGTCAGTGTTCCCAGAAGTGAGTTTCAGCTCCACAGTCCCGATCCCCAGAACTTCAGCTTGGGCCTGGTTCGCCATGACAACCTTCTCAGATATCGGCTGGTACGTGACGAACCATTCCTTGCCAGAACAGACATGGCAAGTCGTACCAGTGTCTATCCACCAGTCAGAGTCAACCCCTACAGTTTTGACCTGTGCGATCATAGCAACAAAGTTAGAAACCAATGAAACCTTATTAGGCTCACCTTTCTCTGATTGTTTAGGCTTAGATCTGCATTCACTCTTGTAGTGGCCTTTCTTGCCACAATTGTAACAAGTCACGTGGGACTTAGTCTTCTGTTGCTTGAATAAAGGACCCTTCACTTTTAGATTAGTAAAGTCCTTCTTTTTGGGATGAGAAGCCGCCTGCTTCCCCTTGCGATCTCTCGTCTGCACTAGATTGGCTTTAGCCAACTGTTTGGACAGAGTGTCCACCTTCTGTTGGGAACGCATCTCGTCCTCAACATGGATCTCTTGAAGTAGATCTCCCAAGCTAATGTCTAGCTTCTTTCTGTGCATCCTTGCATAGAAGGTACTCCATCCAGCAGAAAGTTTTGAGACGATCCCTCCAACGACAAACTTGTCGGGAAGGGGCATCTCTTCGTCTTCCAGTTTCTGACGTAGCTTCAGAAATTTCTTCACCTGTGGCAACATGGACTTCTCGTCCTCAAAGAGCAATTTGTGATATTTTTCAACCACAAACATTTTGCTCCTGTTCCTGTCTTCTTCATACAGTTTTTCTACAGACTCCCATATGTCTCTGGCAAGTTCCTTCTTCGAGTAGGATTCTGCCAGGGAGTCCTACATAGCAATCAGGATGAGAAGCCTGCAGATGCTATTTTTCCTTCTCCATTTGGCCTGGAGTTTGGTAGCCACATTAATTGCGACAGTAGATCCAGTGTCTGGAACAGAGGGTTCTTCCTCCAACAGAACATGATCAACGTCTTTTAGTTGAAGAGTTAGATAAACCTTTCTCTTCCAGACTTGATAATGCTCTCCATCGAACTTTTCCAACTTACAGTAGTCCGATTGGACGAGCGAAGCATTAATGTTTTCCATCTATAAGGATCTTGCTTTGAGAATGTTAGTCCCGGGGCTTGATCAAAGATGGTAAAACAGATGCAACAGAGATCTACGATGATACAAAAACCAAATAACCCGATTACAATATGGAGGAGAGAAATAGAGAAGAGAAGATATCTCGTTCTTCCTTGCAAACGTGTTGCAATTGGGACAGAACGAGTTACAATAATCTAGAGAAAGATGAGAAGAAGAACAATGCTGGGGTGTCAAAACACCGTTGCTCAAAGTAAGATTCGCCCCACACGAACTGCTTCCAGGAACCAGCAAGTTTGAAGAACTTGTGGAACGCTCGAAGTCACCTCTGTTCTGACTCCTCGGATGGACTTGCAATGGCGCCAGCAGCTCTCTCTCTCTCTCTCTCTCTCTCTCTCTCTCTCTCTCTCTCTCTCTCTCTCTCTCTCTCTTTCTCCTTTTCTGACTTTTAATTTTCGTAGTACCCACAAAGGAGGCCAGAAGAGAGTATATACAGAGAGAGGGTGGAAACCCTAGCCGCCTCTTCAGTCATGGAAAGATTGAATCAAATCCCAAAAAGATAGAAACGAGATTAATTCAAATCCCACAAAGATAGCAACGAAATTAATTCAAATCCCACAAAGATAGGATCTGAATTAATCGCATTGAATCAGTCTTTCTATAGCTGACTTGTAGTCTGCACAGTCAGCGGAACCCTCCATGCGGCAGCAGCAGCCTGGCCGCATGGACCGCATGAGCCGCATGAGCCGCATGGACCGCATGGGCCGCATGAGCCGCATGAGCCGCATGGACCGCATGGGCCGCATGAGCCGCATGGCCGCGTGAGCCAACAAAACGCCACATTACGCCTCATGAGCCCGAGTCCGAGTCCGAGTCCGAGTCCGAGTCTAGCTCCAAATGGAATTAATCCAAGAGAATGACAAAAGCATTAATGCTTAATCCTTGGAGCCTTATTCTTACCTCCTAGTAAAATCACCCACATAGTTCCCTCCTTAGGGTCACCACCCCATGTGCATCTCTCAACAACACAACCAAGTATATATGTTGAGATAACTCATGGTGCATTTCCGATGTGGGACTAAAATTTTACAAGGCATGTTGAGAGCAAGCTCTCTCCATGTAAAGAAAGCACCAACATGTTGTCGTATAATCGTGCAGGTTAGAGAGGACTCGCCTCGACCTGGAAAAAAATATGATAAAATATCTGAATTCTCAAATGTTTACACTTAGGGGTGCAATCAAGCCAAGCCGAGCCAAGTTTTTATAAACTTGAGCTTGGCTCGACTATAACTAATCGAGCTCGAGCTTGATATGTTTTATTTTCTTATTTTAGAGCTTCAGCTTGGCTCGAGTTCGTTTATATTAAGCTTGAGGTTGGCTTGGTTTGAGCTCGAGCTCGAGCTCGGCTTGATAAGCAAGCTTTTGATAAACAAGTTCGATAAGCTCAAAATCAAGTTCATTAAGCTTTATTTCAAGTTTAACGAGCTCGATTTCAAACTACTTATGCTTGAATTCAAGTACCTGTAATATTAACAATTTATTTATAAAAAAATCAATTAAAAAAGTTCCTTAATATCAATTATTAAGGACATATAAATATATAATGCACAACCATATTGTTGTACAACCCTTCTTGATTTCAAGCTTAATGAGTCAGATCGCAAGTTCATAAACGAGCCAACTCGCGAGCTTAAATGAGTCGAGTACTTCTAAGCTTGAACTTGGCGTTTTTATTAAACGAGCTCGAAAATGAAGCTTGAACTCAGCTTAAATCAAACAAGCTTTCATTGAAACGAGCCTTCGAGCAACTCGCAAACAGCTTGGCTCATTTGCAGCCCTATTTGCACTTATCATCTGAATTCTGCTCTGTTCTATTTGTGACCAATTTGAATGTGAGGAGATGTTTGGTTTGCCATACCTTCCATAACAATTTTTATATAACTGATTTCCCAGCAGCAACGTGGGGATCTTGAAACAGGTCTAATAGTAATATATAACTGATTTATATAGATAGTGTTCAGTGTTCCTGTGGTATTTGTTTCAGTGTTCCTGTGGTATTTGTTAACAAATACCACAGGAACACTGAACACTATCTATATAAATCATTACTATTGCCCAGTGAAGTAATATTTTGAGTTGGTGTCGGAATTCTGATGATAAGTAATCACTTTCCTTTCCCAACCCAAACATAGGAAAGTAATCACTTTCCTTTCCCAACCCAAAGATTCCGCAAACCAAACAGGACCTAAGAGGAAATACAATGTAACATTTGTTGGTGCAAGTTGCATTACAAATACATAATTTCGGTGCTGGTGGATTCATGATTATATGACCAGGTGAGTAGTCCCATTCTCCAGTAAAGCCCTCAACTCACTGATTTGTAATGCACAGTGCTCTATATGCATCTCCAGTGTGCTCAAACCTGCATTCCCCAATATCAAGATCCAACTTATACATCTAGTCAATGTCCAGCCTAGTAAAATTGTCAAAATCTAACAGGTCCAATACTATGAGGTCTGGCTTCTTACTTGGCAGATCATTGTCATTGCTATTTCAAGCCATCTGTTGACATCATAATAACTGGTTGTCCAACAAAAAGTTTATCATTCATAATAATAAGAAGCTGGCCAGGTTCTGTAACCAGCAAATTATTCATACAACAGCAGCATCTAAATAGGAAGTCATATCCAAATATTCTGCCAGCTAAATTAGTTTTGCTTATACTTCCAAATTTCAGTTTTGTTTTGCTCAACCAAAATAAGCAACGCATGCAACGTTCACAAAAACTAAAAGCATATAGGTATGAATAATGACAGGCTTAACGGACACGCAGTCGACCAAAGCTCAGGCACAGACAATAACTGTAAGTGTTATTGTGGCTGCAACTAGATGTTTTGCTGTTATTGTGGCTGCAACTAGATGTTTTGCATTAGCAAACATCCCTATCAAAACATTAAAATCCATTCTCCATCCATTTCCATTGCCCCTACGTAACAAGAGAAATTTGGAGCCCTGTTCTACAATAGCCGAGGTTCAAAATTATCAGGCGTGAGGATCTTCTAGCATCAATGTAATTCAAGAAACATCTTGCTACAATTCAAGTTAGCAATTCAGGAATGAACTCCGACAAACTTAATTCGAAGGTCACTAGAATAAAATTCAAACCATCTTCAAGTCTTTGTGAAGCCAAACACAGTACACAGGGGTTCAGAAACTACTTAAAACTAAATCATGAAAACTCCAACCATAGCCTCACTGATGCAGTTCCAAAATTTGTAGACATTGACAACTAAAATAATTAACCATAAGATTCTTAGTGAGACTTCACGTACTCCTGCACTATATGAAGTCCCTCGGACTCCTCCCCATAGTCCTACAAAGTTAATAAAACAGTTGCATATATTAGAATGAAACATATATGTTCTGAAATCACTTGGGTAAGAGGAAGAAAAATATCCAAAATGTGTTGTTTCTGCTCCTACCTTTACGACGACGCAGGCACATCCAACAACTTTCCTTGCCTTGCCCTCAGAATCAATCTTGCAAAGCTGGCAGCAAATTATGAAAATGACTAGTTAGTTTGGGATACGAAATAATGAGACAGATCATTTATCTTCAAATTTACGTTCTAAATGAAGAAATTACAGCAAATGCTAAAATGTAAAAACTGAAATGCAAGACAGCAAAGATATTCCAATAGCAGGAGCACGTTTAAAGTTAAACACAGTCTATAGTGTTACATGATGTAAAGTATGAATTTTATGTTCAAAAATGAAGGGTTACTAGTGCAAGCTGGATTGTGTATAACTTCAGATAAATATAACAGTTAAAATCATGAAATTATTGTGTCAAAGTGTATAGTGTTCGAATTTAATGTTCTAAAAGAATAGAAAACGAGTTCCTGTTGCAACGTGTATAGATTGAAATGCAAGGTATCGAATAAAGTAATTTATTATTAAAACAAGTAATCAACGATGCCAACCAATTATAAACTAAAATGTAACAACAAATCTTAATGCATGATGAGATAGTTTCAAGAAGAGGACGATATCATAACATTGTGAACTTACAACAACCAGCATATAGCCCTTGGTTACTAGTAAAATTTTAAGGATTTGACTCTTAAGACAGACCAATACAATTACAGCTTTTCCACTGCAAATTCCAGAAGTTAACCCTAGCATAATCAACGCAATAAACTATATACCAGATTATTGTAAATTAAATTAAAAAATATATAATGGACAGGTAGCCGGAAAGTATAAAGCTTTCAGAATGACCTAAAACATGCAGAAAGTGTATAAATAGTATTGGAGAAAGTGTATAAATAGTATTGGTTAGAGAGGGTTTACAAAGCACATGGATCAACAATTTAGAGATGTACATGCAAAAATATGATGAAGAGAGCAACAAAAAGGGAACACATTATCAAAAAAAACTACAGTGATGGAATATACAATTAACCTACCACAAGGTTACCACAGAAGGTGACAAACCTATAATAAACTCTTAAAAGAATTTTCACTACAGATATGTGTGTGAAAATATAAGAGGTAGTGTTTTGCACATGTTATATACAAGTCTGGTAATGTATAGATCGTAATGAAAATTGCTAATCATAAAATGAATATGTAATTCACATAAAGGATTCAATTTCAGCGACAGTGTATAGTGGAAATGGATTTCTTTCAGAAGTTACTTTTTAAGAGAGAGAGAGAGAGAGAGAGAGAGAGAGAGAGAGAGATCATCAGAGACTTAAATACACAAAATCATATGAAATATTCATCTTGTTGCAGTTTTCTTTTCTCATCAATTGATCCCTCTCTTCAAAGTAGTGAAAATGCAAATACTTCTACTTGAAAAGAAGAATGGATCATCCATCAATGGAAAATCCACTGCATAATTTGCTGCAATTTTCTTTTCTCGTCAATTGATCCCAGTCTATTTTCTTTTAAAGTATTTGAAATGCAAATACTTCCACTTGATATGCATGACGTAGCATTCAATGGAAAATTCAACTGTTGAATGCTATCACCTTAAGACATATAAACAAAAAACACTGCATAATTTGCATCTGAACTACTACAAAGTGCAAACATGCATATTGTAGCTACTTGATACATATGCAACTCATTCTAGAAGAGTTAGGTTTGGCTTCTAGTAGTTCAAATGACGTAGATCACAACCAATGGTTACATTTTCACTTTAATGTTCCATCATACATTCCAAATAATCACGTAAAGCAGTTATTATTTTATAGCTATCCCGGGCAAGGTAAAGACTTTAAGGGGGGGGGGGGGGGGGGGGGGGGGGGCATTGATGTCATAACAATAGTACTCGACGAATCTGTACATATTAACATTTTTAAAAGTTTCTTTAGAATAAATGTTAAACCATATTCCTTTGATGTAGGCATCTAAGACAGAACAAGTACAAATAAAGCATCATAACAATTTTGTTATAAAGCTCCAGAGCTACGGAAAACTCATCAAGAGATAAATCTTCTGAGATTAAAGTTGGCTGGAAAAAGAAGGCTTATGTGGTAACAAACTAGATATTAAGTTATTGATCCCAAAATGAGCAATATATAGAAGGAAAGTAAATTTTCTCTACAACCATCAAAATATTGTATAAAGTACAGAGGAGCAAGCAAAAAAACATAGTTCAGGAGTAAGAAAACATACAAAGGCACCAAAAAGCCTACCTACATAATCGATCTGCTAAAAGCCTAAAACATATAGCAAGTGGGCACATGCAAAAGTAGTAGTAAGCAGTAGTTTACTAACCCCTGCCCATTCTCCAAGAGTCTTTGCGTTTGGCACAGTAACTAAGTGCACGTTGTGGTCAGCACAAAGAGCCTTGACCAACTTGACATAGTCAGGCTGGTCACAGCTTTCAGCCAGCACACACAACTGTGCCGCATGCTTCTCAATAGCCTTGGCACCCTCATGTAGCCCACGAACAAGTCCATCATGTGCCAAAGACTTCTTCAAGACGAGTTGCAGTGCAGTCATCAGATCCATTGGCTCCCCGAGGGCTGGAGCAGGAGCTGCGACTTCAACAGGTACAGCCTCATCCCTGCAAAGGAAGTAGCACGATTAACAGACTAAATCTAAGCATTTCATATGTTCTTCACTTAATAAATTGCTGTCACCACAGTTGTCATCTCACTTGACTGAAATAAAAGGTAAAAAAGCATGAGAAGTACACTAGATGCCATCAAATGGAATTACAATGTTAAATTAGCAGTCTTATTATAACTGCAAAGATAAATGATTAAAATATTTCCTAACAAAATTGTTCCAACAAACATGTTGCGCAAAAAGAAACCGAGATGTTAATGCAGTTACTGCCAAATTGTCAGACGTAAAATGAGACATTCGCCTGAGCGCCCAAATAGAATTGGGAGGCCACTTGCGCTCCGAATGAGCTTGAGGCACAAGGCATAAAACAAGGCACGTCAACGAAATTTTTTTAGTTTCTATTTTTTTTCTTTGACTCAGATTATTAGGATACTGCAATTCATCGGTTCGGTTGGATATTTGTTATTACTGAACTCTAATATTTTAACAGTTCATGTTCGTCGTCGTTGTATGTCAAAGTGTCAAACTAAAATCCTAGTAATTTTACAGTTAGATTTTACTGTTTGGTCTCTACTATATGATCCATCCGAAATTCTCGTATGCTTTATTTGATGCCTATGTAGACTATAAATAGTTACTGATGTGCACTTTACATAATATATTTAATTTGCTCACGTTTTTATAGAACCATTTACATCTAAGAATGCAAATTGCTGCCAACAATAGTTCAGTTCTGCACGTAACGCGAACACTGCACAAAATGGACACTAAAAATGACACAAAATTCAATGCGGCATCGACTCCTAGCACCCGTTCGTGTGCAGGTTTCGCAATACGAGACACGAAGCGACACGGTCAAACGGAAACTACGTATTGGTGTGTGTCCGTGCTTCCTAGGCTTCAAACAATCAATCAAACGAACTATAGCACATCCATTGTTCATAAAAAAAAAATCCAAAAAGGAGAGTTTTCGTAACATCAGACCCCTCGATTCTCACTATCAACAACATGCTTCAATTAACATTCTTAGTTTGTACACACACAGAAAAATAATATTCCAAACATCTACCGCTACAAATAATTCATTTAATCAAGTTGACATCAAAGCGAAGACTTTTCGATTTGATCACCATGGCATTCGAATCAGAATTATATACTTTCTAATACGGCAATCTAATGAAGAGGGAAAAAATTAGGGTTTCCAATGCTTACGCCATGGTTTTCCTGTGGTTGGGGAACGAGCGAGCGAACGAGGAGAGGAGAGCGGAGAAGCGGCCGAATTAGGGTTTGGGAGGACTTTAGGGCTTGAGAACAGCACTTATATATGGTGGGAAACGACCTACCTAGGCCCACATGTCGGTGATCATGGGCCGCTGTCATTAATTTATTGATCGCCCACTTTTAGACAAGGCCGGGCCGTCAATGGTAACCGGTAGCCTGACCAGATGTTATATGATTATAGGGTTTGAATTTCAAAAATAACAACTAAAATTTTTGAAGTTTTGGAGTTTGAGAATGGATTTTGGATTCTTTAGAGCATCTCCAACCCTGTTGTCTTGTTAAGTGTTGTGAATCTTAGGTGGCTCCTATGTGACATGAGCCACAAGACAATGTCTTGTTTATGTGGAAAAATTACATCTCAAAAGACAATGAGATAGAAAAACTCTCTCCAATGCAAAAGTATTGAGGAGACAATAAAAAGTATTTTTTTCAACTTCCAAGGCAACTCCTCCACTTCTTCAACTTTTTTATAAATATTTCTATTCATAATTGATGATGTGGAGACAAAGTCATTGTGAAGTGCATTGTCTAGATCTAGACAACCAACTTCACATTCTCCTTGCCATGTCATTGCCATGTCAACTTCATGTTTTATTCTACATTTGCATTGGAGAAGAATTTTTGGAATGAAAGTTTGTCATTCCTATGTGGCAACCATTTTTTCTAAACTCACAATAGGGTTGGAGATGCTCTTACTACTAGTGTCATGGCACACGTAATGCGTGTGCAACGTGTTTTATAAATATCGAAACTATTTTATGTAAAAATGACAACATACAACTAAACTTATTTAAAATATATTATTTCTAATAGAATATTTAGACATTGAAAAATTTGAGAGCAATCCATGTCAACATTAACGTTTATTCAAATATTAAGTTATTTAATTTCCACATTGATGTTGTTGATAGCCCGAACAATAAGCTCGACTATTATATTATTAATCATTTAATTATAGTATTATTTTCATTGACTTTCTACTTTAATTCTCTTGTAATCATATTAAAATAGTAACTACTACCGCTAGAACTATCAACTAAGATTAAGTCAATATGATGAAAGTAAGTTGTTATATATATATATAGATAATTTACCTAAAGACTTCTCAGCTATAGTTCCTCTCTCTTATATAATAATTTCAATTTTGTAGTGTCCCGCTCCTAGCGGTTCACTATGTAAGGCTTGTGGCTTGGCTAACTCGGTCGGAACCGAGTATTGGGGAAACTTACCGTCGGCATCGAATCGATCACGGACAAGTGCATAAGAACCTTTCCAATTGATGGATCGGTTTCTCTTGAAATACGTCCAAGAGTTTTCTCTGGATGTTTTGCTGCTGGTTTTGCTGCTTGGTTTTGATGGATGCTTTTCTGAATGATTTTCGATGATTTGATTCTTGCCCTTTTTCATCGATTTACATAGCATTCATTCTTGAGAATTCTGAGAGAAGAGAACACAACGAGACGGATTATTAATCAATCTTTTGGTGCCAATGCAGACTGACGCGTGACTGAAGGCTAAGCGTGCAAGTGTTCCTCTCTCTCTCGACGATTCTCTAACTTGGTGAGTGTGGATCTCTGTGGTGGTATTGTCCCTCTCGCTATTCCTTCATGCCAACTAAATAATTGTCTTGCAACATCCGTTGATCGATATCAAGATGCTAATGCCACAAGTCAATACCACTAAGATGCTAGAGATAGAACATTGAAATGAATTGATTACACTGCAATGAACTGAACATTGAAATGATTGAATTGATGCCTAGAATGATGGTTATGAAATGCTAAGAATGATCTTGTTGCCTATTACTTCAAATATTCTATGCACACTGTGTATATCGAGTCGGACACACATTCGCCTGACCATGGACAACTTGTATACAAGGATTGAGCAATAATTTCCTCGAACGGTACAGGGGCGCCTGTACCGATTCGGCCTAGGAGGAAATAATGAAGTGCTTTGGGGAACATGAGTAATGCGAGGCATCATAGAGGCTAGCTCCCTACTGTGCTGTCATCTCATTATCTTGAAGTCCCAAATGCAAATGAATGAATGAAAGGAGTCCATATGGTTTAACAACACCAGTGGTCACATCGTGGGAATGTATGCTAATCAATGTCTTATGCAGGGGCGGTAAGTATATTATTATTATCCTGTATCTTATGCAGGAAAGCTGGATTCGGCCAATGGTAAAGTAAACATGGTGTTATGAACTACCATGTCATTTGAATTGTGATTTACTCTAAATGTTGCCTGTCCCTTATAAGTTCATATCTTTAAAATGCTTGTCATTAATAAAATGTTGGTTTAGCTGAGTGGGCCAACGGGGCTCACCAGCGCATTGTTATAATGTGCTGACCCCTCCTCCACAGGTACTGGAGAAGGCTCGGGCGCACATCGCAATTAAAGCTTTCTGAACTGCTGTTTCCTTTCAAGTTGTTTTTCCCTAAAGACGCACAAAGTATTGCGGAGATTTCAAAGATAGCTGCTTATATTTCAAAGTACTAAAGGGGCGTGATGTATGGAACGGGAAATTATTTCATGGCAGCCTATCAGTTGTACTTCTTTTCATGAATCAATGTAGCCGAAATGGCATTTCAAATATTATCGAGAAAAGTTGTATTCTGACTACAATTATGAATAAAATGAGTATTTCTTCTTCCTATATTGTGTCTCAATGTTTCCGCAACTGTGGCTTACTTCAAATGTTTCAAAATGATATAAATGTGCAATGTTCTAGCCTTGTACAAGTGCAACTCCAGACTTGTACGGCATCACGCCTTAGCGAGGACGATCGATTCGGCGTGAATCGAAGCAAAGCGAGCGATTCCCCGAATCGGGGCGTGACAAGTTGGTATCAGAGCACGGTTTCACTTCCTCGGATTTCAAAAATAATTATTTCAAAAAGGAAGTCTTGATGCAAATTTTCTCGATTGATGGTGTCGATGGCGCTGGCATAAAATAATGTTCCATACAATAAGCCCATAAATATTTTATGAGTGCTAATAGAATTATTTCTTTGTTGTAGAATGACCAAGGGTGATAACTCAAAGACGAATTCATCGTCTGACCCGATTGAGAAACTGATTAAGCAAATGGAGGCTCAGAGGAAGCAAAGCGAAGCTCAACATCGCGCGCTTCAGGAGCAGCTTCAGTATCAGTTTCAGGAGCAGCTGGATGCTCAACAAAAGCAAGTTGATAGTCTAACTCAGATTGTCATCAAGCTGTCGGCCGATTCTAATGTTTTTGCAAAGGCCGCAGCAACCGAGACCGTAGAGGTGCCAGCAGAGAAACCTGAGACGCCGACACGGAAGAGGACGAGCTTCAAGTTCTCTGAATTTAAAAGTTGCGACCCACCTGATTTTAATGGGAAAGAGGAGCCAGATGAGGTGATGGGCTTCTTGAACACACTGGAGGGCTATTTCCGAATGTTAGAGATTCAGGGCAGTAAGAGAGTGGAGTGTGCCGCTGTACAACTTCGCCTCAAGGCCCAGGAATGGTGGATTTCGCAGAGACAGGCACTTTGCGGAAATAGTCAGGATATAAAGATGTCTTGGGAGGCCTTCAAGCAGGCTTTCATTTCTCACTTCATTCCACCCGCTGTCCGACAACAGAAAGAGAATGAGTTCATTGCACTTCGACAAGGCAGTATGTCAGTGCATGACTATGAGACAGAGTTTTTGAAGAGAGTCGCATTCGCTGGGTACATGGTACCGAATGACGACGCCAAGCGAGGAAGATTTGTGCAAGGCTTGAATGAGGGCCTAGAGAAGGATGTGCTAAATCGGAAATGTACGTCTTACCGGGAGGCGTACGAGACAGCTCTCGAGATGGAGAGATTTCATAAACCGGCTAGTCGTGAGACAATGAAGAGCAACCAAGGACTCAATAATCAGAAACGACCTTGGTCTGCTAGCAGGAATGACGCACCTAAGCGTCACAATACTGGAGACAATCGAGGGCCTCAACATACAGAACGTTGTAAATTTTGCAACCGTTGGGGACATCGATCCGAAGATTGTCGGGTAAAGTGTTTCAAATGCGGCGAGCAGGGCCACAAGGAAGCTGACTGCAGAAATAGAGGAGGGAATCAGTATCCTCCTCGTGGGCATAACAATAATCAGTATCGTGGGCATAACAACAACCACAACCGGGGACCATATAACAACCAGCATCGTGGCGAAGCGCCACCAGCCTTACCGGCTCCAGCTGGGAATGCACCGAATCAACAAGGTGGGCAAGCAAGGGTTTATGCCTTGACTCAGGCAGAGGCCCAGACCGCGGAGAATGTTATAACAGGTACGTTGCTATATAAAGGCACACCTGCAAGAGTACTTTTTGATTCTGGCGCTACTCATTGCTTTATCTCTTCTGATTTTGCAACGGAAAATAAATTTTGTATGACTCAATTAAAGACAGCTTTGTGTGTTAGCACTCCTTCGGGAGTGGATATGCCTGCAACTTTGATTTGCAGGGACGGCTACATTAAAGTTGGAGGCAAGACTTTATCTTTGGATGCAATTGTACTCGACATCAAAGAGTACGATATCATCTTGGGAATGGACTGGCTCAGCGCCTGTCATGCAACGATTGACTGTGCGGATAAGAGAGTTGTGTTTCGCCTAACCGGAGAAACAGAGTTCTCTTACTCGTGCGGCTCGGCGTTCCAAGGACCTATGGTAATATCGGCAGTTACAGCAAGGCATATGTTGTACTCAGGGTGTGAAGGGTTCCTTGCTTCTGTTTTTGACACTCAAATGAAGGGTGTAGATTCGAATCAGACCGAGATTGTGGCAGAGTTCCTCGATGTGTTTCCGAACGAGATACCTGGGATGCCGCCGGATAGAGAAATTGAATTCACAATTGATACATTTCCGGATACTCGTCCGATATCTAAAGCGCCGTACAGGATGGCTCCGGCAGAATTGAAGGAACTAAAGGTGCAGCTACAAGAATTATTAGACCGAGGATACATTCGCCCAAGTGTATCTCCATGGGGAGCTCCAGTGTTGTTTGTAAAGAAGAAGGATTGAACGATGCGGCTATGCATCGATTACAGAGAACTGAATAAGGCAACCATCCGTAACAAGTATCCCTTGCCAAGAATAGATGATCTGTTCGATCAGCTACAAGGGGCGACCGTATTTTCAAAAATCGATCTTCGTTCAGGATACCATCAGTTGAAGATCAGACCCGAAGATGTTCCTAAGTCAGCATTCCGTACGAGATACGAACACTATGAGTTTTTGGTCATGCCATTCGGCTTGACTAATGCTCCAGCAGCCTTTATGGATTTAATGAATAGAGTGTTTCGACCGTTCTTAGACAAGTTTGTTGTTGTGTTCATCGATGACATCTTGATCTACTCAAAGGACAGAGAGACTCATGTCGAACACTTGAGGAAAGTACTTCAGACGCTGCGGGACAACCAGCTCTATGCAAAACTAAGCAAGTGCGAATTTTGGATGAACAGCGTGTCGTTCCTTGGACATGTTGTTTCGGCGGAAGGTGTTGCCGTCGACCCAAAGAAGATTGAGGCAGTGGTGGACTGGAAGCAGCCTGCATCAGCTAGTGAAATACGGAGTTTCCTTGGTTTAGCCGGGTACTACCGTAGATTTGTGAAGGACTTCTCGAGAATCGCCTCGCCTTTGACTCGCCTGACTCAGAAAGGAGTCGTATTTAAGTGGACGGACGACTGTGAGAGTAGCTTCCAAGAACTCAAGCAGCGGCTCGTCACGGCCCCAATTTTAGCACTTCCGGAAGGCTCTGAGGGATTTCAGATCTACAGTGACGCGTCGGGACTTGGTTTGGGATGTGTTCTTATGCAACATGGGAAGACCATATCTTATGCTTCGAGACAACTCAAGCAGCATGAGAAGAATTACCCAACACATGATTTGGAACTGGCGGCGATTGTGTTCGCGTTGAAATTGTGGCGACACTATCTCTATGGTGTGTCCTGCGAGATCTTCACGGATCACAAAAGCCTGAAATATATATTCACACAAAAGGAATTGAATTTGAGGCAGCGGCGCTGGTTAGAATTGATCAAGGACTATGACTTGACAATCTCTTACACGCCGGGTAAAGGGAACGTGGTAGCTGATGCCTTGAGTCGGAAATTTGTTGGGTCCCTAACAATAGCAAAAGAGGTACTACGGGATCTTGAAGAGATGGGCATCGAGTTCAGGATCCGTCCGCAGAATGTACAGTTGGCTCAGTTACAACTTGAGCCGAGTCTCCAGGGAAGGATTAAGATTGCTCAGAAGGATGACCCATTTCTGCAGAAGATACGCGAGTTGATTCTAGCAGGAAAGGCATCAGACTTTACCGTTGAAGATGACACTATTCGTGTCAAGGGAAGATTGTGCGTCCCTAAGGACGAGAATATCAGGAAGGAAATACTGACCGAGGCTCATTTCGCGAAGTATTCCTTGCATCCGGGAGGCACGAAAATGTATAAGGATCTACGTTCAACCTTTTGGTGGCATGGTATGAAGAAGGATGTGGCGCTATTCGTGTCACAGTGCATGGATTGTCAGCGTGTAAAGGCCGAACATCAACGGCCAGGCGGAGAACTACAAAATTTGGCTATTCCACTGTGGAAGTGGGATAATATCTGTATGGATTTTATAGTTGGCTTGCCAAGAACTCAGAAGGGAAATGATGCGATTTGGGTTATCGTGGATAGATTAACCAAGTCGGCACATTTTATTCCAATAAAAGTTACATGGGGAGTAGAACGGTTGGCTCAAATCTACATAAATGAAATTGTCAGATTGCATGGGGTGCCAGCTTCTATAGTGTCGGATAGAGATGGAAGATTCTTGTCGCGATTTTGGATAAGTCTACACTCGGCAATGGGCACAAAGTTGAACTTCGGTACGGCTTACCATCCGCAGACTGATGGTCAGACAGAGAGAGTAAATCAGATCCTTGAGGATATGTTGAGATTGTGCGTGCTCGACTCGAAGACAAGTTGGGACGCGCATCTCGCACTAGCAGAATTTGCCTATAACAACAGTTATCAGGCAAGTATCCAAATGGCCCCGTACGAAGCCTTATATGGACGGAAATGTCGATCACCAATATGCTGGGATGAAGTTGGTGAACGGCAAGTGCTCGGACCAGAACTTGTGGAACAGGCCGTCGAGAGGATTCGCTTAATTCGAGAAAGACTTAGAGTTGCTCAAAGTCGACAAAAGAGTTATGCGGATGTTCATCGACGACCTTTGGAATTCACAGCAGGCGATCATGTCTTCTTGAAAGTCACACCCATGCGAGGTGTGATGCGGTTTGGGATGAAAGGAAAGCTAAGCCCGAGATTCGTCGGACCATTCGAGATTTTGGAGAAGGTAGCCTCAGTGGCTTATCGACTTGCACTACCTCCGGCTCTGGCTGATGTGCACGATATCTTCCATGTATCTCAACTTCGGAAGTACGTGCATGATCCAAGTCACGTAGTGAATTTCGACCAGCTGCAGCTGAGCGCTGACCTATCCTACACTGAAGAGCCTGTCCAGATTTTGGACAGGAAAGAGAAAGTTTTGCGGAATCGGGCAGTGTCTCTAGTCAACGTGCTATGGCGGAACCATGCTGTCGAGGAGTCGACATGGGAATTAGAGGAAGAGATGCGAGTGAAGTACCCCTCGCTGTTTGATAATTTTGAGGTAGGACCTTTGCTTTAAGTTTCGAGGACGAAACTTTTTCTTAGTGGTATATTATGTAGTGTCCCGCTCCTAGCGGTTCACTATGTAAGGCTTGTGGCTTGGCTAACTCGGTCGGAACCGAGTATTGGGGAAACTTACCGTCGGCATCGAATCGATCACGGACAAGTGCATAAGAACCTTTCCAATTGATGGATCGGTTTCTCTTGAAATGCGTCCAAGAGTTTTCTCTAGATGTTTTGCTGCTGGTTTTGCTGCTTGGTTTTGATGGATGCTTTTCTGAATGATTTTTGATGATTTGATTCTTGCCCTTTTTCATCGATTTACATAGCATTCATTCTTGAGAATTCTGAGAGAAGAGAACACAACGAGACGGATTATTAATCAATCTTTTGGTGCCAATGCAGACTGACGCGTGACTGAAGGCTAAGCGTGCAAGTGTTCCTCTCTCTCTCGACGATTCTCTAACTTGGTGAGTGTGGATCTCTGTGGTGGTATTGTCCCTCTCGCTATTCCTTCATGCCAACTAAATAATTGTCTTGCAACATCCGTTGATCGATATCAAGATGCTAATGCCACAAGTCAATACCACTAAGATGCTAGAGATAGAACATTGAAATGAATTGATTACACTGCAATGAACTGAACATTGAAATGATTAAATTGATGCCTAGAATGATGGTTATGAAATGCTAAGAATGATCTTGTTGCCTATTACTTCAAATATTCTATGCACACTGTGTATATCGAGTCGGACACACATTCGCCTGACCATGGACAACTTGTATACAAGGATTGAGCAATAATTTCCTCGAACGGTACAGGGGCGCCTGTACCGATTCGGCCTAGGAGGGAATAATGAAGTGCTTTGGGGAACATGAGTAATGCGAGGCATCATAGAGGCTAGCTCCCTACTGTGCTGTCATCTCATTATCTTGAAGTCCCAAATGCAAATGAATGAATGAAAGGAGTCCATATGGTTTAACAACACCAGTGGTCACATCGTGGGAATGTATGCTAATCAATGTCTTATGCAGGGGCGGTAAGTATATTATTATTATCCTGTATCTTATGCAGGAAAGCTGGATTCGACCAATGGTAAAGTAAACATGGTGTTATGAACTACCATGTCATTTGAATTGTGATTTACTCTAAATGTTGCCTGTCCCTTATAAGTTCATATCTTTAAAATGCTTGTCATTAATAAAATGTTGGTTTAGCTGAGTGGGCCAACGGGGCTCACCAGCGCATTGTTATAATGTGCTGACCCCTCCTCCACAGGTACTGGAGAAGGCTCGGGCGCACATCGCAATTAAAGCTTTCTGAACTGCTGTTTCCTTTCAAGTTGTTTTTCCCTAAAGACGCACAAAGTATTGCGGAGATTTCAAAGATAGCTGCTTATATTTCAAAGTACTAAAGGGGCGTGATGTATGGAACGGGAAATTATTTCATGGCAGCCTATCAGTTATACTTCTTTTCATGAATCAATGTAGCCGAAATGGCATTTCAAATATTATCGAGAAAAGTTGTATTCTGACTACAATTATGAATAAAATGAGTATTTCTTCTTCCTATATTGTGTCTCAATGTTTCCGCAACTGTGGCTTACTTCAAATGTTTCAAAATGATATAAATGTGCAATGTTCTAGCCTTGTACAAGTGCAACTCCAGACTTGTACGGCATCACGCCTTAGCGAGGACGATCGATTCGGCGTGAATCGAAGCAAAGCGAGCGATTCCCCGAATCGGGGCGTGACAAATTTAACCTTAAAAATCTAAGCAAGAGTAACGCTTATATTGTAGGTCAATTATTGGAAAACTACTATAGTACTATGATAAAGAACTCACAGGATGTCAAGAAACTACAGCTTGGATTAATACAATTGTCCTTCAACAAATAGTAACATTCTTTCGGATTACGTCTTATGCGTTGTGTCGAAACTTGCACTCGCTCTACTGTCAAAATAAAAATTTATATATAAGTACTACTAACAATTTTATTGAGTTGAAGAGAACCTTGGGTATATTTTCAAAATCTATAACCCAAAATGTTGCCTCGTTGTAGTGATTCGAAACTACTTATGGCGGAGCATAAATATTTATTGTAGTTGGAGAGAACCTTGGGTATATTTTATAAAGTTTTTTTTAGTTGCCCTTTTTTCTGTCGGCGAGTAACGTCAAATGGGGATTCGAATCGTATCTATTCCCACGGAACACCCCCCCACCCCCACGGTGTACCCAAGGGGTTACACCCCACCGACACATTTTATAAAGTTAATTGTAAAAACACAAAGGAAAATTGAAGTCAATAAAATTTATCTTCTTTAAATAAAGTTATAGCATTTTCTTCAATTTATATGAAAATTAATAAATTATTGTAGCAGCTCCTGGTTTTGACGAAGAAGTAGCTCATGTTTGAAGAAGAATTTGTTAGCCCTTTGAAGGCACGTCGGCTATATCAAACCTTATTCCATATAATTTCTTTTAACGAAATGTACTTATATAAAAATATGGGGAAGCACTCTAAAATGGACCAAAAATATGGCTTCCAATAAAAAGTGTAGACAAAATGAGTGTGCAAAGGAAACAGTTCTCGTAATGGTTTATTTAAAAAGTTATAGTGCAATTATATATTTCAAATAAAGCAGGTTAAGAAATATTGATTGTCATTTTATGAGAAAAACTTGAAAGACGGTAGGAGGACCAATTGACACTACAACAAAAAGACCTATTAATGACGCTCGACAAGGAGTTTTAATGACGGCTGATACATAAGCGTTATTAAGTTGAAAAATACCGTTTTTCTATGACGGTTTGGGCTAATTCTGGGCTTTTTATAACGTTTATAAAACAAAGCGTTATTAATAATTTAGAGCGGTGGCAAACTTGTAATATTTTTTAAGTTTAATTGTTGGCAAAATCTTTGCTATAGCCCGCCTCTCTCCCAAAACATTCTGGCCTTCTCCTTCTCCTTCTCCTCCTTTCTTCTCCCTCCTCTCCCCCAACTCCAAAACCCTAACCCTAGATCCAAAATCTTCGAGTATATCTCCGCTTGGGGTTTAAAAAACGTCTAAGGGCTTAAAAGCCACTCCCACTCTGGTGGGATTCTTTCCCATCAGTCCTGGCAATTGAGCATTTCGAGAAGATTGAGACATTTTGTAAGAAAAAATCAGAGAATTGCAGCAGAAAATTGGGGAAGAACAGTGAGATCTGGAAGAAGAATTCTTATTGAAACTGGAGGAAGAAGAAGCTACAGCTATGTGGATAAAATTGTATATCAACAGTGTCCTTCTCCTGCTATTACAATGCATTTATATATCAATGCTCTATTGCTTTGCTTGATTATCAAGCTAACACTAATCTGGTGACTGTACAGGTGAGCTGGCTGATTGGAGTAGCTGGCAATCACCAAAGCACATGGCACCAGGCTGTTATTAACAGAATTAACTGCCAAGTGAACACTTGAAAGGAAAAGAAGGAGAGTCAGGTTGCAGGTTGTTGAGCCATTTGTTTAGGCTCGTAACAATGCCTCCCTCTTAATTTGACCTTGTCTCAAGGTCAAAGTGAGGAAATTTCTTAATGAAATCCTCATAAGGAACCCATTGAGCTTCTTCCTAGGAGCAATCCTGCCACTGTACTAGCAAGTACACTGCTGCCCTGTTCTTTCTCTGAACCATCCTTCTGTCCAACACCCAATGAGGCTCCAGAACCATTGCTTCTGTATAAGTGGGGTTCTCCTGATGCACTGTGAGGGTGGGACTAAGAGTCTTTTTTAATTGAGAAACATGAAAGACTGGATGTATCTGGGATGTGGCAGGAAGAGCAAGTTTGTATGCTACAGCCCCAACCTTAGAAAGTATCTGATATGGGCCAAAATATTTTGGGGAAAGTTTTTGGGGTCTTCTCTGTCCCACAGTAACTTGTCTATAGGGTTGCAACTTCAAATAAACCCAGTCTCCAACTATGAACTCCCTGTCAGTTCTATGGTTATCTGCTAACTTCTTCATCCTGTTTTGAGCTAAAGTTAGGTTGTCCTTGAGGATTTGTATGGCATTATCCCTGGACTGCAGATTCCCTGCTACCTTATTTTCCTGAGTTGAGCCTGGTACATAAGTAAGCAGATGGGGTGGAGGCCTCCCATAGACTGCTTCAAAGGGGGTGGTGTTAATGGCAGAGTGCCAATTGGTGTTAAACCAAAACTCAGCCCATGCAAGAAACTTACTCCACTCTCTAGGCTTGTGACCACAGAAGCATCTGAGATATCCCTCTACACATCTGTTTGTCACCTCTGTCTGCCCATCAGTTTGGGGGTGGTAGGCAGTGCTATACTTGAGTTGGGTGCCTTGTAGCTTGAAAAATTCTTTCCAGAACTGACTGGTAAAGAGGGGGTCCCTGTCAGTAACTATGGACTTAGGCATTCCATGTAATTTGAACACTCCTTCAAGGAAGACTTGAGCCACTACAGCAGCAGTATAGGGATGACTTAGTGCAAATAGATGCACATATTTTGTAAGTCTATCCACTACCACTAGAATAGTGGATTTATGGTAGCTGATAGGAAGTCCTTCTATAAAATCCATGGAGATATCTTCCCAAACTCTGTGTGGAATTGGTAGAGGTTGTAATAGACCAGCTGGGGAAACATTTTCACTCTTGTTTCTTTGACAAATATCACAAGATTTTATATAATTTTGGACTGCTCTTTTTAACCCCTTCCAGTAGCATACCCTCTTGATTCTGTGCAGTGTCTTGGCAACTCCTGAGTGTCCAGCTTGCAGTCCATCATTGTGTTCTTTAATCATCAAAGAAGCAAATTCTGAGGCTGGATCAACTAACAGTCTATTTTTATAATAGAAAAGACCATCTATCAAAGTATACCTGTCAGTATTCAGCTTCCCTTGTTCCCATTCTTATTTCTTCTTAGTATAGTAGGCTGATTGATTCATCTCTTCCCTGAACTGTGTGAGCCACCCTGCATGGACCATAGTTACAGCAGATAAACTGGGTATTTCCTTTCTGGATAAACTGTTTGCAGCCATGTTTTCCTTCCCTTTCTTGTACTCTACTCTATAATGGAACCCATGTAGTTTGAGTATCCATTTATACTGTGCATCAGTATATACTCTTTGTTCTAGCATGAATTTAAGAGATTTATGGTCTGTTCTGATGATAAAAACCCTTCCCCATAAGTATTGAGACCATTTTTTAACTGCCAAGAGTATTGCTAACATCTCTTTTTCATAAGTTGAGAGTACTTTGGCTTTACCTTTCAGTGCTTGGCTTAAGTATGCAATGGGTCTGTCTTCTTGCATAAGTACTGCTCCTACTCCTTCACCACATGCATCACACTCTAAGATGAACTCCTTCTGGAAGTTGGGCATACACAGAACAGGAGGTTCAGTGAGGACTTTCTTCAATGCTTCAAAGGCCTCTTGAGCTTTGTTACTCCACAGGAATGCATTTTTTTTAGAAGATCAGTTAGAGGCTTGGCCAAGCTGCCATACCCTCTGATGAATCTTCTATAGTACCCAGTCAAACCCAAAAATCCCCTCAATTCTTTGAGAGTGGTTGGTTTAGGCCAACTGATTACTGCTTGAATTTTTTCTGCATCAACTTCTACTCCCTGACCAGAGATAACATGCCCCAAGTAGCCCACCTGTCTTTGGAGAAACTGGCACTTGCTTCTTTTAACCTTCAGCTGGTGTTCATCTATCTTCTGCAAAACTTTCTCCAAGTGTACATAATGATCTTCTTCTTTAGGACTATAGACTAAAATGTCATCAAAGAAAACTAACACAAATTTCCTGAGATAGTCTTTAAATACATCATTCATCATAGATTGGAATATGGAGGGGGCATTGGTCAAGCCAAAGGGCATGACTAAAAATTCATAATGGCCTTCATGGGTTCTAAAGGCAGTTTTGTGAATGTCTTCTTCTTGCATTCTAACTTGGTGGTAGCCTGACCTCAAGTCCAGTTTTGAAAAAATGTGAGCCCCACTTAACTCATCAAACAGTTCATCAATGAAGGGTATAGGGTATTTGTCCTTAATGGTGTTAGTATTAAGGGCCCTATAATCTACACACATCCTCCAACTACCATCAGATTTTTTTACTAAGATTACAGGGGATGAATATGAGCTACTACTTGGTCTTATGATTCCTGTTTCAATCATCTCATGCACCTGTCTTTCAATTTCATTTTTGTGAATGTATGGTTGTCTATAAGGCCTACAACAAACAGGTAATGACCCAGGCAGTAAGGGTATTTTGTGGTCATAAGGTCTTTTGGGAGGTAGTTCTTTAGGCTCTTCAAAGATATGATTGTACCTGTCTAGTAGTTGAACCAAGTTTTGAGTGTTGTTCTCCTCTTGAGGTTGAGCTTGGACTGCACATAACTGTATAATGTATATCTGAGCCCCTTGCCTCAAGTCTTTGATGTTGGCTTCATTCAAAGCTTCTCTCTGATTTTGTATTCCCCTGAAGATGTGGCTGACTCCTTGATCTTCATATCTCATTATCAATTCTTCGAAATTCTATAAGATATTCCCCAAGGTTCTCAACCAATTTGCTCCCAATACAACATGGCAACCTGTTAAAGGCAGTAATAATAGATCAAATATTATTTTTCTACCTTGGCAGTCAATTGCAACTCTTGGGCAGAGTCCTTGGCTTTGAAGTTTATCCCCATTAGCTACCATCACTTCAAATCCTTCCTTGTTAGTGAACTGAAGACCAATTCTCTCACAGAATTGGCTATCTATGAAGCTGTGAGTAGAGCCTGAATCTACTAATATCATCACAGGCTTGTTGTGTATGCTTCCTCTCAGCCTCATGGTTGACTGTTGTAATGTTCCAGAGAGAGCTTGTAAGGATATGGCAAAAGTCCCAGGGGTTGTTGTCTCCTTTGATTGTGGTGTCTCCTTTGAGTCTTCTTGGAAAACATCTTCTGTTTCTTCTACATCTGGGTCTTCAACATCACTGATCAGCATAAACAGTTTCTTCTCCTTGCATTTGTGCCCCCTGTACCACTTGTCATCACAAGTGAAGCATAAACCCAATCCCTTCCTTCTATCAAGCTCTTTAGGGGAAATGGTAGAAGTTTTTGGAATATCCACAGGCAACATTGTCACGCCCCAGAACCAGAATACTGGCAAGTAGGGACGGACCAGGCCAGCTACGTATACCAAAGTACTCCAGTACTCCGAAATGACGTATAAGCTGTATAGATGGGGGTTACTACTACAAGCCAACAGTCGATCCTAGGTCAAGCAATCCTAGGTATCTCAATCACAGGCAGTAAACAATATACAAGAAGTAAGATCAACTGGAATATAAAATAGTAAAGCGTCCCAAACTATCATATATCAATGATCATGAAGCTAGTAATACAGAGTGAAGACTAGCAAGAGTAATAGTCATACATGATAAGCTCTAGCTATAGTCTAGAATACGCAAATCATGTTCTGGCCCGTAGGCTAAATGTCAAGTCCAAAACACGAGCTAAACACGTGCTCGGAGGCTAAACGCCACAAAAGAATAATGTACATAACTAGCGGGAGAATGAAATAGAAAACCCACTAAGGTACTCTGGTGCTTCGGGTAATCACCAATGAGTGGAAGGTACGGAAGATCCTCCGGGCTCCTCTATCAGATCTGGTCAATGCAAAACCAGTGGGGTCAGACCCCCAATAGCAAGTACCACAAAGGAAGCCAATCTATGAACTAAAACCAGCATGCAAATCATAGCAATGGATAGAGAAAGAGAGATAAGTAAGTACTAATCGAGACTCATGCACTACCAATGCACTTAACCCGAGAATAGAAGGACAATAAGTAAAGCAACATGTAGCATAAAGTAAAGGACATGTGACGTAATGTAAACTGTGTACATGTGAAGAAAGGAAGCATGTGAACATGAAAGATAAACTAGACATGTGAGCATGTTAAGTAACTGGAGCATGTGAGCATGTAAGAACTGGAGCATGTGAGCATGTAAGAACTGGAACATGTAAGCATATGGTGAAGCCGAGCATGTAGTAGGAAGAATAGCATGTAAGGAATGACAAAAAATCTAAGTACTGCAATAAGATAAACATGAGCAAGACTAGACTAGACAAGAATGGACTCCATCCATCAATCACGGCCAAGCAATGATTACGGCTTGATACTTTAGCTAACTAGGGTTGTCACAATCCTAATTACTAACAAATGCAAGTCTGAGAATTCCAAGTCCAGCTCCTGCCTGCTACTACCTGAATGGTCCAAGCCAAAAAGAAAAGAAGTATAGCAGACACAATGTAGTAAGATACATGTGTCCTAAGGAGATATAGCAGACACACTGTAGTAAGATACATGTGTCCTAAGGAGGTGCCCCACTCGACGGTGAGCTGGAAGTGTGCTCATCATGACAGATAGCTCCAAATCCCAATGTATATATATATATATAATGCCAAGACCAAAGGGGCAACAGGTTATTGGGAAATTCTCAATGATCTAAGTAATCAAGCTAGTTGTTTAGTCCTTAACATTTTCTTGTTGGATTCCGGGTGTGGCATTCCGCAGAATCCATCCTAGACATGAGACATGCAAGACTGGACAAGACAAGCAAGATTGTGCACCATAACAAGCCACAACAAGACATGACAATATCAAGGCAAGAGTGCGCTACGACGAGCCACTATCAAGGAGCAAGATATGTACTGGAATCAAGAGTGCGCCATGACAGGCCACTATCATGTAAGCAAGAAAAAGACATGTTCAAGAGTGCACCACGACGGGTCACTATCAAGTAGGCAAGAAGGCATGGCAACAATTATCATAGCTTGTAAGAAAGAATCTATCAATAGACATATCATGGCATGTGGAGAAGAATAATCAAGGCTAAGTAAATTTCATAAAATGGTTAAACATGTGCTAGTATCAAGTCTATATAGGGTGTACAATCATTATCTAACTGAGCAAGATCATCTTATCATGTTAAAAAATCATTACAATCGAAGAAAATATCAAAAACGGACAAAAACGGGCAGAAACGGGCAAAAACAGACTAAAACAGCATAAAACGGCATACCGGCGGTATACTGCGGCATACCGGCGGTATATCGGACTAAAAACAGAAAGTTTTTGGTGCAAAAAACGGCATACCGGCGGTATACTGCGGCATACCGGCGGTATACCGGTTTTTCAAACAGCAACAAAATTCAGAATTTTGCCAAAACTTGTTTCGGCCATAAAAACTTTGTTTTAAATCGAAATTCAGATTTTCAAAAGTCAAAATTGAATAGAATTGGATTTCCTACAACATGGAAGTATTAGTTTTCACAAATCAAAACATTTGATAGATCAATATCTCAAAATACTCCCAAACAGAGGTTCTCGAAACACCGAAACGAGTCTCGATTGCCACCAAACTCAAAATTCATGATATACAAACTATGTGAGGGCCTCATATATGTATATATGACTAAGATCTATGATGGTAACACTAGTATCACTCTTGATACCAAGTTTTCTACTAAGTCCATACTGGATTTTAACAGAAAATCAAAACCTTGTTTAAACCAATTTTGGAAACACGTATATAGATGAGAATCACAAGGAAAACATTCTTAACAAAATGAGTTTAGAATAATTCTAAGCATTTAATACCAAGGGAAACAAAAATGACAACAAAACAAAATGGTTCATGGATTTGGCAAGATGTACTTGCCTAGGTTAAGCTCCAAGCCTAATCTTCTACTCCTCCTCCTAGGGGGGTTAGACACCACACCCAAGGCCTCAAGGCCAAGCTCTTGGCAAGCTCCAAGGGGGAGAGAGGGAAGAAGAAATGAAGAGAGAGTGAAAAGAATGAAAAGAGAGAGGAGAGAGAAAGTAAAATGGTATATATATAAGGGGGAATTAATCTTAGCCGTCGGATCGTGATCCATGTGAATATCTAAGTCAATCCTAACCATCAAAACAAAACCAAATATCCAATGGGTAATAGGGTACATCTACACTATTCACGAAAATATCTAAATACTATTCATCAAAATATCCAAAACACTATTCATCAAAATATCGGAAACACTATTCATGAAAATATCTGAAATCGAAAATATCTCAAATATGGAAAATCTGTCTAGACGGTATGCCGTCGGTATACTCCGGTATACTAGCGGCATGCCAGCCAAGGAAAAAATCTATAAGTTAGGAAAATTTTAAAGCATTACGAAAACCAAGAAAATACGAAATACACTACAAAATACGTATCTGTATATAAATACCGATACTGTGAGACGAGTCTCACAACTCTCCATAACTTAAAAATAAATTTCGTCCTCGAAATTTCCTAAATCTAGTCAAGCATGAAAACCAAACCAAAGAGCTAAAAAATCATATCAATCAAAACAAAGCATGGCATGTTGGTAAGATAAAGACAACAGTAATATAAGTAAATGCGTAAGCAATAACACAACTACAATCAAGAAGGGATGGAGGCATATGAATAAATATGTCTCCTGAGTCAGTTGAGTAGGAGCAGGCCTACGCTGACTCCACAACTTAGATAAAAGTCAATTCTCAAAATAAGCCGGTACCAATGACTTAATCCAAGAAATAACTCTACCTAGGACGTATCTTCATAGTCGATACCAATGAAGTTATCACATGCCTCGACTACGAAGACAGAAGAGTTAGGGACGAGAAACTCGTCTAATATGCGTAACCCAAGAGATAAATAAGAGTGGAAGAAGAATAGGACAATACCTACCACATAATCGCCCTCGGCCAAAATCTGCTCTAACATACCAAACTCTGCCTGCCCATGCCTCGGAGCTCTAACCGGCTGCTGCTGAAATGGTACCTGAGCCATATACTGCTGGACTACCGGGGTAGCCGGTGAAGCTGGACTCTGGCAGGACTGACCCTGCTGGCTGATCAGGCTGAACTGACACCTCCGCCCTCGGGTCATCTCTGAACTCTGCCCCTGAATGTTGAGACTGATCTTCCATAACTGGCCTAACAGAAGATTACTGACTGCCATCGACAAAACCCAAACAAGATGGTCGGAAGGATTAAGAACAGTGCCCTTAAAAGTTAAAGGACACAAGGATTAAATCGAGAGAACAGGAAAGATCAACGATCAAGGCAGATATCAGGTCAAAAGATCAGATATATAGAATAACACGAAGGATATCAATAAAACAGAATTGTGACTGAGATATCTAAACATCAGTAACCCCCACATATCTGATAAATCAGACCTGCATGGGCCACCACTAAAACCTATATCACGCCCCAGAACCAGAATACTGGCAAGTAGGGACGGACCAGGCCAGCTACGTATACCAAAGTACTCCAGTACTCCGAAATGACGTATAAGCTGTATAGATGGGGGTTACTACTACAAGCCAACAGTCGATCCTAGGTCAAGCAATCCTAGGTATCTCAATCACAGGCAGTAAACAATATACAAGAAGTAAGATCAACTGGAATATAAAATAGTAAAGCGTCCCAAACTATCATATATCAATGATCATGAAGCTAGTAATACAGAGTGAAGACTAGCAAGAGTAATAGTCATACATGATAAGCTCTAGCTATAGTCTAGAATACGCAAATCATGTTCTGGCCCGTAGGCTAAATGTCAAGTCCAAAATACGAGCTAAACACGTGCTCGGAGGCTAAAGAATAATGTACATAACTAGCGGAAGAATGAAATAGAAAACCCACTAAGGTACTCTGGTGCTTCGGGTAATCACCAATGAGTGGAAGGTACGGAAGATCCTCCGGGCTCCTCTATCAGATCTGGTCAATGCAAAACCAGTGGGGTCAGACCCCCAATAGCAAGTACCACAAAGGAAGCCAATCTATGAACTAAAACCAGCATGCAAATCATAGCAATGGATAGAGAAAGAGAGATAAGTAAGTATTAATCGAGACTCGTGCACTACCAATGCACTTAACCCGAGAATAGAAGGACAATAAGTAAAGCAACATGTAGCATAAAGTAAAGGACATGTGACGTAATGTAAACTGTGTACATGTGAAGAAAGGAAGCATGTGAACATGAAAGATAAACTAGACATGTGAGCATGTTAAGTAACTGGAGCATGTGAGCATGTAAGAACTGGAGCATGTGAGCATGTAAGAACTGGAACATGTGAGCATATGGTGAAGCCGAGCATGTAGTAGGAAGAATAGCATGTAAGGAATGACAGAAAATCTAAGTACTGCAATAAGATAAACATGAGCAAGACTAGACTAGACAAGAATGGACTCCATCCATCAATCACGGCCAAGCAATGATTACGGCTTGATACTTTAGCTAACTAGGGTTGTCACAATCCTAATTACTAACAAATACAAGTCTGAGAATTCCAAGTCCAGCTCCTGCCTGCTACTACCTGAATGGTCCAAGCCAAAAAGAAAAGAAGTATAGCAGACACAATGTAGTAAGATACATGTGTCCTAAGGAGATATAGCAGACACACTGTAGTAAGATACATGTGTCCTAAGGAGGTGCCCCACTCGACGGTGAGCTGGAAGTGTGCTCATCATGACAGATAGCTCCAAATCCCAATGTATATATATATATATAATGCCAAGACCAAAGGGGCAACAGGTTACTGGGAAATTCTCAATGATCTAAGTAATCAAGCTAGTTGTTTAGTCCTTAACATTTTCTTGTTGGATTTCGGGTGTGGCATTCCGCAGAATCCATCCTAGACATGAGACATGCAAGACTGGACAAGACAAGCAAGATTGTGCACCATAACAAGCCACAACAAGACATGACAATATCAAGACAAGAGTGCGCTACGACGAGCCACTATCAAGGAGCAAGACATGTACTGGAATCAAGAGTGCGCCATGACAGGCCACTATCATGTAAGCAAGAAAAAGACATGTTCAAGAGTGCACCACGATGGGTCACTATCAAGTAGGCAAGAAGGCATGGCAACAATTATCATAGCTTGTAAGAAAGAATCTATCAATAGACATATCATGGCATGTGGAGAAGAATAATCAAGGCTAAGTACATTTCATAAAATGGTTGAACATGTGCTAGTATCAAGTCTATATAGGGTGTACAATCATTATCTAACTGAGCAAGATCATCTTATCATGTTAAGAAATCATTACAATCGAAGAAAATATCAAAAACGGACAAAAACGGGCAGAAACGGGCAAAAATAGACTAAAACAGCATAAAACGGCATACCGGCGGTATACTGCGGCATACCGGCGGTATACCGGACTAAAAACAGAAAGTTTCTGGTGCAAAAAATGGCATACCGGCGGTATACTGCGGCATACCGGCGGTATACCGGTTTTTCAAACAGCAACAAAATTCAGAATTTTGCCAAAACTTGTTTCGGCCATAAAAACTTTGTTTTAAATCGAAATTCAAATTTTCAAAAGTCAAAATTGAATAGAATTGAATTTCCTACAACATGGAAGTATTAATTTTCACAAATCAAAACATTTTATAGATCAATATCTCAAAATACTCCCAAACAGAGGTTCTCGGAACACCGAAACGAGTCCCGATTGCCACCAAACTCAAAATTCATGATATACAAACTATGTGAGGGCCTCATATATGTATATATGACTAAGATCTATGATGGTAACACTAGTATCACTCTTGATACCAAGTTTTCTACTAAGTCCATACTGGATTTTAACAGAAAATCAAAACCTTGTTTAAACCAATTTTGGAAACACGTATATAGATGAGAATCACAAGGAAAATATTCTTAACAAAATGAGTTTAGAACAATTCTAAGCACTTAATACCAAGGGAAACAAAAATGACAACAAAACAAAATGGTTCATGGATTTGGCAAGATGTACTTGCCTAGGTTAAGCTCCAAGCCTAATCTTCTACTCCTCCTCCTAGGGGGGTTAGACACCACACCCAAGACCTCAAGGCCAAGCTCTTGGCAAGCTCCAAGGGGGAGAGAGGGAAGAAGAAATGAAGAGAGAGTGAAAAGAATGAAAAGAGAGAGGAGAGAGAAAGTAAAATGGTATATATAGAAGGGGGAATTAATCTTAGCCGTCGGATCGTGATCCATGTGAATATCTAAGTCAATCCTAACCATCAAAACAAAACCAAATATCCAATGGGTAATAGGGTGCATCTACACTATTCACGAAAATATCTAAATACTATTCATCAAAATATCCAAAACACTATTCATCAAAATATCGGAAACACTATTCATGAAAATATCTGAAATCGAAAATATCTTAAATGTGGAAAATCTGTCTAGACGGTATGCCGTCGGTATACTCCGGTATACTAGCGGCATGCCGGCCAAGGAAAAAATCTATAAGTTAGGAAAATTTTAAAGCATTACGAAAACCAAGAAAATACGAAATACACTACAAAATACGTATCTGTATATAAATACCGATACTGTGAGACGAGTCTCACAAACATGGACTAGGCAGCAGGATAACTATGAGTTTTCTTGTCATTTTCATGACTAGAGAGCTGAGAAAAATTTTGGTAGGGTGCTGCTTTATGAGAATACAGCTGAGTCTTGTACCCTTTTTTCAGAGAATGTAATTTGGCTTCATAAAGCCTTGCCCATTGCATAGCTAAAGGCAATGTGGGAGGATTTGCCACCAGTAATTCATACCTGATTTCATCTTTCAGGCCCCCTATATACTGACTAACAAGGTCAGGTTCCTTAGTCCCTCTAACTTTCTTAGAGAGACTCTGGAATTGAGAGTCATATTCCTCCACCATGCCAGTTTGAGTGAGTCTTTTCAATTCCATAGCATAATTTGTGAATTGTGAGGGCCCAAAGTTGAGCCTAATGGCTTGGCAAAAATCTGCCCAAGTGATAATTCCTTCTTTGATTTGAATGAGCCAATCAAACCAATGGGCAGCTCTGCCCTTCAGCTGAACAGAACAGACTCTAACTCTCTCCTCTTCAGGGATGTGATAAAAGTTAAAGTAATGATGGATTCTAAGGAGCCATCCTTCCACATCAGGACCTCCATCATATTCAGGCAATTTCAGCCTCAGGGAGGGTTTTCCCCAGGTTTGATTTGTGTTATCATGTTGATTCCACAAATTGGCTGGGGCAGGGTTCATTCCTCCTACTGTTTGGAAAGGATGTGGACTGAAAGAATAGGGAGGCCCAGATGGATTATATGGGGGTAATGATAAGGGTATTGGAAGGTTTGTCACAGAGGGTGGGGTGTGATTTTGATAATGCTGTGGAAAATGGTTAGAATAACCATGATTCCATTCCATTCCTGGCATTCCAGACATGGCCAATGGAGTACCTATGTTTGCAGGGAATGAAGTTGGAAGGGGAGGCTCAGTCTCTCGTCTGGATCTATTCATTTCCCTCATCATACTCTCAAACATGTCTGTGAGTTGCAGGAATTTACCTTCCAAATTCTGAACCCTCAGATCTGTGGACTGTGCTTGTCGATCTCCCAATGATTCTGGTCTGAAATTGTTGCTCGACTGTTGCTCCTCGCCGACCTCATTGAGCAGATCCATTCGCTCTGATACCAAATTGGTGGGATTCTTTCCCATCAGTCCTGGCAATTGAGCATTTCGAGAAGATTGAGACATTTTGTAAGAAGAAATCAGAGAATTGTAGCAGAAAATTGGGGAAGAACAGTGAGATCTGGAAGAAGAATTCTTATTGAAACTGGAGGAAGAAGAAGCTACAGCTATGTGGATAAAATTGCATATCAACAGTATCCTTCTCCTGCTATTACAATGCATTTATATATCAATACTCTATTGCTTTGCTTGATTATCAAGCTAACACTAATCTGGTGACTGTACAGGTGAGCTGGCTGATTGGAGTAGCTGGCAATCACCAAAGCACATGGCACCAGGCTGTTATTAACAGAATTAACTGCCAAGTGAACACTTGAAAGGAAAAGAAGGAGAGTCAGGTTGCAGGTTGTTGAGCCATTTGTTTAGGCTCGTAACACACTCCTACTCCCGTAGTTTGTTCCCGACCATCGCAAGAATTCTTCCCAAAAAGGAAAAAACAATGGCCTCCCGATTCGCAATGGCGAGAGCAACCAAAACCCTAACCCACTTCCTCCGGCGACCGAGCACCGGCGGGCTTGCCGGAGCGTTCCGTCCGTCCGTCTCGAGGATGATGGCCTTGGCTTCTTCCTCCGAGGCAGTCGGATCGGCGCTCGACCACCTCGACACCAGGGTTCCCGCCACCGTCATCACCGGCTTCCTCGGCTCCGGAAAGGTCTTTCCTTTTTTTTCTTTCCCCTCTTTTTCTTTCCCCATATTTTGCTTCCAGTCCTTGTTATGAGAATATGTTGTCAACAGTAATAAAATAGATACAATTAGAGGAAGCACATATTCGACTTGACTGGATTTCCGGTCAGCCATCACCGGAATCCCTATAATATGATGTGAAGTACTTCTGCAAGCCAAGTATAGATACTTTTCGTACCGAGCTTTCCGGGAAGACTTATCGAGACCTCAGTCCGGAGATATACTTGTTGACGATGTCTGCTAATTGCTGTCGTGAAGTATTGGAGTAATGTAGACCAAGCACAAGTCATTTTAGCTTCTTACAATGCCGAATTGGTTTTATGTGTTCTGAAATTACTGTATCAAGAACATTCAAATTGTGGTCCATAGGGATCCAAATCTTTGTCAGGTTATGATAAAAAAAAATTTATGGATTAGGTGATGGCAACATACACTGACTGCAGCAATTAACTAGTCATTGGCACAAACCAGTTGGAGGATATCTATACGGATCCTCTTTCAAAATTGGATCTTGTAGGTAAGATCCATATTTTTGAAGTTTGAATGCTGTTGTGTTCATTTAATTTCAATGAGTTGTTCTTGATGGATCATTGCAGTGTCTTTGATAAATATATGTTCTACAAGTATCCTTAAATATATGTTCTACAAGTTTTTGATCAGATTGCTACTTTTTATATGCATCCATAATTGGCAAATAATCCTTCTAGCTTAATATTACATAAACCTAAAATTATGAATTGCATATGTATTTTGCTTTTTAGGCACTTTGACAATCCATATCCATTTCTACAGGCAGACAAACTTCTATCTCCAGAGTTTCAGCCTTCAATAGAACAACTGATTCATTATCTTCCCACAAATCGCCAGATATTGTTATTTTCGGCAACATTTCCTGTCACTGTTAAAGATTTCAAAGACAAATACCTACCAAAACCCTACATAATCAATCTTATGGATGAACTTACTCTTAAGGGAATTACACAGTTCTATGCCTTTGTAGAAGAAAGACAGAAGGTTCACTGTCTGAATACTCTTTTCTTGAAGGTTTGGCCTTTAATATTGCAGTTCTTCTCTATTTGTGACTCTTTATCGTTGAATATAATGAATTTTTTGGCTTTGTTTACCCAGCTTCAAATAAACCAGTCCATTATATTTTGCAACTCAGTTAACCGAGTGGAGTTATTAGCAAGAAAAATCACAGAGCTCGGATACTCTTGCTTTTACATCCATGCAAAGATGTTGCAAGACCATCGCAATCGAGTTTTCCATGATTTTCGGAACGGTGCATGTAGAAATCTTGTCTGCACAGGTAAATTTTGTTATTTTCTCTTTCATTTACTGGAGTTTCCATTTGAACTGCCTTTGGTGGCTAACTTTTCTTGAATCATGCGAAAGCTGTCAGTACCGCTTTTGATTGATTTGTTTTAGTTTAGTTGAAGATTATTGGCGTTTTTCTGGAGGATTTTGGTTTACTGAAATTGCATATGCAGAAAATTTGAGTTTGAGTAATTTTGGTAAGTGGCAAGACTGCGAAGTTAGTAGAAGCCATTTCTGCACTGCAGATGTGTCTGATACGCCATAGATACTGTATGCACAACTCAGGTTTGCCAATATTTGTGTGATAATGTTGTTTCATGTCAGTGTGTTCATGTTCATGCAACACAGGTGGTAGCTATTGATGTTCCATAAGGTTGAAAAGAACATGTTTGCCCCTTCTTCTAGTACATTTTGGTCATTAGGTTTAAGTCTAGGATCTGCTAGGTCTATGTTCTTTTAATTTACATTGTAAATTCAATCATTTCCTCCTCTTACATATCCTTTTTTATGCAAGGCTTGGGTAACCGATCTGTTATAGTACCAAAGTTCATATATTAGTTTTGCCTCTGGCATTTTGTTCTTGGTCAAGTAGAGGAATCTCATCTGTCACTTCTCTTATTTTGACAAAGAAAACTTGCCCAAGCATGTTTATGAGAAAATACTAAATGTGATCGATCATAGGTGAAACAAATGAAGATGGTGCCTCAAGTTTTATTAGTATATGATAGGCGCTCAATATTTGTCACATAATTTTGGAGTTATAGAGATATTTGATCGATTTGTAACATCTCTTGATCATTTTCATGGCAAGGCTTGTGCTTAAGCCTCTCAAATGTTCTCTCTTAGGATGAGTTATGTATAGTTATCTAAGCCCAAGAATCGGGCAGTTCTTAGCATGATTTCCCCGTGTGTAATATCGAAACCTGGATCTGACCCAGTAGTCCCCCACCCAATAGCAACCTGTCAGCGGTGGCAGCCTGCTCCATGCTGAGCTTGCTTCTGCTGAATCTTTCTCTGCTCCTCTGTTAGCTCCGGTTGCCTAGCTGCAAATGATCCTTGACCTTTGCTAATAGGTGGTTTCTGGAAGGAGACGGTGACGACACCAGCTGTGGTGTTTGTGTACCAAGAAACCCAAGTAGATAGAGGGGTTGCATCTAAATCTAGACCTATAACGTTTCCCTTCAAATCAGCACGATCAGTCTTCTATATCCATGAATGAGAATGGAGTCTCATAAACACAAACAAAGTTAAAAACATTGAATTCAACCCTTTTGCCCCAACATGATCCAAACATACTTATTGTTTATTGAAACTCAAATTGAAAGGATTTTGCTTTTACTCAAATTGAAAGGATTTTGGTTTACTGAAATTGTGGATAAATCTCCTCTTTGTGTGTGTTGTGTATCATGTTGAGTTTGACAAATATCCAGAACTACATGGTTGGTGTTATTTTTCGAGTCTTTTGCTTCCTTGTTTTGTTTTTTCAGGGACTCTACTGATCGAACCTAAACCTCAAGAACCTACTAAGCACCAGTAATGTGTCACAAGTTGATTTATTTTAATTTTTAAAGTGTGATTTTATTTTTTTATTTATTTGATGTGATCTACTTATGTTAGGTATGATTGCGATGCTGCTACTACATTCTCTTTTCTCCAGAAGTATGGCCTTGCAGGTAATTCCTCATGCCATCACACTCGTACGAAGAGCATTACCTCAATGTAGGCATTCTGTATGTTAACTCATTTCTCATGAAGAATTTATGCAGTTCAGCATTTGGATATTAAATATGTATTATGAATTTGAATTGTTCCCAATAAGTATCAGGCTTTTGCTACTTGTGTAGTTGGAAGTATTATAATCTTGGGAGCTAATTCCTTATATTTGCTTGTTTTTATCTTTTTCAGGGTTTTGCTACATGTTCTGTGGACAGTTTTGATGTGGCCAAGTTTTGATGTGGACAATTTTGGTAGTTGTAAATATATATATGTATTTGGATATTCAATGTAATGAAGATGTTGATATGTACTCTATTTTGAAAAATTTAATAAAGATGGTGATATATAATGTTAAGTTTTTGGAATGTAATATATACTGTGTAGTATAGAGCATTATAAATATGCTAATTTGAATAGTATAAAGTATTATAAATGTGCTGCATTGAGCCTATACATATTATCTATTCATGACGTTTTAAAATTGTTCTGAATTGTGCACTATATATTAACTATTCATAACGCTTTTATAGAAACTATTCATGACGGTTATTTTATGACGCTTTTAAAAAACATTTATAACACCCGTTTTCATAACGGTTGCTGTGGAAAAAAAAGCGTCATGGTTCGTCATTAATGACGCTTTTTACCCGTCATTAAAAGGGTTTTTTGTTGTAGTGTGAGGCATCTTGATTAAACATGATTATTTTTTCTCTCGGAACTGCTATGAAATAAAATTTGTGTCTATCGTACGACTTTTCTAAAAACAATACTTTTCTTACAGGCCTGGCACAGACGGTGTTGTTTGGGGTTCACTAGGGATTCCTCCGGCTAGCAGGTTCGACATTGCTCTCATATGCTGATGTTATTGTTGCTGCTAGGACGACGAGACATTCCTCCGCTGCCTTCGTATATTTGCGGGCCACATTCTCGGCGGAAAAGCCTCTGCCTAACCCCACCCAAGCCTCCGCCGACCCCCACCCTCGCCTCCTTCTGCATCTCCGGACTCGACGAACAACGCCTCTGGGAAACCCTAACCCTAATTGGAAGCAGAGAGAGTGTAAGATGAATGGTGTTCGTTAGGAGGAAAATTCTAACCACACGAAGAAATAGAATAGAGAAGGGAGAGGGGTTATTCTTGCGGTTATAAGCAAATCTGCATATGCGGTGTGAAAAAGAAAGTGGTGTGAATTTTCGAAGATGAAGAAAATTTGAAGTCAAGAGTGTGGGCACATTTTAGATCAGTTATTGGGAGTTTTAAGTTAATAGGTAATGAAATTACCTTTTTCTCCATAAGTAATGAAACATGTAAGTAAGAAAATTTTATAAAAAAAATATTAACAATACCCCTACTATTTGAGTTATATATTAGTATAGATGGTATGTCTAGGATTTGGAGATTTGGGAGGGGCACGACGAAGGCTTCATATTCCCATTGTTTTGGTAAAGTAATACCCAAGCCACCCTTGGGAATAGTTTTGTTTTTATGGGAATATTGTTTGCATATTTTGTCTAATATCCCATCCTGCTCAGCTCAACCAGATGAATCGAAACGCAATGGCGTTTGGACTTAGCCATGCAACGGCTTGCTCGAAGTCCTGCACGGTCGAAGCAATTCCTCGCTCATGTTGGTGGCTTCGGTGAACTTGCATCTGCTTGGCCTTCACACTAATAAAATAGAATTTTTATTGCACTGCATAGGCATAATAATAAAAGAGATGGATCCACATAGCTCAGGAAATAATCTCGTTGTCTTGAGTCGGTCGGTATAGAACTTGGAATTATTGAGTTATTGCCTAGATATCATTCTACGTTTGGCTTTCAAAGTTGGCACTGGGTCTTTGACCGCACGAATTGGGTTAGGCAAGTTACGCTACGAGCTATCGACTTGATGTCATAGCAGACACGTCCCCACGATCCCACTGCTTTGCATAGCAAATACGTCACACGGTCTCACTATCTATCTTATGGAAGATGACACGGTTATGGCACTCAAAGAACACGAATGTTCAGTTGTGCACGTGCGCGGTCCCACAATTCTACGGCTTGGTATAGCCATACGTTTCCATGGTCTCAAGGCTCGTCATATAGAATAAATATGACTTGGGTGGCAACGTCGCACGGAACACAATTGGTTTAAGGCACGAAGCACGGTCGGTTCAATGAGAAGTATGCCACGGTCTATATCACATATGGAACACAATTTGTTTAGGTTAAGTAGGAAGGCTATGCAATATCCGTTCCCTGGGTTTCAAAGAATGAAAAGATCACGCGACCATTTGTCACGGAAGCGGTCCCTCGTTTGGGAGTCTCCAACGAAGTATAGAAAGTATGGATGATGAGCACGCTATGCAAAGAGTTTGATTCGTACCACAAATTAGGCCAGGCATTTACGTGAGTCTAGATGTTCTCGTCGATGCGTGGTCATGGACAACTTGTGCACAAGGATGATATTTTTTCGGATGACAACCTGGGGCCACATGACCGATCCGGTCATAGATGAAACACGGTATATCTAATGTTGGGTAGGAAACCAGGAATTCGATGGACTTCCATTGGGGCTAGCTACCTGCATTGATCGATCCATCATCTTCCTAGCTATGTCCACCATGGCTTGTTAATGCTAGTGACCTTTCATATAGATAAGTAGTATGTTAAGTGGCAATCTGCATGCACGGTGTCATTTGAGTCATAAAGAGTATTACTACGATACTGATGAGTCAAGGTATTTATGCATGGTTTGCAACACAACTCTTATAAAGCCTAAGATTTGGCTATACGTAAAGACACGTGCTTCGGTACGAGATATGGCATCGTGTTTGGAGTCGTTGACACTAGAGTTTTTATAAGTTTGGATTAAATCGTTTCGATTTTAAGTCAGAAAGGGTCGTAAGGCAAAGTTTGGTTAAGTCATATTGAGTTGTGAGGCACGGCCTCGACGTTGAAGCACGCACATAGTTTATGGAACGACCTTGTTGTTGCGTCTCAAAGTATGAGCCGAAAGACAAGCACAAGTTGATACGTTGATATTGTTGGCACGAGAATGGTCAAGAGGTACAAAGATAAGTAAGTTATTGGTGTAAGGCACGATGATGGTCTAGAGTCACAAATATGGCTAGTAGTCCATGTCACGTCCCGACCCGAAAAATCGCTCGTCCTCGCATCGATTTATCCGAATCATCGTCCTTGCTGGGGCATGATGCCCTACGAGTATGGAGTTGTAGGAACGAAATCGTAAAGTACAATACTCTAGAGGGGAGTGAATAGAGTAGGCAGCAGAATACTGCTAATTAAAACTTGTTAGCAATTAGATCACAGATATAATAATAATCACAAAGTAATAACTGTAAAGAAAAGAGTGATCAGAAAGCAAATGCAAACACAGAGATTTATACTGGTTTTCCTCTTGTGAGGACTAGTCCAGTCGGAAGAACTCTAGCTTCCAGTTGAATCCACTATTGGAAAATTCTGCAAGTTTTCATATGAAGTCCTTGCAACTTCTACAAACGCGATCTTTGATACGAAGAACTCGACCAACTTCAATTTTGAAGAGTCTTTCTTCAATCAAGCCTCTGATTACAATTTCTCTGAAATCTTCTAGACCGCACCGTACCGGCAAATTGACTAGAGAATTGTAACTGACTTGGGATTTGAAAATGAAAGCTTTTTGAAAACTCTTTGGAAGAAACATAAGCTTTAGAAGAGAGAAGATGAAAGTGAATGAGTGTGTTAAAATAATCAGAATTCCTCTCTATTTATAGTTTTTCCAAAGACAGAACTCTGACAGAATTCGGGCAAAATTCGGACAGAACTCTTTGTAACAAACCGCAACTGAAAGGAGACCAAGTTCAAAATTCATCGTTCACATAACGTTTACCTTGGCAGAACTCTGGCCGAGTTCTGTCATGGTTTGGTCAGGTTTATTTTGTGAAAATTATTTTTGGCTTTTTGAAAATCCTTCAGAAGCTTTTTGTAAAAGTAGATATTTTTCAAAAATATAGATCATTTTAAAAACGATAGGTCAGTTTTGAAAAACGATTTCGGATATCCTATTTTTCAGTACGACTTGGTGTACAATGTATTCCTAGACTCAATAAAAATAAAAATTACATTGCGTAAAAAAATACAGTCTTGAGTGGCAAACAGAGCTTCGGTCTTGAACTTAGTAGATATCTAATCTTGATCAGTGTCCAAAATGTCTTTAGTAAATATCTAAATTGTTTTGTATATCGAGACAGAGTTTGATCAATTATTAAAATCAGGTTTGACCATGACCAATAGGCCAACAATCTCCTCCATTTTGATAATTGACAAACCTTGACCAATATAACATCTTTGATCTTTATCAATTCAAAATTGTACTGATTGTACCGAGATATATAATAAAAAATTATTTATAACCTGTATTCATGAAGATGTTAGATCTTATTTCTCTCCCGTTATCACTTAGCAAAATAATTGCAAAAGAGAAAGCTCCCCCGCAATAAATGCATAAGTAACAAGCAGTGAAGAAACACAAAAAAATAGAAAATAAAAACATTCAACACAGGCATGGTATAAATATCACAGAAGAAAATAAGATAAGCATATTGTCACAGGCAGTTTATATGAAAGCATAAATAAAGATAATGATATAAGAAAGCTGAACTGAATAAAATGCTAAACTGAATAATATGCTAAACTGAATCATACGCTAAACTGAATCATATGCTAAACTGAATAATATGCTAAACTGAAGCATAGAACATGTCCATCAAAAAGTCACAAATTATATCCAAATAACTAATAAGAGTACTGATACTATCTTGGAATGTCGGAGCATTTCCAAGTAAACAAAAGACAAAATCATCAGTCTCAAAAGTATGACATCTCAAAAGTCATCCTCGTCATCATCATCGTCTGCTACAATGTTAGCATGTCCAGATGGACCAGTTCCAGATGTGCCAGCTCCAGAGGTGTGTGGAGTAGCACCAGAAGTACGATACCAATCATAAGCGTTCCCTGGCTGGAACAGAGTGGACCGCTTCATCATCAATGCGGTAACCAGATACAGAAGGGTCTCTAGGAAGAGAGCTAGCAGAGTGACCCGTCTGTGCAAATCTGAGATCGGCAATAGCCTGGAACCGAGTTACGTTACAGAACTCATGTTCCCTGGAAGTGTCAACAAAGAACGTCTGCAGATCCGATAGGTGCTGATGAATACCCTCAAAGGTCATAGGGTAAGACTCAGGAGGAACAGGTGCAGTAGAAGCAGGTGTAGTAGGAGGAGGAGCAGTGGTAATGCTGCGACGAGAAAGCTTGAGGAACTTGGGCTCAGGGTCCAGAGCACAAGTGGATAAGTCTATATCAAAACGCTGAAAGATGCGTGGGATAAGCATCGCATAAGAGAGGTTGCGGTCTCTTCCGCAACATCTACCCATCATCTGAATGATAGTCCTAGGGACAGAAAAAGGAATCCCCTTAAGAATGTGATATGGGGCAGAAAGTTTTAGTACAGTGACATCATCTTTTGAGTGGATTTGGGAAGTAGAGTGGAATAGATGATGCGATGTAACTCATAGTAAAACAAGTTCAAGTTATTGGCCTTGAACTTTCCAGGACGAGCACGTGCGGGCGCACAAAGCTCATTCTTGAAACTAACAAGAGTCGTGTCCTCGGGAAAATCGAAGACCCACTTAACAAACCGACATTTAGTAATGTATTTATTCTTGCAAGCATACAATTTAGTGATCTTTCTATGTTCTCCTTGGGATCTGTTTCATGGTATATTCGAAAGAAGTAAAGCATGTTATTTCATGGCAAGCATATTACTTCCATACGCACAAGCAGCAACCAACCAATAGCACTCTCGTGTTATTTCGTGACTTCTTACCAACTCAACGTACTCGTCTTTGCACCGACACAAGGTGAATACGCCTACCATCCTTCTCTGTCATGTTATAAGTGCTCTCTATACAAGTTCTATATATGCAGGATATATATGTACCTTGTACTTTTAACCCAGGATCTATCTGTGTAGGATATATGTATACCTTGCACTTTTGACCCATCGTTCCTTAACTATATGAAGGTCGTTGGCGTATCCGTGCCAGAATGGACTAACTTGTTCTTCTTCTCAAATGGATAACCCGCCGTCCTCTCCGTACGGGTTGCTAGCCCAATAACCGAAGGATGTCGAACTTATCATCAATTGTGGCTTATCACATCAGTAGAAGATTGTAAGTCATATCCAAATGATGTGCTCCAACAATGATTATTCATCCCTCCTAGGCCGAACGGTCCCGATATCCTGGCATTTAACTCGTTCGAGGGAAATCAACACACCCATGCACGGGCAATATCCCAAGTCCATTCGACCATGTAACGCGCGTCAAACTCATACAACCAAACATAGTCTTGAGTATGAAACTCAAAATTCACATTATCTCGCCTTCCACTTTCTTTGTTTCAATGATCAATGGCACCATGCCTCAACTCAATGTTCGTCAAACGAACGACCCGAAAGTCCCGAACAATCCTGAGGCATCATACCACATTCGATGGTTCCGTCACCTTAATGTCACAACTGTTCTCTTCGCAACGAAGCCATCTATTTATGATTCTCGTGCACGCGTACGCTTTGACACGATTTTTCTCTATTCTTCGAGTTGTGCATGCGATGTGCGCCTTGATACCGTAATTCATGTTCTTATGCCTTAGTGTTCAATGTATATTTTTTCCTCTGACTCGTGCAACTTGAGGCACGTCTCGATAGGGTATTTAATATTCTATAGCTCGTGCACTGAGGCACTCGCGTCGATATAGTCTTTCAATGTTCTAGCATACTAACTCGTACACGGGGCACAAAATGTCTCGTGCGCTGAGGCACTTGTCTATACAATTATCTCATGTTCTTGTGGCTTACGCATCGGGGCGCTCGCCTTTGCGATATTCAGTGTTCCTTAGGGACTCATACATTTGATGTACATTTTATTTTAATTGTTCTATCTAGTGTTCGACACGTACTACATTATCTCTCTATCGAGCCATTCTCGTGGTCTCGATAGGTTAACTTAGCATACAATGGTACGTTTTAACTTGGTATGACGGAATATGAAAGAAGAGTCAAAGTCCTCCCACCATGAGCTGATACGCCTTATCGTTTTGCCGAACCGATGCGGCTCAATTTGATAACTTCGTTGCATGACCAACTCTTATGACTTGTCCATTCAAACACTTCGTGTTACGTTGAGTTATCCAAGCGATTTGGCCTACCGTGCCTATGCTTCATTCTGCGGCAAGGCGACGATTTAGTTTTGTCGACACTTTTCTGAATAAGGCAAAATGCCGACCTCTTATATTTTAGCGTAAACGTATAGCCTGCACACGAAACCAACTAAAATCAATACTTTTCTGGATCGGACCAATGTCTTGCATCAATTCGATTTCTTAGAATCTTTGAACTGACTCAATACTTTCTCTCGGGCTAACTTAACGTTTGTATCGATCTTACTCGACACGTTCCTCGGGTTAACGTAACTCTTTGCATCGATCTGTCTCGATGCACTTTTCGGGAAAATGTAACTCTTATATCGATTCGTATCGATACATTAATCGGGTCAACGCAACTCTTCGAGTCAACGACTCAGTATAATGCACCGTACGTGTAACGCCCCAGTCCCAAAATACGTAGGACTAGGAACGTAGACATGCCAGCTGTATACATACAAAGTATATGGCCTTGTATGTATATATAAGCTGTAATATGCAGTAGAAACCATAACAACTAATCTCATCCACAAATAAAGGAAAATAAAGAATTCATATAATCATCTATGGAAATGTATTTGTATAATATGTTGGGCGGAGACAAATCCACTACCAATAAGCAAAGGACAAAATACATGGAAAATGAAATAAGTTTGGCAAGCGAAGCGAAGACGATCCAATTACAATCATCCTCGAAGATATAGCGATGATCACGGCTAGAGCTAGAACACCTGCGTAAGACAAGAGCACACACCTGGCGAGATAACCAGGTCCTCAGAGGAACGTAACAAGATACATAAAAACAATACCATAATGAACTGTAAATGAAACATGACAAAGGAAAGACCACACGCTCCAACACAATAGAACCTAACCATCTAGGTGTAATACAAGTCAAAAACTATACTGGAACGTATAAGTGGGAAGGAATAAAGCATAGCATCCGCTAGAGGCTTTCGCATGAACTAGTATACGTCTCTAACCGTATCTGACGCGTGGTCAGGGTCGTGCAATGGATATATCCCCTAGTCCATACTTTGCATCGCTAGCATACCTCCTGACCGTATCTGACGTATGATCAGGGCCGTGCAATGGATATATCCTCTAGCGATACACCCATAACAGGGAAACCATGAACCCATAACCGGGCAACTAGAAGGCTTTGGGCTAGCTCATACGTCCCAGTAGTTTTTCTCGCCCATGTATCACACAAGTCATATCCATGACTTGGCGATCCATATCTCTATGCAAGTCGCTATCTAGACTCCGCTAATCCATAAATGAACCGACACACGAACCGCCCGTATCGGTAGCAAGTCGAATACGTAGGTTCGTGCCAACTCTATGATCCTCACTCATGTGTCGTGTATGAGACGTGTCAACAGGTCAAAGAAGTTATGAAGCATAACTTCAACATATCGGAAATGTCAACTATCACATATGGTCCACACACAAGCGCACACACAAACATCGATATACATATCGATGGCACCCAAGTCATACTTGGACACACTGTTACTAATGTAAAACACTAGCAACATATAAAATATCATGAATCAAATATAAGTACAAGATGGCAAGGTATCTTGCCTGGTGTTACGTCTGGTATGGTGCGACGATCATGATAATGTCCAGATAGTCCAAAGCCATGGTTGAGGTGAAGAAGTCCAAAATTGCATGAAAATAGGAACAAGGGATCAGTTGTGACCAAGAAAAAGAATTAGGAATAATTTCTTGAGAAAGCAATCGTACTATATATATATATATATATATATATATATATATATATATATATATATATATATATATATATATATTGAAAATATTTGACACAAGATTTTTATTTGTCTAAAGTAAATATTTGGAGGAGACTAGGAAATCTTTTGTATACAATTATATCTTTTCCTTAGTAATATATATATAAAATGTTTAAAAATCTAAAAAAATATTTTGGCAAAACAAAATTTTAATTTTAAAAAAATAACTTTAGTTTTTGCTCAAACTGTAAACACTATTTAGAAAACTTTTGTTTTTAGGAAAACCACTCTAAAATTTATACTAGTAAAAAATTCTTTTACTTATATATATATGTTTATAACCAAAAATAAATTTTTACCATAGCTATTGATACTAGCAACCATAATAAGAACAAAAATAATAAGAATAATAATAATAATACTAATAATAATACTAATATTAATAATAATAATGATGATAATAATAATAATAGTGATAATAATAATAACAATTAATTAATAATAATAATAATAATGATAATAATAATAATAATAATAAGTAAACTTTAAAACATCTACTGTTCTTTTCTCAGTTGATTAAGAGAGAGAGAGAGATTAGTTGAGAAAAGGGGGAAGAGTGGAGAAAGGGATTACCAAGGAAAACTCCGGCGTCGGCGGAGGAGGACCGCGCGCGGTGCTGGAAAGCTTCGCCGAGCGCGGCGGAGCCAGGCGTCTGGCGCGGAGGTGCGGAGGCTTCGCCGGTCCGGGTTCGGCTCGCACGCGCAACTGGAGGTGCTGGTGGTGGCGGACCGCTCGGGATGGCTTGGGAGGAGTCGCGCGGTCAAGACGAGGCCTGGACAGCGCTCACGTCGGTGGCCGGCTCAGCAAGCGCAGCGGAGGGTTGCCACCCGCGGCGGAGCACGGGGTCGAGAACTTCGGCGGAGGATTCGAAGGCTCTCCGAAGGGGGTTTTTCGACAGGGTGGCGCCTGGAACGGCGTGGTCGACGTCACCTGGTCGGGCGGCGTCCCCGACCGCTTTCCCACCGACAGGGTCGGCGCGGAGGAAGCAGATGGGGTCGGGCGGAGCAGCTTCCGGGTGCGGCGCTGCCGTGGCGGAGATGCGGGGCTCGACGCGGCAGTTGATGCCGAAGCGGCGAGGCGGGAGACAGGTGAGGGTTTGCTTCTTCTTCTATTTCTCTTGTTGTTGGTGACTGTGTTTGTGGGTCTGGGAAAGTCCGCTGGTCGGAGATGGCCATAGCGGGGTGATGGTCAGGCGACAACGGTTTGGTCGGGATTGGGCGAGGGGTGGTTGTGAATGGCTGTTGTGGACAGGACTGGCTGGAGAAGGTGGATGAAGGCGATGTTGGCGGTAGGATTTAGGGTTTTTCGAGCGCGGCAACGTGGTGGTAATACGGGTGTTCGGTTATTGGGGATGACGGCGATGGTGAAGGGGCTGGGGTGGTGTCGACCAGAGTTGGTCGGAGATGTTGGCGACGGTGATGGGGCTGTAGTGAAGGCTGGGGTTGTGATGGTGATGACAGTAAAATGGGTAGGGGACGTCGTCTTGTGGGGGGCTGTCCTAACACGACAGAGAAGGGTCGGTGGTTGTGTCCTGCGAGACACGGGAACAGGGTTGTGTCCGGCATGTCGGACACGGAAAAGAATGATGTATATGTACTGAAAATATAATGGATGTATGGAGGCACAGACACGATGCACAATTTGGATGGTAGCAAATTATGGACGAGTACCTGCCTATTTATAGGATGTGGAAATTTCCAGTTGGATAGGGATTGGGATTTGATTAAATCCCCAATAGATAATATAAATTTGAATTCAAATAAATCAAATTTAAATTAAATTCAAATTTAATTCTAGATCATTTAAACTCAATTATAAATATAAATTCTACCTTTAAACTTTTTAAATTAAAACCATAAAATCCAATTGAGATTTAAAATGGCCACAAAAATTTTCCAAATATATTTTCCAAAAATATCAATAATAATAATTTCGAAAATAATAAATATTTTTAAATATCCTCTTGAATAATAAAATATTTATATCAATAAATTCGAAAAAGGATTAAATTTATAAAACATTTGCATAAACCTCAATTTTAAATTACTATTTATATAACTCCCATGATGTAAAATAAAGTTTTGGAAATTCCAAATGCGACACATTCTACAACTTTAAGTAATCGAAAATAAATATCTATTAGTTATTATTTGAAAATTCAAGCTTCTAAAATAAAATATTTTTACAAAAATATGTACCTCGCACATATTCGCACACGACGAGGCATATGAAAATATTGAGTTCATACGTGACGTATAATACGACTATGCGACGTACAAATACCAAATAAAAATTTGAAATACTCAATTTATAAAAAAAAATTTAAAAGTAGAAATTTAGGGGTTTTACAGTACCGAGCGGGGCATTACAGAATATACCACTCAAAACAAGGTTCATCCTCGAACCGAAACCAACACTCAATTCCAAGTGTTTCTCTAAATCATTTCACGATCTCGTCTCACTATCGTTTGGATCATACAACTTAGTTCGGAATCATATACATATTTTAGGCGTCCCACCAATATATGCATTTCAACCAAGCTTAGTTGTAGGTTATTGGAATAAGGCAAACTTGCAACTTCTTATCCTCAATTACTTGCTATCTCATACTCTTGATTAGACTTAAGTCTCTAGCGACTGTTCTTGCAATTCTAGCGTATATGCATATTGATATATACGTGATCATCCAACAGAGTCATGGCACACGATGCGATTCAAAAATCGTATTTCAGACTTTATAAGTTTCATAGGGACCATCAATTCTATGCGTCGCGTCAAGCTGTCGCGCATCCGATCGCAACAAGTCTTCGCAACGTCTTGCGTTCGAAGTCGCCGCCCAACTATTCTCGAAGCCTCATCGCGCAACTTATCTCGACACAATTTTCTTTTGTTTGACTTACAAAAGCATCAGCATCCAGGGCTATGCCCGTTAGATGACTTTCTTAGACACCGTGCTCGAATTCTCCCGACGCAACTTTTAAATTGGCGTTGCACAAATGCCACAATCTATCCAACACAAAGTTAAGTTCGAGTCGATGATGCTCAAAGGCAACAATCGCTTTGACGCAAAGGTCTCTACGACACGTCACACATTTGATTCATAACGAGTAGGAACTTTCTAGTCAAACTTCCAACTTCTTTGTCTCGCAACATCGAATATAAGTTCGATTTATGCAAGCTAAATTGCAAGGTAAATCCAAAACCTAACGACATAACTCATAAGTCATTCTCTTTCCGCTCGCTCTCGTGTATAGCACGATTCTCAAAATCATCTAGACTTATTATCAATATGTACCACATTATATTTATTACCGATACAATTTCGTATGCGATATCACATGGGTAATCTTACGGTCTGCAACATTCACTTTAATTTGGCGGTCAAGTCTTCTAGGGTCAGCTTCTCCGAAGCTACGCTTGATAATTGTGGATCATTAATGAAGGACAGTTACTACGAACCATGTTATATCTTATTTCGAAACCAAATCACGTTCCGACCATTTCTATGGGACTAATCCAAATCTGGACAAACTATTTCTATCGGCGCAACTGATGCGCAACTATCCTCTGAATAATTCATGCACTACCGTCGAAAATTTTGCAATTCATGAAACATCTACTTGTATTGAGTTCAAGCCTTTCTACCTACGGTCGACATCCGAGATGCTATACACATCGAAACAATCGTCGATGAATGTATAGTCTCGTGCTGATCAATCACAAAGTTTATGATCAATTAGTTCGACATCCTCGTATTGTTATTTATGAAAATATCGATATCGTAGGCCGATCCCATTTGTATTCTCACATCGTGCTTACGTTTCCTTGCGTATCGATTTTGATAGGTCATTGAATATGTTTCAACGTCGACTTAGTTCGTATTACATACATCCAATTTCACTACAAACTTTTCCATACGTATCGACTAGTTTTCTGATTCGTCACATTCTGCTATACTTTGATCACATAATCGAGTTACCAATTATCCAACATCGAATCCTCGAGTTATACGATCACGCACTCTAAGTTTTATGCATCTCAGTCATACTCAAATGAGTTTCGTCGCAATGTAAGCAACTCCCACTTAGGCACGATTTATCTGCATCAAACAATGTTTTCTTCGAAGTCACAAGTCGTGCGATCCGATTGCGATTTATATCGCCCAAACATTTATATCGAGATTGTAAGTTGTACGATCCGATGACAATCCGCATAGCTAACATTCTCATCGAGCTCGCAAGTTGTGCAACTCGTTTATAACTTCAAGTTTCCTATCCCGTCGATCCAATTTTTGCTTTAAGGCATAATCGTTTCGTTAGTCTCGATCGTCCGACCGACTCACAAATTTACGTTTTTCATATCGTTCAATGATACGAGTCTTCTTCCTATCGTTCCAACTGATTATCGATGAACACTTGCATCAACATATCGTCATACAAATTTCTAATCAAGTCTCGGTACTCTTCCGTCTGTTGCGGACAAACCTTTCACAATTCACACAAGGCATCGATGCAATCCATCGCACAAGTGGTATTGCATATACCACTCAGAATCGAGCCATTCATCGCGTAGGTGGTATGGCATATACCACTCGGAAATCAAGTCATTTCCCTCGCATATACTCGGTATAAACCAACAGTTTATTTCAACTTACAATTTCCGCAGTGATCATTTTGATCACGATTGTAACTTTTGATTAATCAAAATCTGACACAATTCGGTCAATGTATTCATTTGCCAACCCAAGTTCGGTGCGCAACTGAACGATTCATTTCTCATCGACTTACGATTTCAATTTCGTCCATTGTACCTCGTACAATGATTTATTTTCGATATTCAAATTCAATGTTCAAATCCGTCCAACGTATTCGATAATCAACTTTCATTTTTATTACAATGTATCATTCACAATCAACTCGTTGCAATTGATGCAGCAACATCCCACGACTTTCATTTTATCGATGCAACCAACATTTCTTCATATCGGTAGTTGCATTGAACAACAAACATCTCGATTCACATTTCACAACTTGTTGCACTTGCAGCAACAATATTTCTCTTCACATCTCACAACTTGTTGTACTTGTAGCAACAATATTTTACGGCTTATTGCACTCAATGCAACAAACCTTTCACGACTTCCTTAGCAAACATCATATAATTTCCAAAACACAAGTGGCAAAATTATACTTGTATTAGACTTATTGTATGGAACATCCAGTACGACATCGAGTAGAGTCAAGAGTAATTTGATTGGTGGTGGGCAACTCTTTGGAATTGTAACGAAGCAAGCATCCTGAGAAAATTGAGCCTAGAGCGCTAATACCAATTTGTCACTCCCCGACCTGAAAAATCGCTCGTCCTCGTATCGATTATCCGAATCATCGTCCTCGTTGGGGCGTGATGTCGTATGAGTCTGGAGTTGCACTCATACAAAGCAAGATGACAAGTTCTCAAATGGTTATCTTTGATTTGATTAGCAATGGAAGAGAATAGAGAATACAAAACAATTCTTTTTATTGATAAATAAACTGAGATTACAAAGGCTTTCAATAGCCCAACTGAATTTATCGATTGGCTACAACACTCAGGTTCTCTCTTACCCACAAAGGATTTCACTGTTCCATACATCATGTCTTCTATATCCCGGCCGCATCATCATGCTGCAAGTCCGAGCGTCAATGCGGCCGCACACTTCAAACGCTACGACATTTCATACCTCGACGCGATCAAGTGAAGCTCCACCGCGAGCAGACCATTCCCTGAACCTGCTAGTAAACTAGTGGAGGATTAGTACTTTCGTCCTCGCTGTACTGATCAAAGACCCACTTAACAAACTGACATTTAGTAATGTATTGATTTATGTAAGCATACAATTTAGTGATCTTTCTATGTTATTCTTAGGATCTGTTTCATGGTATATTCGAAAGCAGTAAAGCATGTTAGTTCATGGCAAGCATGTTATTTCCATACGCACAAGCAGCAAGCAACCAATAGCACTCTCGTGTTGTTTTGTGACTTCTTACCAACTCGACGCACTCGCCCTTGCACCGACGCAAGGTGAATACGCCTACCATCCTTCCCTGTCATGTTATAAGTGCTCTCTATGCAGGATATATGTGTGCAGAATATATGTGTACCATGCACTTTCGACCCAGGATCTATCTATGTAGGATATATGTATACTGTACTTTCGACCCATCATTCCTTAACTATATGAAGGTCGTTGGCATATCTGTGCCAGAATGGACTAACTTGTTCCTCTTCTCAAATGGATAACCCGCCTTCCTCCCCGTACGGGTTGCTAGCCCAATAACCGAATGACGTCGAACTTATCATCAATTGTGGCTTATCACATCAGTAGTAGATTGCAAGTCATACCCAAATGATGTGCACCAACAATGATTATTCATCCCTCCTAGGTCGAACGGTCCCGGTATCCCGGCATTTAACTCGTTCGAGGAAAAATTAACACACCCATGCACGGGCAATATCTCAAGTCTATTCGACCATGCAATGCGCGTCAAACTCATACAACTAAATATAGTCTTGAGTACGAAACTCAGACTTCACATTATCCCGCCTTTCACTTTATTCGTTTCAATGATCAATGGCACCATGCCTCAACTCAATGTTCGTCAAACGAACGACCCGAAGGTCCCGAACATTCTCGAGGCATCATGCCACATTCGATGGTTCCGTCACCTTCATGCCACAACTGTTCTCTTTGCAACAAAGCCATTTATTTATGATTCTCGTACACACGCACGCTTTGACACAATTTTTCTCTATTCTTTGAGTCATACATGCGATGCACGCCTCGATATCGTAATTCATGTTCTTATGCCTTAGTGTTCAATGTATGTTCTTTCCCTCCGACTCGTACAACTTGAGGCACGCCTCGATAGGGTATTCAATATTCTATAGCTCGTGCATTGAGGCACTCGTGCCGATATAATCTTTCAATGTTCTAGCATACTAACTCATACACGGGGCACAAAATGTCTCGTGCACTGAGGCACTTGTCGAAATAGTTATCCCATGTTCTTATGGCTTACGCATCGGAGCGCTCGCCTTTGCGATATTCAATGTTCCTTAGCGACTCGTATATTTGATATACGTTTCATTTCAATTGTTCTATCCAGTGTTCGATACGCACAACGTTATCTCTCTATCGAGCCATGCCCGTAGTCTCGATAGGTTAACTTAGCATACAATGGTATATTTTAATTACTTGGTATGACGGAATATGAAAGAAGAGTCAAAGTCCCCCCACCTTGAGGCGATACGTCTTGTCGTTTTGCTGAGCCGATGCGGCTCGATTTGATAACTTTGTTGCACAACCAACTCTTCTGACTTGGCCATTCGAACACTTTGTGTTACGTTGAGTTATCCAAGCGATTTGGCCTACCGTGCCTATGCTTCAGTCTCCGGCAAGGCAATGATTTGGTTTTGCAGACACTTTTCAGAATAAGGCAAAATATCGACCTATTATATTTCAGCGTAAACGTATAGCCTGCACACGAAACCAACTAAAATCAATACTTGTCCGGATCAGACCATTGCCTTGCGTCAATTCAATTTATTGGAATCTTCGAACCGACTCAATTCTTTCTCTCGAGCCAACTTAACGTTTGCATCGATCTTACTCGACACGTTCCTCGGATCAACGTAACTCTTTGCATCGATCTGTCTCGATGTACTTTTCGGGACAACGTAACTCTTATATCGATTCACATCGATATATTAATTGGGTCAACGCAACTCTTCGAGTCAACGACTCACCATAATGCACCGTGTGGAGCGGGTCATTACAGTTCATGCTATCAAATTGATCCTCAGGCAAGAATAGAAAGATAATCAAAAGAATATATTGCATACTAAAATAATGCATCGATTTTGTATGGGTGGGCAAGGAGCTCATACCAGTACGGTTGTGTACTAACAACCCAACAGTTTTTGTGCGCATGTTACAGGTATTTGCTCGTCGAGGCGGAGCTCACTTGGACACGCTGAGGCATGAAATTCCTTGGCGTTTCGAGACGTGCGGCCGCATTGAAGTCTTTACCTATACATGACATAATGTATGGATATTAACTTCTAAATCATCCGCAAAATTGTAAGCCTTTGGGCATGAGCGATTGTAATTGAGAGAGAGAGAGAGAGAGAGAGTTGAGTGTTTGTAATCAGAGAGAAAGTAAGCTTGAGTGACTTGTAATCTTGGCTTTGCTCTCTTGTAATCTTATTTTCAATATCAATAAAGAGTGTCATTTTGTATATTTCTTTGTGTTATTCAACTTCTCTACTTGAGACTTTTGTGTGCGCTGCTGTAACCGGCCGTTATGGAATCCGTCTTGTGTCACGATCCGCACCCGCTTTTCGGGATGCGAGTGTGTGTCCAAGTCTAGCCTACGTCGCAGTGTCGACGGTAGAACGTTGTCTAGCCCGTAATAAACTAGTGCTCATAGAATAATATCTTCATTTGCTCATTCACAACATTAAATCAATTTACAACATTCAAAGTTTATATTTAATCAAAATACAATGTCTCACAAAATAGAAAACAACAAACTTAAACTTTATGATCAACTCAACTATCTAACTAGTCTTTAGGTTCGTCCTTCCAATATACCTGTATCTTCCCAAAGATCTAATGCAAAGAGTAGTCGCGACTAATCTGAAAAATAGTTTCCAGTCAGAAATGGAACGAGTACATTTCTAACAGCAGTTCCAATAATTGATAAAGTCTATAAAACAATAAATAATAATGAAATACATGATGAACAGATAGGCATAGAATCATAGAACGGAACATAGAGTAAAAATATATTATCATGGCAATAATGACAAGTAAGTGGGAATAGTAATAAAACAGATAAGACATGTAGCTATCAATGTGTAAAGTGGAACCAGGAAACTGCACATATCTAGTGTGTTGAAATACCATTTTTGACATGTAAATGGCTAGGGTTAAATACGGCACACCGTACGTGAAGTGTACGAGCGCTATTATTCTAGGATAGACCTGAGGGAGTGGTTCCTGATTTGAGAATGTCCACATGTCTACTAAAGTATTTTCCCGTCCGACTAGTACTAATGGATCCAATATATAAATCCAGCCAGATGAATGTAAGTAATGTATGTAAAAGAGTCCTGACAAGCTAGTCTAATAGGAACAATGTAAAAAATGAATCCATAAAATACTACATCGTGTAATCATCGTGTCGAGAATCAAACAGAAAATAAATGTAAAACAATACTAAATATATGAATCATAGAAGTTATCAAGTATGAAAACTATCAGAGAATGTACTCATCTGGGGTCCTTTGTTAGTGAAACCGATAATCCCGTTGGGTCCAGGATAGTCTAATTGGCTAGGGTCGATGTAAAGGACTTTGGAACTCGCAAGAAAATAGAAATACAATTAGTCGCGGCCAAGGATTTATAATCGAAGAGAAATTCGTAAATAATATATGTATCTATTTTGAAAAATATTTATAATATTAAAAACTATATTTTTCTAGCCCAAATACCTTTTAGATAAATGCTTGAAATCGCTTTAGGGCTAAAAACGTAACTTTATCAAACTATAATTATTTTTAGGTTAAAACTGAATTTTTAAGATACCATAAAATATTACTCATTATATATATATATATATATATATATATATATATATATATATATATATATATATATATATATATTTAAGATACCATAAAATATTACTCATTATATATATATATATATATATATATATATATATATATATATATATATATATATATATATATTATATATATATATATATATATATATATATTAATTGTGGCCATTAGTATATAATAAACTAATGGCCACAATTAATATAATAGCAACAGTAATATAATATATATATATATATATATATATATATATATATATATATATATATATATATATATATATATATATATATATATATATATATATGAGGGGCCGTCTGAGCACAGGTCTCAAGTTCGAATTCCCCGGGACGGTTGGGTGGCTTTGAGCCACAGAGTCCACTTGGAGAAAGGACACCTCATATATATATATATATATATATATATATATATATATATAATATAATATATATATATATATATAGTATGGATCAACCGACCGGAGGCTTCTACGATCTCTTGGCCTCCTGGTCCCTTCCCACGGCATCAGATCGTAGCACCGCTGGCATTTGGGTTCTTTGGAAGAACAGGAACAAGTTCCGTTACGAAGGACACCAACTCCCCCCCCCCACCCCCTCAGCTGTTCAGAGAAGTCATCAGACAATGCTTCAAGTAAGGAGGCGCTGCTCTCACGTCTCCAACTTGTTCTGGGAGACCTTGGCCTAGGCCGCTTCTTCCCCCCTCTTTTTCGGTTGCGTGTGCACTCCGCGCCTCTTGTTTTCGGTTTTTTGGCCGCCTCCGTGCGCTTACTTGTTTAGGCTTCGGCTTTTGCGCCTATTTCTCAATAAAATTTGCTTTCCCTTAAAAAATAAAAAAATAAAAAATAATAAATATAAATATAT
>JANAVB010036989.1:0-38544 GCA_029216955.1 Iris pallida | reverse complement strand
TCATGACACAAATCTACCCACCTTAGAAAAAAATTTGTCCTCAAAATTTCAAATCGTACGAAGGCACGATTATGAACATCCCAGCACGTAAATTTTTGAAGATGATAAACACCAATGATTAAAAATGAGATCAAAATATAAATACTCAAAATTCTTATGCATGAAGATATCAGAAATTTGAATAAGGTGAATCATGGCACAAGATGCCAAAATTTAGACACTACTTATAAACCATCTAGTTAAATCAATTACTACACATGATCGACAGTAGGATAGAAGTCAAAATTAGTTAGGGACGATAGATATAGTCATGACGACTAATAGGATCAACTATCTAAGCACAATCAATTATAGAAGGGATACGATCGAATAGGAATTTGGCAATTGCGTAAACTGTATTATCCGTAATCAAAAAATTTAGGCACGAGAACAATCAAATAGAATCGAAGGATGATCGAAAGTTAACCGTTTAGGCATGATCTGATTTATCAAATAATTCGAGAATGAAGTCCAACTTGTATACGCAAGATTAGATTCAGATATGATCAGATCATGATAAAATTTGGAGGCATGATTGAAGGTCTAGTCATGACCAAGAGAATCAAATTCGTTTAGGCATGATCAATACCAATTAGGGACTGTTAGAATTGTATAAAGATCTAGTCACGATCAAAAATCGTAAAACATGATTTAAGATAGTTGGCTTAGATATAATCAAATTAAAATTCTAGGTACGATGATAAAGGTGATAACGTAGTTTGATAATATGTTTTCTCTGTTGATCGAATGACGATCGAAGAAGAAAAAAGAAATACAAAGGTGATTCAAGGTAGGATACATAGGAAGAATTACACTCACTAACACTCTATAGACCGGTCTTCTAAGTTTGTTAGGTAACTCAGTACCAAGGAACCTAAGCTACCAAGGCACTATAATAAATTCTATTTGGGATTCAGGAACCTATCTAATCTGATGAAATCTATTTCTGCCCAGACGTTCCATATAATCTGCCGATTTCTCAACCATTTCAGACTTCAAATTCTACTTTTCCCATTTCTGACTCTGTTTACAAAAACAAAAAGAGGTTTATACAAACTTTTGTAAAAGAAGATTATAATTTGAATTCTGGGAAAGTACAACTGTAGGAATCCAATCTAGATGACGATTGCTTTATCCCTTGGACGATGTGAACTTTGAAGACGATAACCTTTGAAGCTGAAGACGATAGTCTCTGATGAATTGAAGGCAAAAAGCCTCTGATGAACTGAAGGCAAAAGCCTCTGAAGAATGCAGCAGCACTTTAGTAAGAACTCCTGAACTCTCTGAAAAGAATAATCTCTCTGTGTGTGGTCTGATATATCTGTGATCCTTGTCGAAATGAAGACTTGAAACTCTATTTATAGAGTTCTGGAAATAACCAACTTTCAGTTATTCTTGAATTGTACAGACTGGACTGCGCAGGATTCAACTGTGCACATGGCTGGACTGCGCAAGCAGTTGCTTGATCATGGGCCACCTGTCTTGGACACTTGGCATCTTCTGATTGAAACGTGCATGGTCGTGCATAGGTAGTTACCACGTAATGAGCAATTGATGGCATGAAGGCCACGTATGCATTTATCAATTTCTTTGATGGAGTGCGCAAGCCTTAGACTGTGCATGAACTGGGTTGCGCATGAGATGGATTGCGCTGAGATGGACTGCACAGGAACTGGATTGCGCATAAGACTGGACAGCTGTCCTCGAGCACTGTGCTGCACAGAGAAATGAATGGTTTCCCCGTCTTTTGTGCCTGTCAGCTGTCAGAGATCTGATTTGGTTGTCAGGTAATGATGACTCTTGCCACGTAGGCCTTGCACAATCGGATGTGTGCGCAGTCTGGTCTGTATAATCTGTGAGCTGCACAATCTGTTGTCTGTGCAGTTCATTTGAATGATGTATATCTTGATTTTTTTGACTTTGTTGATTGATGCAACTTGATTTTTTAGGACCTACAAGACCCCCTTCAAAGTTTTTGAAAGTTGATATTATTCAAAGTTTCGAAATACTTTGAATTATGAAATTCAAATCAAGTTGCACATGATGGTGAGCTGTCTGCACAATCGGAGAGCCCCAATTTCAGGCACAATCTAAGGCATCCGTTTCATATTCAAAAACTATAAATAGTCTCTTAGAAACATTCTTTACTTGCTTTCGTTTGTGATTTGAGAGAGAAAACCCTAACTCCTTAGACCTTTCTTCTCCGACGCATTCTATGGCTCCTCTGTTCAAAGAACCTCTCGTTCGAGCGCAAGAACCTGAACGTCCTGCGCCTTCATCTTCTTCAGGAGTAGCTGTCACTCCTGGTGCTATGGCAACTAACCAATTTGTCATAGGCTCCTTTACAAGATTTTTCTTTGATTCATTGGGGCCTCTGATAAATAGGGTGATGGAGAAGGAGGATGCCGACTTTGACACAGTTAGAAATTCAACCTCTTTCTTGATAAATGCCATCCGTGTTCAAGGCGACGAGGGTCAGGCCACTTTCCTTGAACATATTTTGAATGAGCTGGAGACTTCCACCAAAAGCTACAAGGAGCTGAACAGAGGAGAAGTCGAACCCTTGATACAGGCTGAATTTGAGAGAATGTCTCAAGAGGCCACAGTTGAAAGAGTAAACTTCCAAATTCTCTTAGATACTTTTGCTGTCCAGTCTGCTGAATACAATTCTAAAGTAGAAACTGTATCATTGGTTGCTGAGAGGAAAGAAAGGCGAATCACTGAACTGAAGGCAGAGATTGCCCGCCTTCAAGAAGAGCTAGAAAGTGAAGTTGTTGAATATCAGACTGCCATTCAACAGCTCAATACCTTGACTCAAGAGAGAGATGAGTATACTATAGCTCATCATGCCGAAGTTACTCGCCGGATGGTAACCATGCCAACTTTCAACGAAACATCTGGAATGGAGGAAGCCAGAAGGCAGGTGACAGAATCACGTGAAGAGCGGCTGCAAACTCTGAAGCAGCTGATCACCAATTTGATAAGACCACCAGTCTAAAAAGACTTTTTGCATCTTATATTTCTGAAATATGGATGTTTTGTAATGTCTCAATTTCGATTTAAATAAAAAACTATTTTGTTGTGGCTCTATTATTTGTTGTATATCTTGTTCAGATATAAATAATAGCGATAGAAAATATATTCAGAGGTACAGGACATGATATATTTCTTGATTTAGAAAATAATTATATTTATTATATCTGCTCAGAGGTAATGTGGACATGGCAGAATATAATTTGTCGAATATAATTATTTTAATAGACAACTTAATCAAAGACGACAAGTTGCTGGTGTGAATGATGAACGAAAATGTGAACAAAATGAATCGTCGAGATGAACGGGACGAACCGTCGAATGAACGAAATGAGTCGTCAAATGAACGGACGAACCGTCGAATGAACGAAATGAATCGTCGGAATGAACAGACTGAACCGTCGAATGAACGAAATGAATCGTCAAATGAACGAACTGAATCGTCAAATTAATGTAAAGAACGGACGGGCCGTCGGGTGATGATAATGAACGGACAAACCGTCAAATGATGAAATGAATGGGTGAAACCGTCAAGTAGGGAAATGAACGGATAAACCGTCAGATGTGTGATGCACATAATGAATGGACTGAACTATTGAATGAATGTTAATGAATGGACGAACCATCGGATGAATGTAATGAATGGATGAACCATCTAATGAATGTAATGAATGGATGAACCATCAGATGAATGTAATAAATGGACGAACCATCGATGAATGTATCTTGGGAAAGATGCGTTGCTTCAATCTTCGTAACCAACTGTCTATAAATAGAGCAGGGCTTCGGGTAGTGGATGATCAACATCATTCTCTTGAACATACAATGTCTTCCAAAGATGTCTCGAAGAAGGCTGGAATCGCCCCAAAGGTTGATGAGAGTACTGAAGAACGTCTGGACAAGTCAGCTCTGCCGAAGACAGAGACAGGTGAAGGCTCGTCTGCTCCCAAGCCACCGAAGGACATCTTGGACTTCTTGCTTGAACCAGGAGAGACTGAAGAAGAGGAGGCAAAGCAGTTAGCCGCCTGTCAATTTCTGGTGAGGTCGGGCAATGATGTGCTCGACTCTTTTGCTGATTATGTATTTGATAAGGACGGTAGTGATTAGCGTCCCAATATAGAGAAGGATGATAGTGACCTTCCATGATATTGTACTATCATTCGTGAAATAAAGTCGACTTTTATTTATAAACTTGTTTGATAATATTTGCAAATAGTCTCATTTATATTTATGCATAGTACTTCTTGAGGAATTTGCCATTGATAGGCATCATTGCAACTCGACCGTCTAGCTCTGTTAACTGATAAGCTCCGTTTGAGAAAACTTTGCTTACGATGTAGGGTCCTTCCCATTTTGCATCGAATTTGCCCTTGCTCATATGAGTCATAGTCATTGGACGTCTGACTGTTAGAACGAGCTCTCCTTTCTGGAAGGTTCTGACTTTAACTTTAAGGTTGAAAGTCTTCGATATACGAGCCTGATATAACTCAATGTGCTGTTGAGCCATTAGCCATTTTTCGTCAAGTGCTTCTAATTCCTGAAGTCGAAGAAGATCGTTGTTCTCAGTGGCAAGCTCATTGGCGATAGCGATCCTTAAGGACGGGATTTGAAGTTCTAAAGGTAGAACTGCTTCATAGCCGTACACCAAAGAAAAAGGTGTACAACCTGTAGGATTACGGACCGTAGTACGGTAGGCCCACAGACATTCGCCAAGCTTTTCACTCCAGTTTCGTTTGTTAGTAGATACAAACTTCTTAAGGAGCTTGATAATAGTTTTGTTGAAGGCTTCTGCTAGACCATTAGCGACAAGATTGTAAGCTGTCGAAGCGACATTGTCAATCCGATGATCATTACAGAATCTTGTGAACTTTTGACTGATGAACTGAGGTCCATTATCATGAATGATCCTTCGAGGCACACCAAATCTGTAGATGAAATGATGTTTGATGAAGTTGATGACGCTGCTGGTTTTGACTTCAGCCAGAGGTATAGCTTCAGTCCACTTGGAGAAGTAATCGGTAATTGCTCGAATAAACCGATGTCCTCTAGAAGAAGGAGGATTGATAGGACCTATGATGTCCATGCCCCAAGCTTCGAAAAGCCAGGAAGCGGCAGTCGGATGCAGAAATTTCGATTGTTGATGAATAAAGTCTGCATGGATTTGACAAGCTCGACACTTTCGTGCATATTCAATGGCATCTGATATCATAGAGGGCGAGTAATAACCCATGCGTCGAATGCTATCCTGTAGTTTAGGACCTGGTTGATGTGCTCCACAGATGCCGTCGTGAGCTTCGTGCAATACTTGCTTTGCTTCATCATCAGCAAGACAGCGCAAGAGAAGACCGTCATAAGTCCTGCCGATAGAGAGTTTTGGTGGTTTGATTATAATAGAACCGAAGAGATCGTCGACGAACGATCGTAGCTTCCTTAGGATCTTCTGAAAGTATATCATGAACCACGAAGTCGATGAAGGGAACTCTCCAGTCTTCATCGATAACATTGACTTCAGCAAAGTTGCTGAACTCAATATTACGATTGTTTTCGACACAAAACAATTCTCGATTTGAGATAACTACCACCTGCTGTCTTTTGATAGGGATGGCCAAGAATTCTGTAAGATTGGCTAATGCATCTGCTTCAGTATTGCAAGCGCGACGAACATAATCGATGAAGAAGGCTTTAAATGATGTAGCCAAGTTGATTGCTTCTTCATGATAAGGCACCAGATCTTGATGACGAACTTCGTATGTTCCTCTAACCTGATTAACAACCAGTTTAGAGTCGCCATAGACTTCGAGATATTCAATATCCAATTGTTTGGCTAGCTGAAGGCCGATGAGCAGAGCATTGTATTTTGCTACATTGTTGGAACAGGATTCATCTAGAGAATATGCCCTTTGGATAGTTGACCCGTCTGGAAAAACAAGGACAATTCCTACTCCTGCGACAATGACACCATTTGGTCCGATTCTGGATGCACCATCGAAGAATAGGCGCCACGTAGGAAATTCTTCAGAGATCATGTTGATTTCCAAGGTCTCATCTAGAATTTCATCATAGAGTTTGGATGTTTCTGGAACAGGATGAGCGGCTAAGAAATCTGCTAGCGCATGACCTTTAACGGACTTTTGTGGAACATATGTCATGTCATATTGAGCTAGCAGAATAGCCCATGTAGCCAGCCGAGAATTGAGAGTGCTGGGTTTCTTCGTGAGTACCCGAAGAGGATTGACTCTGGATATAACATGAATAGATTGCCCAATGTAATGCCTTGTCTTTTGCACAACGAACATAAGAGCTAAGCATTCTTTTTTGACCAGATTATAACGGTGTTCAGCACCAATCATAGTACGGCTGAGGTAGTAGATGGCCTGTTCATGACCTTCTTTGTTCTTTTGGGCAAGTAAAGCACCCAATGAATGGTTTATTGCACGGACGTACATTAAGAATGGTATGCCAGAGATAGGTGGCACCAAAACTGGTGGGTTCATGAGATATCGCTTTATGTCTTCGAATGCTCGTTGACACTCTTCAGTCCAAATGAAAGATACACCCTTCTTCATTAGTTGAGTGAATGGTCTGCAGCGTCCAGACAAATTCGAAATGAATCTCCTGATGTACGCAAGTCGTCCTTGAAACCCTCGTAGCTCTTTTAGATTGCGTGGAGGACGCATCTCTTGAATGGCTTTGATCTTCTCGGGATCCACGTATATACCCTTAGAGGTAATGACGAAGCCGAGAAATTTACCACTAGAGACACCCAGGAATAACTTGGTGGGATTCATCTTGAGTTGATGTTGGCGCATGAGATTGAAGATTGTTCTCAAATCTTGAATGTGATCTTCCTTTTTATGACTTTTGACGGTGATATCGTCAACATAGCATTCGACGGTTTTGCACAGATGATCTCGAAAGATGGTGCTCATAGCTCGTTGGTAAGTTGCACCAGCGTTCTTGAGACCAAATGGCATTACAGTGTAGCAATAGACACCACGAGGAGTGCGAAAGATGTATGCTTTTCATCTTCGAGATTCATCCGAATTTGATTGTATCCGGAGAATCCATCCATAAGGGATATTCGCTCAAACCCACAGGTGTTGTCAATCATGACGTCCGTGATAGGGAGAGGGAACTCATTTTTTGGACAAGCTTCATTAAGATCCCGAAAGTCAATGCAGACTCGAACTTTACCAGTTTTCTTCAGGACTGGAACAACATTGGCTACCCAATCAGGATGTTGTTGTTCTCGAATGAATCCACAAGCGATGAGCTTTTTGACTTCGTCATCGATTGTGTCCATTATTTGGGTTTGAATCTCCGTTGTTGCTGTTTAACTGGTTTGGCATTAGGCAAGATGTTCAATTTGTGAGTAGCAACTTTGGGATCTAGACCGGGCATATCCTCATAGCTCCAGGTAAAGACATCGATATATTCTTGAATAAGAAGGATTAACTCCTGTTTATCAGCTTCTGAAAGATTCTTGCTGATGAATATTGGACGAGGTGACCCACTTTGTCCGACATCAACTTGAATTAATTGATCTTCGGTAGGAGGTTTTCGTTGTTCGAATCGAAATTCCCACTAATTATCCATTCTTTGAGCCCATGGATCAATTTCAGAATAATCTTCGATGTCTTTGTCACAATCTTCTGGAAATTCAGTAGTGACCATATTAGAAGATACGATCAGCTGATGAATTTGACCAACACTAGTGTCAGAATCCCATGATCTGGAATCAGAAGAATTAGAGCATTCGTCGCTATCAGATTCGGAGACTGCTGGGGATAACACTAGAGGAGAAGTATATCCGAGACCTCTTTTGGTCCTGCTATAGTACATTTCAGACTTTCCTTCTGGAACAGCCGTACGGATAGGAGTTCGTCTTCCTTTACCATAGTTGAGGCCACTTTTGAAGTCGTAACCCATCTTCCGGATGATGTCTTTTGATTGTTGACTGTAACGACGGAGTTGAAGATGTCCAGTATCATTAATCTTGCTATCATCCGTGTAACTGAACTTTTGTTCTGGTCCTTTACTAAAAAGTATTGGACTCTCGCCTTTTTTCCGAGAAGGAACGACAAAATACGAATCCTCTGAATGTTCGAATGAGACTTCAGTCTGAAGAGATTGTACAACTCCCATTATGAATGATCGGAAGCTATCTAACATTTATAAATAATACTTAGTATAATAGATAACATCAGTATACTGGAAAGGAGATACATTTTCATTGATATGTACATCGGAATTTACAATAGGACCTTTAGTCTTAGCAGACTTGGTCAGATCAATTACAAGAGGGGGAGAAGAAGAACGTGGAGGAGAATTGGACTTGTTACGATGGAGATCGATAACAAGCAGCTCAGAGGAGGTGAGCTCCCTTTTGTCTTTGTTATTGATAACAAGTGGCTCAGAAGAAGTGAGCTGCTTTTTGTCCTTGTTACGACGTAAGTCAATAACAAGTGGCTCAAAGGAAGTGAGCTCTCTTTAACTTATCTCAATTGATTGCTTCTGGATTGGCAAGTGAACAACCAATGGTTTAGAAGATTGAGGATGAGAAACCCGCCCTTTGACAGGTATGATGAGGGTTTCTTTGGGTACTGTTCCTTGTTCTTCTTCGGTGTCTAGAGACAAAACATCCTTCATGAATTCTTCCTTGTACATACGAGCGTCGTTGCAATATGCTTCAACACCTCTGAATGGATAGAGATCAGCAACCTCCTTTTGGACCTCTCCATTATCATCAACATATTTGAAACATTGATGAAGAGTGGAAGGAATAATATTATGCTCATGTAAAAATGGCCTCCCAAATAAAGCGTTGTATGAACAACCATGATTGTCTGTAACACCCAGTTTTCCAGAAGAGGATAATTTTGAAATTTTGTAATTAGAATTATTATTTAATGATATTTATTTCATATTATGATTTGTAGTGATTTTAAACTATTTAAATTCATGACTTGTGATTTCAGGTGTTTTGCTAGTGAACAGTAGAGACTGCCTACCCTAGAGCCTAGCCATGTGATTCGGGTATTTTGACATTTTTAGGGTTATTTAAAGTTATTAGAATTTATTTGAATTTTTAGGAATTATTTTGGAATTGTTTGGACTAGTTTGATTTTTGACTAGTGTTGACCCTTGTAGACAAACCTAGGAACTAACCCTAGTTAGTTGGACTTGGTTAGGCTAAGTGACTCTAGTCTAACCTAGCATGACTTAAGTTAGTGGGTTTAGATTCATTAGAAATTGACTTAAGGAATTAGGAATTAAATGGGTTGAGAAATGACTTGTGGTTTCACAAGTCATTTTGTGACTTAACCTAATAGGACTAGCCAACCTAGTTCAAACCCTAACCTAGCCCATCATGGCCAGCCACCACTAGTTAACCTAGGGATTCCCCTACTATAAAACCCCTCCTAAATTCTAGGGCTAGCCTCCTTTCCCTAGGAAAATTATTTCAAGAAGAAAGAGGTGAGTTTCTATCTTTAGAAATTCATTATAAATCCATTTAGGTCCTTTTTCACCCAAACTAGTTGCATTAGATCCTAATATCAATGTTCTTGATGTTGGTATTGATTGTTTGCAGGAAGGAAACAATTTGTGAGATTTTGGTGGTTGAGAAAATCTTTCCATTTGGGGCTTTTTCACCCATAGTTCAAGAATAGGTAATCTCTTCATTTCTTCATGGATTTTCATTTTGTCTTCATCAATAGGAAGCCCTAAGGGTCCCCCTAAATGCTGGATAGATTTCGTGTCTGGTATCAGAGGTTTCGTGTCCGTTCTGGACACGTATCAGAGCTAGGGTTGAGTGTTCGACGAAATGCCTCAAAGGGCATTTCGATCTTGTTTGTTTAATGTTTTTAAATAGGAAATATAGTTTTTTCATGGGTTATTGGTTTCTGATCTTCTCTGGTGTTTTTAGTGTCGTTTCGTGTCGGTTTTACGGCTTGGACACGCGCGTGCACACGCTCGCGCGCGTGCTACAGGGATCCCCTGCTACTCGGGCCCTGTAGCGGACACAACACATATTTGTTGGACACGAAACTTGACACGCCGCAAGGGGCAGTGACTGACACGCCACGTGTCAAGTTTCGTGGGCCCATGTGGTGTACTGTCTGTGCACACGAGTTATTTGGCCACTGACACGGCTTTGTAAGTCGGACACGGCAATACTTGGGTACGATTCAGGCTATATCAGACCTAGAGCTATACTAGGCGAACCCACATGCTTGACCACGAGGCTCGTGTCGCACTGTGTCGAGTACACGACACGCGTGCACTCGTGCATGAGGCTGCACTCGATTTCAGTGTCTGTATTGTGCTCCTTTGGTTTTCTATGAATTGGACACGTCGTGTCACACTATGGTAGACACGAATGACACACCTAGACACTTCTTCATGAGAAGAACACTCACCACACACTGATTTTGGGTTTTCGATTTCGAATGGGTTGAATTTTGTCGAGCTTCCCCTTTCTCGGATACACAGACTATGTTTCGATATTTTTCTGGATTTAAATATGTTCAACCCATTCTTTATGATTTAAATTGCTATGTCAATGCACTTACACCTGTATTAGTTGCTGCTAGGATGTTCACTCATGAGTTTGGGCTTCGATTGAGTTTCGTTTGGATTTTGAATGTGGAGTGGACTGAAATGATAACTGGATCACACTGTTTTTCTTTTTCCTGAAAAGTAATGCCTAACTTGATTTCCTATTTTAAACAAATGTGAATGTTAAGATTCATGATTGATCATCTATACATGAGTAACTACATCATTGTAATATTGATTATTGATTTGGTTGGGTTGATTTCAGTTTGACTTTGAATCCTGGTTGGGATTGAATTATTAGTTTTCTTGAATACTCAATACTGTGTTCAAATATGAAAACCTGAGTTTGTTAAATATTGAAAACTAAGATTTTTTAATGATTAGATTAACATGTTAGATTCTAGGCTACATATGTGGGTTTGATTGGGTTGTCAAATGCATCTTGATGTTTTCTATATAAGCGTCACAGGTTTTGGATAAGATGAGAACTGTCAAACAAATTCGTTTTCATATTTTAAACTTGGAGACTAACACATTGTTTTGTGCACTGTTCTCTTTTCCCATCTTCCTGTTCTGGCAAAACCTGAGAATGAGTTTTGGGCATAAGGTTGTTTGTATTTGACTGCTAGCTAGGACTGGGTTCCCTTCCTTTCAAAATCTGTGAGTTGTTATCTCTTTAAATGTATGATTGGTTCGATTTTGAAACTAAACAGGTTTGGGTTTATGAATGGGAATTTAAGCCTTGGTTCATTTTCGAAATTGCTAATAAAACTGAATGCTACTCACTGATTTTTCCATATGTAACTGTCATTTGTGTTTCCTGAGAACATGTTCCCAATTCTTCCCTGTCACTCACTGCTAAGGTACAAATTCAACACTCCACACACCTACACATGTGAGCCTGAAATCTGAAACTTGCTTCCTTGGTTGAAAACCTAAAATTCCTCATTCAATGTTAAACTGAGTTTTTGGTTGGAATGAGATGTTACAGACTTCACAATACATGCTTGCTGTTGATATAGGTTAGTATTATACTGCTGTAATGTTAGAGCCATGCTAGAATTTATACATGCTAAGTTAACTTGCATGATTGGGCTTGTGGAAGAGCTTGATTTGGTGTTTTTCAGTTTCTGAAATGGTAGGTTCATGGCTCACTGTCATGAGTTTTGGGTTATTTTGATAATTGTTTGATGTATACTGAACATATGACACACCCATCACTGTCACCCTGCTTTAGGATTCAGATTTCACATTGTATGTATGCCACTGTCGTCAACTATTAAAATCTGAGATGTAATCCAGTTTTCCCAGGATCCCACAATGTCACTCACTGTTATTTCCATATTCTCATGGGTTGATGGTTCACCATATTTTTCCAGATTTCATGTTGAGTAAGTAGCTCACTGTAATGGTCTCACTGATGTTTGATATTTTTCCATTTCACAACATTATAATAACCTGAGATTCAAATGAATGGTTCTTTCCTAATGTAAACTAAGGTTTGACTTCCTTTCCTTTTGTAATGTTAGTAACTGATTAATGATTGATTGTTCCAAAGGCTGGAAATTGATTCCCTTCCCTGTTCTGAAATTAGAAATGTATTCCTATTTTTCTTTTCCTAAAAACCTGAGATCATATTCCAGTTTTGTTACATATAACATGCCACTGTCTCTTTGACACCAGAGCACACATGTTACATTGTTTTTCCCTATTCTATTACCTGGACTGATTTCCAGGATATAATTAGACACTGCTTTCCCTTTAATACTTCACTGATTTCAGTTGCCATGCCACACCCTTGACAAAGGAATCACTTCACTATTTGTGTCCAGGATATTACACCTCACTGTCTCACTAACACACACACATGCCTCTTGTAATTTCATACACACACTCACTTGTCTAGACACACACTTTGTCTCTCACTCTCACATACATATGTGGACACACCCTCACTCACTCACATTCCTCCTCACACACAGCTCACTTAACACTATGTGACACTCTCAAGTCACCACACACTCTCATGTATCACACACCATAACATCCCCCTTTTCTCTCTATATATGTGTGCATACATATATACATGTGTATAAATATGTGAGATATAATATAGATATATCCTATATATATTATATGATATGTGGGTGCTATTATATATATGGATATATATGAATGTGTGGTATACCCATAGTTAGCTTATAGGTTATGTATATTCCATATTACATTATAGCCATGTCAATGTGTAATATAGGTTAGACATATTGTCATGTGTGTAATGTTAGGGTTTGGTTGGTTCATTAGGCATGATATTGCCTAATTAGTCTATGGCCTATCTGTGTGTAAGTTTAGGGCCTAGATTAGACTTGTGTAGTATTGTTAAACTTAAAATAGCTTTGTTAGCCTAGTGTAGACTAGTTTGACTTAGTTGACCTAGTTTGACTTCTAGGGTTGACCAGAGTTGACCAAGAGTTGACTTTGGTCTAAATTGACCTAGATTCATGTAGAACGCATTGTAGTGCATATTATTTACTATTCTGGACTTGTTGTGACTTGTGCTGTTCTGATTATGAGCCAGACACCTTTCCTCGGATAGTACATTTACTTCAAACATTCAGATACGAGACGAGTACATTCTTTGATCATTTCATATCCTGCTTAGAATTATTTTCCTGCATTAAATTACTTTAATTGATACTGGCACGTTGGTCACACGGATTAGTACTATATGGATCCCTTTTTGAGATGTTATCCTTAGGGAGCATCGGGTACTCTATGTTCTGTGCGTTTCACTTACATGGCGTATCACTATGCTTCGTTGGTTCTTCGATCACTTGTGACATATACTCTTATGATCACAGAGTCTTCCTGGAATCTTACACTGTTGGGTAACCCCCAGAATCCTCATTTATGGGACTACTATGTATCACCCTTTGGGGGCTTACCACCCTTCGGGGGCTGATACCTGGAATCATAACATAACCTGGTTGGATCCTTGTGTACTGGTTGGGGGTACGGGGGAGTAGAAGTAGACATGTGAATAATACCCAAGTAGTATTTTATCAGAATCATTCCGTAGTGTCTTATCAGAATCTCCTATGCCATTTACATGTCTATATTGTACTCTGATTCACTAGTCACTGTTAGTTCTCTATGTATAGTAGATATTTCTATTACAGTTCTCCCTCTATTTACATACTGCATTTCTTCAGCATCTATATCTTACTTTAATGCATGATTATATTTTCTAACCTGCTATGAACTGTTGAGATGTACTGTACTCGCTCCTATCCTGACTGGACATGTTGAAAATATTACAGAGGACGAGGAGGAGACCTGGCAGGATACTTTCTACGGGACAGCTCTAGCTGAGGACATCACCCCCACTGCCTAGACTAGTTTAGTTAGGATTATCTTATTTTATGTTATCTTGAGACATGTTTAGCTAGATTACTTTCTGTTCAGAGATGTTGAGTTGTATATATTATTTTCCTTCAGTATCTGAGACCATGTACCTCTGGATATTTGCTGGAATTATTTTAGACTATTTATCATCTATCTTCCTTGAGTTCTTTTTCATATCGTACTATCTTTTCCTTAGTTGTGATTGAGTTTATCTACTGCTATGTCACCCCCATTCGGGGAGTATAAACTGTTTAGAGATATATTGCTAGATGTTGCGACTTAGGACAGCGTTCTACCGTCGACACTGCGACATAGGCTGGACGTACCCACGTCTCGTGCCCTTACTCTAGGGTGCGGGTCGTGATACGTTTTTAGTGGTGGCCCATGCAGGTCGAGTTTATGTAGTGGTATTCGAACTAGAGTATCACTACAGCCTGCAGTAGGATTAGGATGTATATTTTGAAGGTACTCAATCACAGTTAGGATTCCTTGAAAGATTCTTGGGACGACCCTTGAGAATCTTATTTAAACTTCAATTTGAATCCTTTCCTTGTTTTGTTCGCTCTCACTCCTTGATTATTGAATTTAATTTTGAAGAATCGTTGTTGATTTTGATTTTTCCTATCGAGATGAATTTTAAGGCCTGAGTTACGATATTTTTCTGATAACATATGTCGACGGGAATACAGGGATGGTAAAACGTCTACTTGGTTATGGAACCTAGAGTTTATCGCAGCTATATTAGCTGGCGTGGCAGAAACATAGAGACCTGACTTCGGATGTACGTATCTTGGTTATGAGATTTGGAATTTCTCGTAGCTATACTAGTCGGCATAGCGAGAATTCCAGACGACATGATTATAGAGGTGCATGCCCCTGTTATGGACTCTATCGTTTATCGTAGCCTTGCTTACTAGTGTGGCGAGGATTCTGAGTATCATAATTTTGGGCAGACGCATATGATTATCAGATTGTATCTTGGAAAGGTTCTTAAATATATCGTCTCTATCTTTATTCCAGTTATAATAAATTGTTTTCCATTATCAATAATTTAGGAGTAGAGATTTTTACTTAGCTTTATAGAGCTTATGCATATGTAGTTCTTTCTTAGTGTGACGAATTCATGACTTGTGATTAGGCCCTTATTTTAGGAATAATAGTATAGCCTGGCATAAAAATAGTGATTCTTGTAGCTTGTTCTCTTTTGTTTATATTACTAGTTTTTTTTGCCTTGATGATTTATTTATTTATTTTCTTTTCCTTTTCTTTCAGTATGACACCCATGACCCGAGCCCGTCGCCTGAGAGCAGCTGCAGCTACTGAGAGTATGCCCCCACCTCCTACTGTTTAGGAGGTGGTGATCCCTCTACCTGATCAGGGGGTGGTGGCACCTCCTGCCATTGAGGAGGTGGTGGTAGCCTCGCTAGAGAGTCTTCCTTCATCTCCTGTCATTCAAGAGAGAGCTGCAGATTTGCCTGAGACAGAGAGCCCTTCCCTACCCTCTATACTCCACACTGTACCACCCGAAGGTTTGCTACTTGACGCAGCCCAGGTGTTTGCATTTTTTCCAAGAAAGGTTGATGGAGTCACAGAGAGTTCATGAGGAGGCCATGAGGGAGCAAATTTAGAGGTTGCTACGTCAGCGGGACTCTGTGCTTCCAGAGGGAGAGCCTAGCCCCAAGAGGGCGAGGAACAGTACTCAGTCCTATCCAGAGTTTGAGGAGTACCCATATATCCAGCCTATATCATCATACCTAGCCCAGTCTCCTGTCCAGCAGAGGCCAGCTGAGCCAGAGCCTATCTGTGCCTACTGCAAGAAGTCTGGACACAAGTGGAACAATTATAGAAAGAGACTAGGATTGTGCCTATTCTGTGGTTCAGCTGCACACTGGGTACAGCACTGCCCTGATATACCTGCCCCAACCAGGGCCCTACTTCCAGAAGGGAGTTCTGGTTCTCAGACCTAGCTGGAGGTGAGTTTTGACCTAACCTTAGTTTTTTTTTTGTGAATTTTGATGCATCCCTTGCTTGTATGTTTTGATACCTTGTGATTGCCTAGTACTGTAGCACAGCTGGTATAACTAGATGAGACCCCAGACTGATATTGCATGCCATGACCCCATAGGTTACACTTTTCAACTGTATGATTTAAGATAGATTTCTGAGACTATGATTGCTGGGGGTTTAACCTAGAAAGGGTGCGACCATCTTAATTTCGAGGACGAAATTTTTATAAGGTGGGCAGGATTGTAACACCCAGTTTTCCAGAAGAGGGTAATTTTGAAATTTTGTAATTAGAATTATTATTTAATGATATTTATTTCATATTATGATTTGTAGTGATTTTAAACTATTTAAATTCATGACTTGTGATTTTAGGTGTTTTGCTAGTGAACAGTAGAGACTGCCTACTCTAGAGCCTAGCTATGTGATTAGGGTATTTTGACATTTTTAGGGTTATTTAAAGTTATTAGAATTTATTTGAATTTATAGGAATTTTTAGGAATTATTTTGGAATTGTTTGGACTAGTTTAATTTTTGACTAGTGTTGACCCTTGTAGACCAACCTAGGAACTAACCCTAGTTAGTTGGACTTGGTTAGGCTAAGTGACTCTAGTCTAACCTAGCATGACTTAAGTTAGTGGGTTTAGATTCATTAGAAATTGACTTAAGGCATTAGGAATTAAATGGGTTGAGAAATGACTTGTGGTTTCACAAGTCATTTTGTGACTTAACCTAATAGGACTAGCCAACCTAGTTCAAACCCTAACCTAGCCCATCATGGCCAGCCACCACTAGTTAACCTAGGGATTCCCCCACTACAAAACCCCTCCTAAATTCTAGGGCTAGCCTCCTTTCCCTAGGAAAATTATTTCAAGAAGAAAGAGGTGAGTTCCTATCTTTAGAAATTCATTATAAATCCATTTTAGGTCCTTTTTCCCCCAAACTAGTTGCATTAGATCCTAATATCAATGTTCTTACTGTTGGTATTGATTGTTTGTAGGAAGGAAACAATTTGTGAGATTTTGGTGGTGGAGGAAATCTTTCCATTTGGGGCTTTTTCATCCATAGTTCAAGAATAGGTAATCTCTTCATTTCTCCATGGATTTTCATTTTATCTTCATCAATAGGAAGCCCTAAGGGTCCCCCTAAAGTCTGAATAGATTTTGTGTCTGGTATCAGAGGTTTCGTGTCCGTTCTGGACACGTATCAGAGCTAGGGTTGAGTGTTCGACGAAATGCCTCAAAGGGCATTTCGATCTTGTTTGTTTAATGTTTTTAAATAGGAAATATAGTTTTTTCATGGGTTATTGGTTCTTGATCTTCTCTGGTATTTTTAGTGTCATTTCGTGTCGGTTTTACGGCTTGGACACGTGCGTGCACACGCTCGCACGCGTGCTACAGGGATCCCCTGCTACTCGGGCCCTGTAGCGGACACGACACATATTTGTTTGACACGAAACTTGACACGCCACAAGGGGCAGTGACTGACATGCCACGTATCAAGTTTTGTGGGCCCACATGGCGTATCGAGGGAGGAATCCTCGACGCACGGGGATTGCACTGTCTGTGCACACGAGTTATTTGGCCACTGACACGGCTTTGTAAGTCGGACACGGCAATACTTGGGTACGATTCAGGCTGTATCCGACCTAGAGCTACACTAGGCGAACCCACATGCTTGACCATGAGGCTCGTGTCGTGCTGTGTCGAGTACACGACACGCGTGCACTCGTGCACGAGGCTGCACTCGATTTCAGTGTCTGTATTGTGCTTCTTTGGTTTTCTGTGAATTGGACACGTCGTGTCACACTATGGTGGACACGAATGACACACCTAGACACGTCTTCATGAGAGAAACACTCACCACACACTGATTTTGGGTTTTCGATTTCGAATGGGTTAAATTTTGTCGAGCTTCCCCTTTCTCGGATACACAGACTATGTTTCGATATCTTTCTGGATTTAAATATGTTCAACCCATTCTTTATGATTTAAATTGCCATGTCAATGCAATTACACCTGTATTAGTTGCTGCTAGGATGTTCACTCATGAGTTTGGGCTTCGATTGAGTTTCGTTTGGATTTTGAATATGGAGTGGACTGAAATGATAACTGGATCACACTGTTTTTCTTTTTCCTGAAAACTAATGCCTAACTTGATTTCCTATTTTAAACAAATGTGAATGTTAAGATTCATGATTGATCATCTATACATGAGTAACTACATCATTGTAATGTTGATTATTGATTTGGTTGGGTTGATTTCAGTTTGACTTTGAATCCTGGTTAGGATTGAATTATCAGTTTTCCTGAATACTCAATACTGTGTTCAAATATGAAAACCTGAGTTTGTTAAATATTGAAAACTAAGTTTTTTTTAATGATTAGATTAACATTGTTAGATTCTAGGCTACATATGTGGGTTTGATTGGGTTGTCAAATGTATCTTGATGTTTTCTATATAAGCTTCACAGGTTTTGGATAAGATGAGAACTGTCAAACAAATTCGTTTTCATATTTTAAACTTGGAGACTAACACATTGTTTTGTGCACTGTTCCCTTTTCCCTTCTTCCTGTTCTGGCAAAACCTGAGAATGAGTTTTGGGCATAAGGTTGTTTGTATTTGACTGCTAGCTAGGACTGGGTTCCCTTCCTTTCAAAATCTGTGAGTTGTTATCTCTTTAAATGTATGATTGGTTCGATTTACGAAACTAAATAGGTTTGGGTTTATGAATGGGAATTTAAGCCTTGGTTCATTTTCGAAATTGCTAATAAAACTGAATGCTACTCACTGATTTTTCCATATGTAACTATCATTTGTGTTTCCTGAGAACATGATCCCAATTCTTTCCTGTCACTCACTGCTAAGGTACAAATTCAACACTCCACACACCTACACTATGTGAGCCTGAAATCTGAAACTTGCTTCCTTGGTTGAAAACCTGAAATTCCTCATTCAATATTAAACTGAGTTTTTGGTTGGAATGAGATGTTGCAGACTTCACAATACATGCTTGCTGTTGATATAGGTTAGTATTATACTGCTGTAATGTTAGAGCCATGCTAGAATTTATACATGCTAAGTTAACTTGCATGATTGGGCTTGTGGAAGAGCTTGATTTGGTGTTTTTCAGTTTCTGAAATGGTAGGTTCATGGCTCACTGTCATGAGTTTTGGGTTATTTTGATAATTGTTTGATGTATACTGAACATATGACACACCCATCACTGTCACCCTGCTTTAGGATTCAGATTTCACATTGTATGTATGCCACTGTCGTCAACTATTAAAATCTGAGATGTAATCCTGTTTTCCCTAGGATCCCACAATGTCACTCACTGTTATTTCCATATTCTCATGGGTTGATGGTTCACCATATTTTTCCAGATTTCATGTTGAGTAAGTAGCTCACTGTAATGGTCTCACTGATGTTTGATATTTTTCCATTTCACAACATTGTAATAACCTGAGATTCAAATGAATGGTTCTTTCCTAATGTAAACTAAGGTTTGACTTCCTTTCCTTTCGTAATGCTAGTAACTGATTAATGATTGATTGTTCCAAAGGCTGGAAATTGATTCCCTTCCCTGTTCTGAAATTAGAAATGTATTCCTATTTTTCCTTTTCCTAAAAACCTGAGATCATATCCAGTTTTGTTACATATAACATGCCACTGTCTCTTTGACACCAGAGCACACATGTCATATTGTTTTTCCCTATTCTATTACCTGGACTGATTTCCAGGATATAATTAGACACTGCTTTCCCTTTAATACTTCACTGATTTCAGTTGCCATGCCACATCCTTGACACAGAATCACTTCACTGTTTGTGTCCAGGATATTACACCTCACTGTCTCACTAACACACACACATGCCTCTTGTAATTTCACACACACACTCACTTGTCTAGACACACACTTTGTCTCTCACTCTCACACACATATGTGGACACACCCTCACTCACTCACATTCCTCCTCACACACAGCTCACTTGACACTATGTGACACTCTCAAGTCACCACACACTCTCATGTATCACACACCATAACATCCCCCTTTTCTCTCTATATATGTGTACATACATATATACATGTGTATAAATATGTGAGATGTAATATAGATATATCCTATATATATTATATGATATGTGGGTGCTATTATATATATGGATATATATGAATGTGTGGTATACCCATAGTTAGCTTATAGGTTATGTATATTCCATATTATATTATAGCCATGTCAATGTGTAATATAGGTTAGACATATTGTCATGTGTGTAATGTTAGGGTTTGGTTGGTTCATTAGGCATGGTATTGCCTAATTAGTCTATGGCCTATCTGTGTGTCAGTTTAGGGCCTAGATTAGACTTGTGTAGTCTTGTTAAACTTAAAATAGCTTTGTTAGCCTAGTGTAGACTAGTTTGACTTAGTTGACCTAGTTTGACTTCTAGGGTTGACCAGAGTTGACCAAGAGTTGACTTTGGTCTAAATTGACCTAGATTCATGTAGAACGCATTGTAGTGCATATTATTTACTATTCTGGACTTGTTGTGACTTGTGCTGTTCTGATTATGAGCCAGACACCTCTCCTCGGACAGTACATTTACTTCAGACATTCAGATACGAGGCGAGTACATTCTCTGATCATTTCATATCCTGCTTAGAATTATTTTCCTGCATTAAATTACTTTAATTGATACTGGCACGTTGGTCACACGGATTAGTACTATATGGATCCCTTCTTGAGATGTTATCCTTAGGGAGCATCGGGTACTCTATATTCTGTGCGTTTCACTTACATGGCGTATCACTATGCTTCGTTGGTTCTTCGATCACTTGTGACATATACTCTTATGATCACAGAGTCTTCCTGGAATCTTACACTGTTGGGTAACCCCCAGAATCCCCATTTATGGGACTACTATGTATCACCCTTTGGGGGCTTACCACCCTTCGGGGGCTGATACCTGGAATCATAACATAACCTGGTTGGATCCTTGTGTACTGGTTGGGGGTACGGGGGAGTAGAAGTAGACATGTGAATAATACCCAAGTGGTATCTTATCATGAATCATTCCGTAGTGTCTTATCAGAATCTCCTATGCCATTTACATGTCTATATTGTACTCTGACTCACTAGTCACTGTTAGTTCTCTATGTATAGTAGATATTTCTATTACAGTTCTCTCTCTATTTACATACTGCATTTCTTCAGTATCTATATCTTACTTTAATGCATGATTATATTTTCTAACCTGCTATGAACTGTTGAGATGTACTGTACTCGCTCCTGTCCTGACTGGACCTGTTGAAAATATTACAGAGGACGAGGAGGAGACCTGGGAGGATACTTTCTACGGGACAGCTCTAGCTGAGGACATCACCCCCACTGCCTAGACTAGTTTAGTTAGGATTATCTTATTTTATGTTGTCTTGAGACACGTTTAGCTAGATTACTTTCTGTTCAGAGATGTTGAGTTGTATATATTATTTTCCTTCAGTATCTGAGACCATGTACCTCTGGATATTTGCTGGAATTATTTTAGACTATTTATCATCTATCTTCCTTGAGTTCTTTTTCATGTCGTGCTATCTTTTCCTTAGTTGTGATTGAGTTTATCTACTGCTATATCACCCCCATTCGGGGAGTATAAACTGTTTAAAGATATATTGCTAGATGTTGCGACCTAGGACAACGTTCTACCGCCGACACTGTGGCGTACGCTGGACGTACCCACGTCTCGTGCCCTTACTCTAGGGTGCGGGTCATGACATTGTCGATGATGTAAAAAGTAACCTTAGTGCGAAGATTGCCTATTTGGAGTTTCAGGCGAATCTTGCCCAGAGGCTCACTTTTCCCTTGATTGAACCCCAAGATGGTAGTAATTGTACCGGAAAGATTATGCACAGGGATTTTCAGTGCATCTAACATAGTCTTCGGCATGATGCTGAGAGCAGACCCTGGATCAATCAGTAGACGATCGACCTTCATAGAATCGACATATCCTGTATAATATAAAGGACGGTCGTGTCGATTATCCTCCAGCAGCATATCGTCCTGCGTGAAGGTGATGTTTGGCATTAACTCCAAAACTCTATGACAATGAAGGCAAGAGACCGGTTCTGTTTCAGGCTTCTTGAGGAGAGTCAAGCAGGCTTCTGCTTGCATCAGGGCTTCACTCAAAGTTTCTCGAGTCTCTTTAGAGAGGCGTAAGAGCTCGAAAATTGACAATCTGGCAGGTGTATTGGCTAGTTGAGCCAAAATGTCGAAGTTGTAAGGCTTTTCAAGTCCTGTAGAAGATGTCTTCTTCAAAGATTTGTCGAAGCGGACTTGTTGTTTGCGCTTGTCAGCTGCTGTCGGTTTGGGAGTAATAGATACTACAACTGGTGCAGATGTAGAAGGGATCTCTTCAGTGGAAACAGGCTGCACTGGAGTAGAATCGGAAGAGGAAGCAAGATTCTCTTGAGTTTCAGGAGTTTCCCGTAGATAGGCTTTCCCTGATCTGGTGCCCATTAGGATTTCTTCTTCATTTATAGGATCAAAGGACACCATGTTGCAGATTTTTGTCTTGCCTTTGGAACGGTCTTTCTTCTTGGAAGAAGAGGAGACTTCAAATTCTGAAGTAAGATCGGGATGAATCCACAGGATTTCACCATTATCAAGAGATAATGGGACAAGGTTTTCATTTTGAGGAGGAGGAAGATTCTCAATTTCAAGAGTAGCTTTGGGAATAGGAATGACGCCATGTTGCACCATCTGCGGAGGAAAGTCCCCGAATTGAACTGAAACCATGTTTGCAGTCACAGTCTTTTCATCTTGCTGTAGAGTGACAACACCAGCGTTGACCAGCTCTTGGATTTTGCCTTTGAGCACATAGCATGCTCGAGTAGGATGTCCGACGAACCTATGATAGACACAATATTTAGGATGATCGGTCTTACCGACTTCATCAGGCTTCTTCGGATCGGGGAGCTGGATCTTATTGCTCTTGAGTAAGCAATCAAAGATACTTGCTGTATCATTCTCATCAAAGGAATACTCTACTTTAGGACGAGATTCCCTTGGTGGAATTGCAGCAGGAGTAGAAGTGGAAGCAGATGGAGCTACATTGACCGCCAAAGACTCTTTATTTTGTAAGTTGATATTCAAAGTTTCTTTGCTCTTACGGTTGTTTTGGCGATTGCCGCTACTCGATGTCTGATGCTCCTCTCGATCAGGGTTAGACATATGTACCCCCAATTGTTTGAATTTGTCAGCGCTAACTTCTGCGGCTTTAGCATTGACGATGAAGGAAGGCCAGTCTTGAAACTGAGTTGAACCAGTCCACATACTAATGATAGGCAAAAGATTTGCCTTGCAGGTATCAATAGTTATGGCGGCCGGAGTCCCTGGAGGCATCTTTAAGGCTTCTCGACGGAACCTTTCGATGAAAATTTCAGCGGTTTCATTATGCTTTTGCTTGATTTTGTTAAGGGCTGACATGGTCATGTCGTTGATACCCTCATAAAATCTCTCTAGAAAGATTTGTTTGAGACCAGAGAAAGAAGTGATGCAACCATCTGGCAAGCTTCTATACCAGTCGTATGCTACGCCTGCTAAACAGCCGACGAACACTCTGGTAAGAAGAGCGTCATTAGGTTGGAGTTGAACGGTCATTACCTCGAAGTGATTGATAAATTGACTTGGCGAGGTATTGCTGTCGAATTGTGCAATTGTAGGGATCTTGTATTTTGGAGAAAATGGGACTTCCTTCCATTCAATTGGGTAAGGCTGTTTGATTCCCAGTCTTTGCAAATTGTCTTTCTCTTTGAAAGCCTCAAATTGAGATCGCAAGAGTTTAACCGCTTCATTAGCATCCTCGGAAGATGAAGAAGGACTAGGTCGAGATAGAGTGTGGGGAGGAGGAACAGCATAGTATGCACTACCCCCAGAACCTGATTGACTTGGTGTGGGTTGAACTTGCACAGGAGGTATTTGAGGAGAGACTACCCCTAGTCCTGTATGATGGGCACCGACGATGCTATGATTTCAGGACTTGCAACTGGTACAGTTGTTGGTGTTGCATGTTGAGCTGCAATGATGGAATGCATACTAGCGACCATTTCAGCCATGGTCTTGAGCTTGTCTTCTAGTGCCGCTATCCGCTGTTCTTGATTGGTTGAGCTAGAAGCGTCTGGATCGTCAGTGACAACGTAAGATGTCACCTCCCTTGGTACAGTGGAAGACATTGTTCGATCGGAACTTTCACTGTATGCATCATAGTCAGAGAAGGAGTCACCTTCCGGATGAGAAGTAGAAAGAGGACTGGAAGGATGAAGATTCCTTTGACCGATTGTTTCTCGGCTTCGGGATCGAGTATGTTGAAATACTCCTTCAGAAGATTCCTGGAGTAGGTCTAAATATCGTTGACTGGGACGACGAGACTTGCCGTGCTTAGAACACTTCTTGCTTCCATTGTCTCGGGATACCATATTGACAGAAGCATATAACAGTTCATCTTCTGACATCGGTTCTGATTTTACAAAGTTCAAACGATCGAAGATAGATCGTTTTGTTGTTTGACAACAACATTGGATGATGACTTTGTGATTGCAATGATGATGATCAGATGGTTGAACTGTAGATGTTGGGATGTTGTCCTGCTTTTGTCTGAGATGTTCCCGGAGATCAGGAACCATGGTGATACGAGAAGAAGTCTGAGGAATGTGTTCCTTGATAACATTTGGAACATGATTCTTGTTCTTTAAATATTTTGTCCCTTGAGTGTACAGGGAAGTGCTCACTTCATTGGCATAAGTGTTAGGATTTTTGATCCTGGAAGTTTGTTTCTGATGCAGATTCACCTTTGGCATTGGCTGTTTGCGTTTTGCCGAAGTTGGTCTGTTGAGATAAGTTCTTAGATCAGCAAATTCACCTCCAGGGGCTTCTGTTTGAGACACTAGCAGCTTCCCTTGTCTTGACCGGGATATCTTGAGAGTGGAGAGATCTTGGAATTCTGCTACTGGAGTAGGCAGAATACCTCTCTGATCAATACAAGTTTGAAGGGAAGAAGAACCCTTGTTTGAGAGACTTCTTGTACTGACAGGTGCCGAAGCACGTACAGATTGATCTTCTACAGTAAAGACTGAAGAAGACTGAGAAAAGACCAAAGGACCTTTTCCTTTTTGTGATGAAGGGTTAGCTAAAAAGCGTTTCCCTCTGTTATTTTCCAAGTCGTGAGACGAGGAAGTTTGAGAAAAGACTAAAGAGCCTTTTCCTTTGTTTTGAGGAGTGGAAGGAATAGCCAAAGGACTACCCCCAGTGGATTGCGCAAGGGCAACAGGGAATTTGTGAGAGGAAGAGAGTTTAGCTAAAGAGCTATCTCTCTTGGATTGCGCACACACAGACTGCGCATGTGGAGTTCTTGCTATAGAGCTTTTAGGCTGCTCTTTGGTTGCTGGAGCATTGGACTGCACAGGGTGGATGGTAGCAGCCAATTGCGCAAGGGGCAGAGGAGTCTTGCACTTGGACAGGGCAGCATAAGAAGTATTCTGTCCATTGGAAACATCAGTTTGCGCAGGAGAAGGAGAGACAGATTGTGCAACAGTAGACTGCGCAACAGTCTTAGCAGTAAAAACTGTAGACTGTGCAGTAGTCTTGGCATCACGGGTGATAGTCTGCACAGCAGTCTTGGTGACCCATATCGAGCGCACTTTGTTGGTGGCAGAAGTAGTTGCAGTGCGAGGAGTGGATTTGGAGTGGATCATGGCTTCATAGGCTGTCTGGTTGACTTTCACAACCAGAGTCTTCTGCGTCTTTCCGATAGACGCTACGTCACATTGAGTTGTCACTTCCTTGTCAGAGGAGAAAGTCGTCCCCAGCAGAGTCGCCATTTTGTTTGCAAAAACAAAAAGAGGTTTATACAAACTTTTGTAAAAGAAGATTATAATTTGAATTCTGGGAAAGTACAACTGTAGGAATCCAATCTAGATGACGATTGCTTTATCCTTTGGACGATGTGAACTTTGAAGACGATAACCTTTGAAGCTGAAGACGATAGTCTCTGATGAATTGAAGGCAAAAAGCCTCTGATGAACTGAAGGCAAAAGCCTCTGAAGAATGCAGCAGCACTTTAGCAAGAACTCCTGAACTCTCTGAAGAGAATAATCTCTCTGTGTGTGGTCTGATATATCTGTGATCCTTGTCGAAATGAAGACTTGAAACTCTATTTATAGAGTTCTGGAAATAACCAACTTTCAGTTATTCTTGAATTGCGCAGACTGGACTGCGCAGGATTCAACTGCGCACAGGCTGGACTGCGCAGGAAGTTGCTTGATCATGGGCCACCTGTCTTGGACACTTGGCATCTTCTGATTGAAACGCGCATGGTCGTGCATAGGTAGTTACCACGTAATGAGCAATTGATGGCATGAAGTTCACGTGTGCATTTGTCAATTTCTTTGATGGAGTGCACAAGCCTTAGACTGCGCATGAACTGGGTTGCGCATGAGATGGATTGCGCTGAGATGGACTGCGCAGGAACTGGATTGCGCACAAGACTGGACAGCTGTCCTCGAGCACTGTGCTGCACAGAGAAACGAACGGTTTCCTCGTCTTTTGCGCCTGTCAGCTGTCAGAGATCTGATTTGGTTGTCAGGTAATTATGACTCTTGCCATGTAGGCCTTGCGCAATCGAATGTGTGCGCAGTCTGGTCTGCGCAATCTATGAGCTGCGCAATCTGTTGTCTGTGCAGTACATTTGAATGATGTATATCTTGATTTTTTGACTTTGTTGATTGATGCAACTTGATTTTTTTAGGACCTACAGACTCAATCTCAATTATCAAAAATCTGTACTATATCGATCATTGATATGCATATTCAAAATCTCAATCCTCGAGAGCTAGTAACTAGATCACTAATCAAATTGAATATCTTCCTATTGTCATATCTCAAAATTTTTTTTGAAGCTGATTAATTTAAATCCCCAACCTTTGTTAATTTTCTAACAAAATCTTAACTTAACGGTCCTTTACTCGATCTTCAAGTTCCTTTATTGTCCAAATTACAATCCCATTTCCTCTGTGGAAAAATTTATTAATCTTAATCCCTCTTCAACATCACCTGATTGCTTACGACGGATTCCATATAATTCTTTTTTCTTGTCTAAGTCAAAGATGTCATAATCCTTTATGAATTCGATATCACCACTTACAGTTCTATCATCTTTCTCCTGGACAAGCAATAGGAATCCTTCAAAGTTGATTTACCAAACTTTCTTACCCATGGCCTTACTCTTATACCTTTCTGCCCTTACCTGTCTAACTATGGGTACCAAGGATGCCTTTACTAGAATGAGCTAATAGGGTTGATAGGTATCTACCTATGCTCCCATGTACACATAAAATTATATAGTCATCCACAAAATACATACATATATACATACAAACACACACACACACACACACACACACACACACACAGATATATATATATTTTTATAATATATATATATATATATATATATATATATATATATATATATATATATATATATATATATATGGTACACATAGTCATTTGCAGAGTATTTATATATAGCTATCAAAAAGTATATAATACAACACACCTGAATTTGAGTCATGAAAAAGATTGGGAAAAAATATACTTGAAATGGTCCTAATGAACTTTAGAAAAAATTGAGTAAAATTCTAAAGGAATCTTTATTCCTACTGGCTATGATATTAGAAATGATTCCTCATAGTTGCTAGGGATAAGACAAAAATCAATTAAATCAAAATAATTCTGGTATGTTTTACAATGGTGATAAGAAGTCAAAACATTGTAAATTCAGGTAATAGATATAGTCTCGACAGTATCCATAATCCAAGCATATCCGAAATCACTTCACCTAGAATTCATGCATCGCTAGTATACATTTGGCAGCAGTGAACTCTTGGCTCCATGACTCAAGAATGATATGCACCAAATAATCTCTAAACTTTACCCATTTTAAATGATATTAACAACATCTCAAGGGGTTAAAATATGATGTATCTAGGACATAGTATCAATAGTATCTGAAACCTATACATACTTGGAATCATTTCAACCAAGATCTCCTGCCTCGCTAGTGTGCTGCTGGCTGCAGTAGACCCGTAGTTTCCATGATTCAGATAAATAACTGCAGTGTACGACTACCATGCTATAGTAGGTCACCCAATATTCTCTCAACTTTATCAATGGGAGTCACAAAGGAGTATCTTGATAATTCAAATTCAGGCAAGCTATCCTGATTTACTAATGTGGTTCAACCTCACTAGGAAGGACATGGAGCATCAGTATAAATATCTGTTCTTGAGAACAAGGGATCAATTATCAATTGGAAGAAAAGAGTCATCAGGATCGATTTTTTCACTTACCGCTCCCGGAGGAGTGATCGTCCTCGCTAAGGCGTGATGCTGCACGAGCCCAGGTTGCGCTCGTGCAAGGCCAAATCCAGAAACGACCGATTGAAGCTAGGCCACAAAGTCGCACAGAGTGTCCCTATTTCCAGTAGAAAGTAAATGAACATAAGTTAAAACAACTCAATAGTCTTTATTGATATTCAAGAAGTATTACAAGCGGCGCTAGGCCAAGATTACAATTCGCTCAAGCTCTCTCTCCGAAACGTTAAAGGCGTGCCAAGGGGCTTACAAGAAGGAATAATTCATGGCGATGTTCCGATACATTATGTCCTGTATATGGTGCTTCAGTTCCTTTGTAACGCTCCAAGGCTCCAGAGTTAGCTCCGTGCCTTAGAACTTTCGAGGGAAGTCCCCGCACCCGACGAGGTTCTCCCATACCCTGCAAGCAGACTATATAGTTTTAGTACATTGTTATGCACTGGTAGGGAGGCTAGCTCGCCCACTTGTTATCATTACCGAACACATTCATTTTACTTTTATGCACCATCTATCAGTTATTGTCTTACTAATCTTGCTTTAGGATCAGTTTCATGACATATGATTTAAAGCATATCTCGTGTTATTGATATCAATTGTCGCGTAAGAATAACATGTGCAAATTACCATACTTACCGTACGATCTTTCCTGTTCAAGGTAAACCAAGTTAGCCAACATATTATACGTAGAGACATAACGGATTGTATAAGCATTCGAGAGTGTTAAGGGCGTGTTCCTACCTCAGGCGGATGAATTATTCAAATTTGCCAAGTTGTGTTGTACTCAAAGGCTTTGTTCAGATGATCATGTTCACTCAGTTATTTAGTTGTTCAGCTTACTCAAGTTGTCTGGATGTGTTATACTCTAAGCGTTATTCAGATACGTTTCGTTTAGGTACTCACATTTTGTCAAGATGTTTTGTTCTCAAGTTTATTCAGACATATTTCATTCAGTTACTTAGTTATTCAGATCTCACAGATTACTTTTTTAAATGCAAGATCTCGCGGGCGGAATGTCGCAATCAAGCCAACTTAATATATATAAACTGGTCGCTGGCACCACAAGCAATTTGGACATCTTACTTATGGTATTCATACCTATCAAGCGTGATGGCTAGTACACCCTGATAGGCTACGCAACACCCGGCCTTACGTCTCTTGTGTGCCCAAGCCCGCACATAAGCCGTCCGTAAGCCATGATTCCGCGTAGGTCGGCCACGATGTCGTTGATCGTTGCCTTGGAATCCTTATTCATTTCTCTTCCTCAGTGCACCGAGTTGTCCGTGACCATTTCGTATTATCTTTTCATAATTAACTTAACGGACTGTCTTTGAGCCATAGGCTGTCTTTGAGCCATAGTCGATTATCGACTAGGTTGGCGGTGGCGTTCGTAGCAACGCGGGTAGCGACCCCATTGCACATCCCCGTCATACCTATTTCTAATCCTTCTTTCCTTCATTTCATTCGTTCATTCTTTTTCTTCACTTGTTATATCATTCACTTGTGCATTCATTCATTTGTTCATTTGTTCATTCATTTATTCTGCAGCTCTCTGTGCGGGAACCGCCTTGGCGACCCAGCGGTCCGGAACCTTCCGATGTTTCTATCCTCTACTCGAAACAACTATGTCGATAGTCTTTCTTCTTTATTTTAGTAAACCATTCATTGTTTCATGTCTCAAGTTGTGGTACGATTCTAAGTGACAAGCCTATCGTTCGTTATTGAACGCATAAGTAAATCTACTCAAAATGTAAGTTATGCGTTGGCACGAGCGTGGAGTGCGGTGCAAGGTTCAAGTATTATTCCAACTTCCTTTCAATATTCTACACAAGCGTACAAAATAGGATTATTCCCTTAGCTAGGTGCGTTGAGTCATTTTGTTAGCATGCAGAGATTTTCATCTAGTGATTCTAGCAATATTGTTCGTATTATTATGTGTCTAGGCTAAGCAAAGACAGGTTCAACAGAGCCACCCACCTTAGCGATGATCGCATCGGCCGAGCGAGACTCCGAGCACGCCTTTGAAAGTCTAAGTTTCGATTCTTATTGAAGGGCCAACTTAACCCTTGTATCGATTCACATCGATACTTCATCGGATCGACGGAACTCTTCGAGTCAACGATTCATTTGAGTCATTGCACATGTCGTTTGAATCGACGTTCCGCTAAGGCGGAGTAGTTCTTTACATAATACACCACTTAAAATAAGTCTCATCCTCGAGACTTCCTGAGTGCACGTCATCCTATCGTTCCTTAACTCATGTCGTGTGCATATCTTAGACAATTCCTATCGAACGACTCCATCATTTGATGGCATCAAACTATGTTTAAGTATCATTCTAAGTTTCGGATCGCATGCACTTTAGCCAATTTCATCGAATAACTTTACTACTTATTCGAGTTAACGGTACTCACTCAATCATTGTGTTTCTATGACTTTGTCGCCATTTTGCCCTGTTGCGGGACTATAATGGTCACACGAGGTGTGTGATAATTTGTCAAACTTGGGGGTCATAGGCTGAGGCTAACTCACTCATCCGTTCATCCATGCGCATATCAACATATCCACTTACAGCTGTATTCGAGTCTATTATATCGCTGAGTTTGGATCGTGCACATATTCAAGGCGTCTCCCGAATATATACATTTAACCAAGCTTAGCGATAGCAAAGTCGGACAAGCTACTTGTGATAATTTTGAATTGTCGGTCGATTTACTAACTCGATTAAAACCGAACGCCAGTTCATTTTACTATCGTCTATCTCGATCCTCGAGATGACCCGATTTGTTTCTCAAGCATTCTTGTCTACGAAATCAATACAATTTTTTCTTAGCGAAGACGATCAAGGTTCAAGTAATTCTCGTCCTAATCCAAAACCAAACATTTTTACTATCATCAAGTATGTCTTCCTATTAATGGTTCACATTGGTTAACCTAAATTTTCTTCCTTATCACCGATTTCTATTATTCACTTCTATTTTGGGTCTGATATTATGTCGCTGGCGCACACTCCCAATTCCACGTCCTAACTCTAAGTATTATTGCCCCAGATCTATCGTCCGTCCAGACGATACTCTAAAGTCGGTCACACAAGTTCAATCACTCAGCATAGGGTTGTCCACCTAATCTAGGTCAGCTCACAAGGTCATAGTTACAAGTCAAGTTCTTGGTTCATCGTGCAAAGTCGTTGCACGATGTTCGTTCCAATCCTATGGTCAAATCATTGTTCGTTCGTACGGGATACTCTATCCAAGCTCGTTTCACTCAAATTTCTAAACATCGAGCAGTGTTCATTCTATTCGTATCAAGACATTCTTTACACGAGGTTCGAGTCTATTCAAAAAGTCATCTTACAATAGGTTCTCCTCAACTAAATCTTATCGTACGTCCAAACTAGTAATTGTCATAGTCTATCTCTTCAAATATGTTTGATACAATTCACCTATCCATCCTATCCCATTCACGTTGTCGATCACAAGGTCGTCTAGCATAGCAATATATCACACCCCGCCAAATCTGATTATCCTAAGGTGGAACATGAATCACCATGCCAACGCTTCTGTACGATAATCTTCCGCATTGGGGCGTAACTCATGCATTTAGTCTAGACTAGTTCATTCACGATACGTAGATTGGATCTACTCAATCCTCAAGTTTACTTAATGTCAATCACAAGTCCGAACAATCCTCGAATTTGCCTTCGTTTCAAACCATAAGTCGAAGCAATTCAAATTGCCATAGCCTGATCTTCGTGTTGATCATTCTCTCTGGATATGAATCACCATGCCAACGCTTACGCGGAATAATCACCCCAAGTCTGACGTAACACATGTGCGAGGTTGGAGTTGCGCTCGCAGAAGAAAGGATCGTTGACATTGTGGTTATCGACGAACAATCAAGACACTTCCATTTTCATCTAAGCATTCCTTTCTATCAAAATCCCAAGCCTAACATCTATTGAAATAATAACTTTTAACACGATCATCATTCATCGAGTCGGAGTACCCCCGAGTTATCGTACATCAATCTTTGATACGCCTCAATACCATCGATGATGTACATAACTTGACGATCTTCCTTTGTACAAAATCTGAATCGTGCAACTTAATTCCTCAATTCGAATTGTTCCATGCTACTCAAGTCATTGAGAAACACCCATTCTAAATCCTTAGTCATTCTTCGTATCTTCAAACCAATGTTCATGCATGCTATCTTCCAGTCATGTTATTTTCAAGCTCATCTATATGAGTATTTCACCTCAACTCAAGTATTGATCTATTCGACTAAATTCAAAATCGCGTGTACGATCTACTAAGTTTTCTCGACCAAGACCTCTATTCATTTTATCGTTACGAATTTCTATTCAACTATTTCGTAATTTGCACCTCACATTCACAAATCGCCTAAGCGATATCTCGTTTAAGACCCTCAAAATCACGACCAACTAAGCGTTACTCATTCTAAGGCTTTGCACGATAACACCACTTGCGGATATACTCGTTGCTACCCAAAAAATCATTAATTTTGCTCGAACAATTTCTAAGACGTCCATACACCACTCAGGGTTCGAGCCACTCGACTAATCATTATTACTCACTCTTATTCTTCTTTGAGACTATCGTATACACCACTCGGGGTCAAGTAATTCTACAAATCCTCGAAATAATCATTCAATTCACAATTGACACGTTCAAATATACGTTTGCCCTATTCCTCAAAATCTAAGAACCATTCCCCGTGTTCGTCTTAATGTTGGTACGATAGCATCTCTATCGATATATGTTCTAAGTCTCACTTATTCTCGTTCAAGCGATAGTCAATCTCGCTCGTAAACTTGTTTGCACCAGAAGGTCTAGGTGCACGATACTCGGCACAACTAGCCAAAAGGCTATGTGTATAGCCGTTTTGTTCAAAGTATACTTCGATCTCGTACACTCTTTCGCTATTGTCAGCATAAGGTCATTCAGACACGTACAACATTTGCTAACTTTTAGCATGGGTTCCTTCCAATTTGAGTCTGACACAGTTTGGAACAAAGGCCTTCACATCTTGATTCCATTTAACCGAATACACTACTAAAATAACCCCTTTTAGCGACGTCAGAAGACGTCGCTAATAAGGAAAATCCGTCGCTAATTTCTATTAGCGACGTATTTAGCGACAAAATTTTGATGTCGTGTATAGGCAAGTTGCAGATGACAATTTTGTCGCAGTTCGTCGTTGTTTGCGACGTCACATTTAGTGTCGCTAGACGTCACAAAATTAGCGACAGATAACGACGTAAGAATACGTCGCAACTATAGCGACGTAGGGCGACCACTTAGCGACGCCGTCAACTTTATATATGATGAGATGGCATGGCGGCCACATCAGCACTTTAGCAAGCCTAGCGACAACTTAGCGACAACTTTAGCGACATCTGCTCTCAGGTGGTCATATGCCACGTCAGCAGTATAGCGACGGATAGCGACGTGCACGATCCATCGTCGTACGTCACAGAACGTCGCTATCCGTCGCAGATATTATAAAAAAATTTAAAAAAATATAATTGGTATTTTGTTATGCTGTGTGTCTGTGTTTACAGCATTTCACATTCACTGTAAACACAAACACACATCATCACAAAATACATATTATATTTTTTTATAATTTGGACAACACCTCCTTTGTATATCAGATCATCGCTTATAACCCAGCGTAGGTATATTTGTCATCCCCGTCGCAGATATCATCACAATTAACAGTCTCCTATCATAACAGTCTATAACTAATAGATGAATAACAGTCTCCCATCATAACAGTCTACAACTAAATATCATACATGTACTCAATGAAAATACCAACAAATTTAATATCACAAATATACATGTCCAACAGAGTCAAATAATAATGAAAATCAGTGTACAGAACGGTCAATGGGCCCATAGGGCCAATAAATACAAAGATGATAAAAATCTACTAGATCACTGAGGACCCATGTCGCGCATCTGGGATAGCATGTACTCATACTTCTCCTGTGTGAGCTGCACCGTAGGGGCAGTAGGAGGCAGTACAATGTCTGGAGTCGGCACCGTCGATGGACCGAAAGAACGTATCTGCTCCAGCTCTCGCAGTCGCTCACCATGCGCAACAAGGGTACTCACTATCCTCTGAGTACTCTCCTCAATCGAAGCCGATACCTGAGTGAGTGAGGCAGACATGGTCCTCTGCGATCCCTCCAGCTTGACCTGTCTACGCTCTGTGCGCTGCGTAGACTCGGTGAGCGTGTGCAAGCTGGCAGTTGTAGCCTGCTGCAGACTCATCAGTTCCTGTATACTGTGCTCGACCGCATCAAATCGTCCGGTGATCATCGGAGGGTCGGATCCTCGCTCGACCGCATCAGAAATCTGCTGCTGCAACTCACGACACAGCTCATCGATCTGACGACGAATATCCTGAGCTTATGACGATGCCTGCGAAGCCGGAGACTGCGTAATGACAGAGGGGGCCCGAGATGACTCCGAAGCCAAATACGTGCCGTAGGATCCCATACCGTAGTACTTACCCTTCTGAAGACCGCCAACGGCTAGTCATCCAGAGGTCGTCCGACGATGGATCTGTAGGCGGCTGGGAGGAAGTACCAGTCCCTCCCTCTGCTGGCGCACTAGCAGTAGCAGCTGCCTCCTCCTGTAGCCGAACAAACTCGGCCTAGAACAATGTTTGCTAACGTGTAAGTGTTTGGTAAAGTCTATATTGATATCTATTTTCCTGTTTTCTAAATTATAGTAAATTAATATAAAGAATAGAACGTACATATGCCTGCGTCGCCCTCTCGTCAATGAACTCTCCAGCCCTCCGATAGGTGACCAAGAAGATGGTCACCATGTTGGGGTCCTCACCCCTTTTACCTGTAAAAATACATTATCTATTATTAGTATTAAACATTCTATCGAACTATATATAAATTAATGTCCGTCATAGGAAACGTACCAGACGACAAAAATCTAGCCTTCATCGCAGTCCACTGCTCCTGGTACTTGGGCTCGCGAAATCTAGCCTTCATCGCAGTCCACTGCTCTGGCGTGATCCAACCATGGATCAGCTGTTCGGAGCGATCACGAGACTTTTGGTCGTGGATAATTGTCCGGAGCAATCACGGATGAGCTTGCCTGCAACGACAGAAAATTGGCCCTCGATCTTCGCCGTCCGGTATGGTGGATAGAAATAGGTCCTCTACAAGAAGTAAAATAGAAAAGATGTATAATATACACAAATGATTATTAAAATTTAAAAATAAACAAAATTTTTACCTTAAAGTGGGCGAACCAAAAGGCCTTCCCATTTGCGGGAGCATCTGAATAGTTAATCCAAGGCCCACCATAGTTCTGCCTCAAAAATACCCCCAGCTGTCTCTGTACTGCAGAAGGCCGATACCTATACAATAATGATTCTCATAAATATATATGTACATATAATCATTTGAGAAATATATATTAACTAATTAACTTACTTCGTAGGCCCGTCCGTCCAAATCTCCATACGCGTCTCGCCCGGGGGAGCGCATGGAGGGTCGCTCTCACCTCCTGCCTGGGCAGGATCGGTCTGATCGTCGTCCTCCATATGCTCGGTACCGGCTCCCCCCATGGAGCCAACGACAGGAGGAATGCTGGACGCGGGATCAGGAATGCTGGATGCGGGATCAGGAACGCTAGACGACGATGGAGGAGTCGCTAACCTGCTGGAACTGCCTGTCCCGGTAATGGACCGGGAACAGAACGGTACAATGGCGTACTCGAAGATAAGGATGAAGGTACAAAATCTCCATCCCCAGCCCGAGGCTGACGGGACTGCCTAATATAAAATCCTTCGCGTCATCCAGATGGTCTAGTCATTCCTGATAATAATATATAACAATAAAATAAAAAACATATTTATATGATAGACATCACAGATTTTTGAAAAATATCATAGTCACAGATAAAAGTGTCACTAAAGTGTCACAGATTTATATGATAGAAGTGTCACTAAAGTGTCAAATATGATGATAAAACAAACGTACAAATTTAATCCTCTTCTGAAAATTCATCTAGTTCGTTTAGCTCTTCTTCTTCTTCTTCTTCTTCTTCTTCTTCTTCTTCTTCTTCTTCCTCCTCTTTTACATCTTTACTTTCATCTGCATCTTCCTCTTTAGATAATTCTACTTCTTCTACACAATTAGATGTGTAATGAGGAACTTTCGTCGTGTCCACTTCTATAATATTTGTTACAAGAGGTAGTTCATCCTCTTGATAAGCTATATCGTCAACCTCAAAGGTATTTCTAGCTTTGGTCTTGCATACTGCCTACCAGTTCGACCTTGTTGTTCCCCGTTTAGGATAACTTGTGAAGTACACGAGCTGAGCCTGACTTGATAGGACAAATGGTTCATAGGTTTGATATCGACGCCGATAGTTTATATCAACAAGACCGTGCTTGTCTACTTTCCAACCTTGACCTTCAATCGGATCGAACCAATCACACCTGAATAACACAATCTTAGCAGGCTCTATACCATAACTATATGTCAGCTCCGCGATCTCCCGTAGCACGCCATAGAAATCGTTGCCCACTATCAACATCTTTGTAGTTCGAAGATCTGATACACAAACAGCTATTTTTGGTGGAGTCGAGATCCACAAAGTTGTCTCTGATCGGGCAAGTTGTTGACTTGAACCTAAACCCATTAACACAGTAGCTTAGCCATATTTTTGTAGCATAAATTGGTCCCTTGGCTAGCGTTCTAATAGACTCATTCTCAAGTCTTGTATATGGACGATCGACCTAAATATCACGAAAGAAGCAATTAAGCTCATTCTCAATCAAGTGCATATACAGAAAGGTAATTACAGAGTTCTTAAGTCTTACATATGCACTCAACCATGATGGAAAATAATGCCTCATTTCTTGTTCTAGTTCTTCTTCTGTTATGTGTGGCCTACCTGACCTCACATCAGCAGTAATATGCTGAAAATAACATCGTTCAATTAATATAATAGTATAATAATCAACACTATTAAAAAAATGTAGACAAATTAATTACTTACCCCTCCAGTTTCTCTACTTCCTCCTTGTCGCAGTTGAGTAATACATATACCTGAGCAGCCCTTAGCTCATCATCGTTCAGATATCTCTTCTTCATTTTACCCGATGGCTTTTCTGAAGCATTGAATACCTTCAGTATTGTATCATTACTTTCATGATCTCTTTCATCATTTCTGGAAGCTCTCGTTCTATTAGTTGCAACATGAGGCTTGAAATACATCGAACAAAAGTTTGTAATCTCCTCGAGAACATAGGCTTCACAAATAGAACCCTCGACCCGTGTCTTATTTTTACCTTTCTTTTTAGGTGATTCAAATGTCGCTCGAACGGGTACATCCATCGACATTCGTCAGGTCCCACCAACACGAGCCTCATAGGATAGATGAATCGGCAAATGCTCCATAGAGTCGAAGAATCCAGGAGGAAACACCCTATCTAGCTTGCACAGTGTTACCGCAATGTCCTTCTCTTGCTTTTCTAGACGATCAACGAGCAATTTCTTAGAACAAAGATCCCTGAAGAATATGCTAAGCTCCTTCAATGGATCCCAAACTGCCTGCGGTAAGAATTCCCAAAATGCAATCGGAATTAACCTCTCCATGAATACGTGACAGTCGTGGCTCTTCATACCCGTCAATTTGTTTTCCTTCGGATCGACACATCTACTCAGATTTGACACATATCCGTCTAGAAATTTTAGGCCCTGGATCCACCGACAAAGTCTCACTTTATCCTCCTTGTCCAGCGAAAAAATTGACTTCGGCAGGAAATTTTTTCCATTCTGCTCGATCAAATGCAACGTAGGGCGTTTGTATATTCTTCTAAGTCCAACCTAGCCTTGGGATTGTCTTTCATTTTTCTGAAGTTAACACCCTTCCCTGTCACATCATTGCACAAACACAAACACACATGTGTCACACACCCCTCTCACACACACTCTCTTGTACACACACCCTCACACCCCTTCACCCTCTCATTTTACTCTCTTTCTATAATATTATGATATATATATATAT